>JAUMHO010000006.1:789-24066 GCA_032360965.1 Ulva armoricana
CAATGCAAGGCCGTCGGTCGGAACAGGCAGCCCAGGAAGAACCGGCCGCCCATCAAGCCGTGCTCGCAGCGGCGCTGGAGCGAGGACTTGCCTGGCGATGCCGCGGCAGAGCGTGGTGGAGAGGTCACGCATCGCACTCTCCATAGCGAGTAAGTGTCACACTTACATTTACGTTTACAGATGTCAACAAGATAATCTGCATGTAATCTGCTGTGATCAACCAGGCGCCACCCACAATGTAGTAGAAGTATTTGAGGCCTGCTAGTGGAGCTTCATGTGCATCATAGCCACGGCCCCTTTTCGGTTCGTAGCCGGGCACATCGCATCTCAGCTGAACTCGGTACACCACCCACGTGGCCACAAACAAGTTCATGTGGCTAGAAGTGCTATTTCGAAGAGGCGCCAAATCCTGGCCTGTAGACCGTATGAAACGAATGGCATTACGCGTTCAGAAATACGCACGAAATCTGAAGTCTCCATGCATATTTTCCAAAGCCATCGATGAACTTGGATTGCTGGTACTGTTTGTAATTCTGCCGAGAGCCTGTACAGCGTGACATCTTACATCCTCGCGAGCGACAAATTCACATAGCGCACATTGGGTTACTTTTCCTGGTTGTAAAATATATCATTTATCTAGGAACATGAAGGTTTCTAACACACGGGTGCGCGCTTTTCCCGCCGCACACACCGGTCGCACGTTACCCACAAGGAAAGCCACTGCGGTGCCAGCAGCAGCAGCGGTAGACAACTCGGCCAACGGTCAGAGTTCCCAAGGAAAAGCAGCATCTGCCCAGGTATGATCGGCCAGGTGCAGAGTGTAATATTGTTTCATCGCTGCGGTCAGCAGCATCGACACTCCTTCGCACGAGCAGCCTCGTGCCAGATTGTATATACCACGAGTTATGAAACTCATCGGGATCGCATGTAGTCAAATATGAGTCCCTAGATCTGTACGAGGTCTGCAATTTGCCGTAAGGACTCTTGGTTTGCGCATCTAGAGCGCTGCATCCGCCGTTGGGCATCGCTCAACAAGCTCACGTGCCACCCCAAGTCGCGCACAGCCACCGCACACCTCACTATGATTGCCACCGATCAACCTTACTTATATTTGCTTATGCATCTAGGATAATGGCATGATATGATAGGTTCTTTTTTGGGCGCTTTGGCACTGAGGACAGTTCCGGACCTTTCAACGACGCTCGTGACTGTTTCGCAACACGAATGCATACAGTGCCCGCACTCGATGTGCTCAATCTGCAGGGGTTTACATACGCTAGTTTAAAAAAATTCGCAAAGAGTGCCCGACGCGGCAGGTTTGCACCGCCCGTGCTTGTTGTCGGAATACTTGCAATAAATCTCCGTCATTGCGGCTGGACCCTGGCATCTGTACAGTCCCTCCTGTCTGAGACTTCTCAATAAGGCTGAGCATGATCACACAGCGCAGCTCCTTGTTGCGCCTCGCGTATCCGGCAGGCCTGCGACCGCATGCATGATGCCTCCTGACGCCCCTACATAAGAAGTCCGCACGTTGCACAGGACTTCAGTTACACCCTGCCAGGCGTTGACAAGACAGTTCTAGGTGTCATTCTCGGTGGTGGGGCTGGTACTCGCTTGTATCCCTTGACCAAGAAGCGCGCAAAGCCAGCTGTCCCTCTCGGTGCCAACTACCGCCTCATTGACATCCCGGTCTCGAACTGCCTCAACTCCAACATCAACAAGATCTACTGCCTCACCCAGTTCAACTCTGCTTCCCTTAACCGCCATCTGACCTCTGCGTACAACGCAAATGTCGGCACCTTCACCTCCCGTGGCTTTGTTGAGGTCCTGGCAGCCACACAGACCCCCCAGAAGCAGACCTGGTTCCAAGGTGTGAAACCCTGGTCGCTGTATCTCATCACCCGCCTGAAATATGCTCTGGTACCCTTGATGCTGTATGATCCGATTTGTCTGCACATGGATGTGCCTTTGCCGCATGCGCCACCATCGGCCCGACGTGCCATTCTGCACTAGTCTGCACCTTCTTCGGTGCAACCACCAGTTAACAACAAGCATATTAGGAGTTTGATGTATCCATGGCAGTGGCTGTGCTCTGCTGAGCCCTGTACCGGTATGGGGTTCCCTGCATAAGCTCCAAATGCCAGCATCTGTTCACTGCTTTGGTAATGCGGTTGCCTGAAAAGGCTCAAGAGACGGCCTCCTGAACTGTGTTTCTCGTTACACACGTGCGCTGACGTGGCTTACCTAGCATGCAGGCACAGCAGATGCAGTGCGGCAATACATGTGGCTGTTTGAGCAGTCAGTTGCGGACGGCGTGGAGGATTTCCTTATCCTGTCCGGCGACCACCTGTACCGCTGCAACTACCAGGACTTTGTGCGTGAGCACCGCGAGACGGGCAGCGACATCACAGTTGCCGCCCTGCCGTGTGACCCAGAGCGCGCGAGTGCATTCGGCCTGATGAAGATCAACGACCAGGGCCGCATCACGTCCTTTGCAGAGAAGCCAACCGGCGATGCCCTCAAGGCAATGGAGGTCGATACCACCGTCCTTGGCCTCGATGCTGACAAGGCCCAGGCGCGTTCCACCTCCCATCTTAACTCCCTGCTCTAGCCAACAGGCTTCTGGTGCAGTATGCGCTTGTGTACCTGTAGGCCCCTCCAATGTTGACGACTGGTGTCCCAGTGGCATCGTGGACATGTGCTCATTGATATCTTCAGCAGCTTGCTTGAACATCATGACAGGTGGCATAGCTACTATGTATGGCTTTTGAGTTCTCAATGGCATGTATTGCCTAATGTGGGTGTCCCAGATTGACTGTACCCAGGGGCGATTCTGAAACTGAGCATTGTGTCTGCCAGTGTGTACGGCGGCCGTGTCATGCGGCGCAACAGGAGGATTCTCAGAATGTGACTGTGCAGCACTAGCATGGATCATAGAGCATTCATCAGCTTTAAGTTGCGTGAACTCCAATCCTCAAAAGGACCATTGATATGTTGCACAAACCGAGCACATGAGTTGCAAAAAATGCCTGATCTTATACATTCTTTGGGCCTAGCACCTGCAGGTCATGCCGCACATTGCGTCCATGGGTATATACGTTGTCAAGGCAGAGGCGATGCGCAAGCTGCTCATGGACGCATACCCCAGTGCCAACGACTTTGGCTCAGAGGTAATCCCGGGTGCCGTCAGCCAAGGCATGCGAGTGCAAGCATATCTGTATGAGGGTTACTGGGAGGATATTGGAACCATCGGCGCATTCTACAACTCGCAGCTCGCGTTGCTCAATGGCACTCCGCCCTTCTCCTTCTACGACAAGGGCGCGCCCATCTACACCATGTCTCGCTTCCTTCCCCCCTCCAAATTCTCTGTATGCTGCCACTCACTCCCTGCCGGTCTCAGGCATGCGTGTGGTAATACTGGCCCCTGTTTTGCTCACACCAGTGAAATCATGCGCCTGGGTACTCTGCCCCAATTATGTGACACGCTGGCAGTGGGGAGGCGAAAATATGCGCCTGGGTACTCTGCCCAAATTATGTGGCACACTGGCATGGGTATGCGGTGTGAATGCAGCTACGATGATTGGTGTGCCACTGGTGCATGGTTGTAGCGTACATTATGAGCCCCTGGCCGGTGCTGAGCGCGTTTCCCCATTCAGGATGCCATCATTGAGTCTTCAATGATCGGAGATGGGTGCTACATCCAGCCCGGAGTGAAGGTTGTCAAATCGGTGGTCGGCCTGCGTGCCAAGATCTACACCAACTCAATCATCGAAGAGTCCTTGCTAATGGGCACAGACTACTATGAGCGCCCAGAGGACTGCGAGCTGGCCGAGTCGTGCCTTCCCATGGGAATTGGTGCCAACTCGTGCGCCGCCCTGCAGTCTTTGCATCGCATTACCCTGCAACCCCTGACAGATGTGCCATGTTTCATTGTCACGTGTACATTACAATCCAGTGTGCTCATGTCCTGCAAAAACATGGATGGTAGGCCAGTTGATACTTGGGATTCAACATGTGTAGATTCAACATGTGTACACTGCCATGGCATGTAGTAGGCTATTTTCTGCTGACTGCATAAACACGCAGTCTGTTGTTACAGGCACCTTCGAAAGTGCATCGTTGACAAAAATGCTCGCATCGGACAAAATGTGAAGTTGATCAACAAGGAAGGTGTGACTGAAGCTCTCCGTGAAGAGGATGGGTTCATTGTCAAGGACGGTATCATCGTGGTCATCAAGGACGCTGCGATCCCAAGCGGTTTCGAGTTCTAGTGAGACGATGTGTTGCCAGTGCAGTTTTACAGAGGATTATGCTATGGTGGTAGGAGGCATGTTTCATGTCCATGTAATGCAACGGCTCAGGCAGGTTTCGCAAATGCAGAATATGAGACTCCGTTTTAACATTCAGCAAGCACATTGTGTGACAACCAGCACGACGTTGTTGTGCTGAGTTCATGAGTGATGTGGCAGTTAATCTGCAAAGCGAGGATTTGGTAAATGAAGTGTTGTCACACATCGTTTACAGCCAGTGATGTGCTGGTCATGGACAATTTACGAAGGTGTGGTGTTGAAATACGTACACCGCCGTTTCACTGCCAATGATAAGTCCTGAATTCGCACTCCTCTGTCTGCTGGGTAGACAAACAATTCGCAAGTTCACTGTGGTTCAGATCATATGTGAGCCTACTTGTACGCATGGGGTACAGGCCGAAATGTTACCATTGGGACAGTGGTCATGCTGTCACAAGAGCATCCCGCATCTGCTGCCACTGTGAGAGGACTGCCATATGCAGCCAGTCATCACCTACCTGCTCCTGCACCGCTTTCACCTCAGGTTGCTCCTCTACTTGAAACTCCTCTTCCGAATCCACCACCGCAATGTCCTGGGCGTGCGTGCCAGCAGCTGCTGCAGCTGCGGCCGCTTTGGCAAAGGCAGCAAGCTTAGCAGCGCCACCCGAGTCAGCCATGCCATCGGACTTTGCCGGAGCCTTCTGCTTGTCTTCCTCTTTTGTGATAGCTGTGTCCGCCTTCTCTTTCTTGGTTCCATCACTTGCCTCAGCCTCTGGCTCTGGTGTAAGCTCCTTTTTGAAGTGCACAGCTGCATGTGCATATTTGTTGCTGAGCAGTGGCACTTGTCCACTACCAGTGCGCTCCGTGCCCGCGACTGACATCATCACGGCACCATCTGTCAGCTCCCGCAGCCAGTGCGCTGGATCTGAGCGCATTGATGCCGCAGCGCCAGAGCTCGCAGTGTGTGCTACAATCCGAAACACGCAGCGGGAAAGCGCGGCCATGTCGAGTGCGTCAGTTGTCAACGGTGATATGTTGGGGTCCGCAAGGATAAGCTGGGCACTTATCAGAATTCCGACAGCGCGGTTTGTTGTGTCATAAGCCAGGTATGCCGCCTGGAAGCCGCCTAGTGCAGGTAGGAGGTCCAAATGGACACGTAGAAAAGGCTTCTTTTCAATGATGTCTAACACTGCCAGGCCTCCTGCTGCCCCTGGCCACTTGCAGGTCCCTGCACAGACACTCATCTGAATTGCTCCAGCATCGAACCCGACACTCTTGGCGACACTCACCATGACATACATGTAGGCTGGTGCATCCAGTGCATGGCATGGACACGATTGACAGGTAGGTACTCAATTGGTACTCAACAGGTAATTTCATAAGCTAGTGCATATGAACAAAAAAGGCATGGTGGTCCTATAACACTGCAGACAGTGCGTGTATGCAAGCGTTTGGTTGCAGGAGCACACCAGAAACAGTGCATGTATAGTGCCAGGTATGGAATCGCTGGAAGAAAATCTCGGGCGTCAGGTGCACCCGTGGAGCCTTGAGTTGCAGAGTAATGGGCACGCGAAGCGGCGCTGTATGCACCTCCAGCCGCTCCAACGATTGTGTCCCACCCAGGAGCATCTTGTGTGAGATGATTGGCTGTAGCACAACAGCGCCACTGCCAGAAACAGCTAGATTTAATGTGTGCGTGATGCTTTCCAGCGGCTCTAGCCTCGGGATCGTCCAGCCAGATAATCCGACAAACACTGCAGCACCGTGGACCTGCACCTTGACCACCATCCCCTGCAGGTCCTGCTCCAGCATACTCTGCGCCTTCAGAGTGAGTACCATTTGCATTGCAGCCCAGTCCATGTTGACACGCGCAAACAGGCGCAGGGCCTCATGTCCGGACGTGAGCTCAACAAAGCGGCCAGGTACCGCAAGGATACATGCGCCAGCATCATTCAGCACACTGGCAGGGTCCAAAGACCGTGCGATTTGCATGGGAGCAGGCATGGTGCCAATTGTGGCAAGCAGGTCTGCGAGGGTGTTGGAGGTGTCTGGGCGAATGGAGGGGTCCCGGTACGCCTCCCAGATCTGCTGCTGAGAGGATGTGAGCTGCGACTCAAACACAATATGCCGCTTGGCACGGACAGAATCTGCAAGTGTGATTGCGACAGGAGCGCCGAATGGGAAACCCTCCTGAGCGTGCGGGTAGAGAGGCTGAAGAGGCTCCAGCATGGGCCCAACATAGACTCGCGAAGCCTGTGCCGGGCGACCGGCCGCCACTCTACGCGCCTCGACCGCGGCCGGCGGGACCGTTGTGCCATTAGTAGCTGCAGCTGTAGGCAGATGTTTGGAAGCACCCGGTGGGGCGGGCGGTGCTGTAACACGTGTCGGGGTCACGAAAACATGCCTGCGTCCGGTGACAGCGGCGGGGCCTGCGTCAGCTGAACCTGCGCTCGCCACCGGTGTCACGGTCCGTGTAGATGCACCGTTTGGCGGAGGCTGAGGAGGCGCAGAACGCGGAGGTGATGGTGCCCCCGCAGCGGTGGCAGGCTTTGCGGCGGCTGGTGACGCGTCCGATGGCGATGCACGTTGTGCATGCATGTCATGCACAGACTGAATTGGCGCTGTGGGTGGTTTCTTTTTCCTCAGGCCGAGCACATTACCCATACCCTTGGCACCAGATACTAGGACGTTGGAGTTCCGTATCTTGGGCACTGATGGGCCAGTGGGCACATCCGCGCCAGTGTCACCAGGCTTTACCCCAGAAACAGCAGAAGACGAAGAAGCTCCTCCAGCTGAGCTTGCGCCAGCAAGAGATGCTTGGGGTGGAGGCGGGGCCACCTTAACCTCATTTGCTGCAGGCGAAATTACTTTGCCGCCAGCACCATTTGGTTCAGCTGGGGGCGTTTCTTTTGACGGTTCCTGTGCGCCACCCCCTGACCCTGGTCGCCGGCGCAGACCAAACAACCGCCGCTTTGACCCGCTCGGAGGCTGCTCCTCACCTATTGTTTCCAGTCGTGCTGTGGCTTGCTCTGGTGCAACGGGGCTTGCAGTTCTCACAACTGGGGCGATGCGGTTGGTAATCATCGATGCTGCGTCAGTGACACGCGGAGCTGCCGGCGCACTCGCGCCATGTCCCTGGTCGGGGGGTGGCAACGTCGACGAAGGCGCTTCAGCGGACTGGTAAACATCTTCTTCTGCAAGCTCCTCCACCTCTTGTGGTAGATTCTCAAGGACAGCCTCCATCACCTCGTGCAGCCGCTCACACAACTCCTGCATACCTGGCCAGAGAGTCACCAGTATGATGTGCTGGCTCTAGCTCTGCCCAGATGATGTGTACACGCTGTGTGACATCCTCGCGTGGACATGTCACCTTCATACCTGCGACATGTGTGCCCGATATGCAATATCCAATTCCACAGCCTGCAACTATACTTCACAACACTAAAGGCTATCATAATCAGAGGATGCAGCATGCCTGCAGGCCTACGGCTTCTGGTAGGCTAGAAAAGGCTTGCGCAAGCGTTGTCGCAACGCTGCGCGCAAGCTCCTGGAAGCCAGCGAGGTGGCTGTACTCAGCAAAGTTGTTGTAGCACAGATGGCAAATGCGCTCTAGAGCAAGAGCGGCCATTGCGAGACCCTCGTCGCATGCATCCCACCAATCAGTCGCCTCTGGCATGTGTAACAGGTGGCCTCCGAAGAGAAGTGGCCTATCGCGTGCCTTGAAGCCCTGAGCGCCCACACTGTACGGCAGAGCCCCTGTACGGGTCGACATTTCCAGCTCCTACACACGACAGCCGGCCTCATGTAATTGGAAGGGAATTCGGAACAAATATAAAGAAAGCATCTGAATCCAGCAGTGCGGGGCACCAAAGGAATGTGGCAATGCACACACTACTACATCTGCGTCAGGCCTTGTACACTCGATAGAAGCTTGAAAAGCCCAAAAGGCAAATCTGAGGCAGGTACCAGACTCGACAACACAGCAGCCTATGCAGTGCACTAGCTTCACAACTCAAAGGATGGTTTGGTTGTTGGAAGGGCGAAGAGACACCTGGGTGTGCATTTCAGTCGTTGATAGTGGCTGGTAGAGTAGGAGTTCACGAAGCATATCCAACAACTCTCCCCACTGCTCTTCTAATACTGCTGGCAGCGCTAAGTGATGAACAATTGCCCACAGAGCTCGAGGCGTGCTTGCTGGGGACAGGCTTCGCCAGAACTTGAGAACCTTGAGGAACATGCCTGCACGCAGATCATCATTAAGGATTGTGCGCTGATTAGAGAGAGGCCGCACTGAGGCCACAACTGCAACTGAACATCAGGCGCAGCTTGTAGAAAAGCTGGCTGATGCAGCAGTGAGCCAAAGCACCAGCACACACGCAGTCACAACAGCAGTTATCAGGCATGACAGGCAACTATCCAGATGCGTCTTCCAGATCCAGTATGCATGTGCAGAATGAACATAAGTACAGCCGGGCATGGCTGGTAATTGTGCCGTGGGGAATTCGGTACAGTCTGATATGGGGAGATGGGGTTTGCGTTGCACAAACAAGATTGTTTCAACTCATTGAATCTGAGGACCTTCAAGGCTTGAGGACCTTTCAGGCTAACCTGGCTGCGTGAATCCCACACCCTGTAGTGTATTGGTGGCATCAACGAGCTTCTGCACCAGCCGCATCCGGCCCTGCTGCAAGCGAGGGGACTCCGCGCTCGGCTCAAGGTGCTCCGCACTGGACAGATCGTCGCACTTGCGCAGAGTGTTAAGCACATGCTGCGTACGAGACGCCAACACAAACCATTTGTCCGATGTCAGCGTCGCCGGATACGTGCCCTGCTTCTTCTCACGCTTATGGTCCCAGCCAAGGCAGCCCTACACACAGCGGGAAGCCCTTTTCAGGCACATCCAGTCATCCACGCACTGTGTTCACATTGACACACTGAAGGGTTAGGGGAAGGCAGCGAATCAGGCTGTGCTGGTGCCAAACCTGACACAACAGGTACACATGGAATCCCAACAGTGTTCCTTCAGTTGAGTACAATGATGGTGCAGCACCTGAGTACCCTGAAGGGCAACAAGAGAAATCTGTGTCCACTCAACTGCAGTCAGCCTCGAGTCAAGGACGGCTGCAGAGTCGATGCAGACCTTGAGATCATCCGCCTCACCCTCTTGAGCTTGAATCTGATCATGGGACTTCAGTGCATGCCCGATTGCTCGGTTGGCCTCTTCATGAGTCAGCAGGACCTCCATGAGGGTTGCCACAATCTCCTGGTTGATCGTTGGGCTTGCTTCCTGTAACACAAGATAGTGATGACATGTCTGTGAAACGAGGGCGCTTGATTGGGGTTTTATGAGATGCCATGCTGGCTTGTGGATCAGGGACACAGCTGCCTGAACACGATCGTGGGTTGCGTGGATGCCATGCTTCTCCTGATGCAGCGCTTCAATGACGTACATAAAACTACACACACCCTGTGCTGTAGCAGTGCAGCTACATTAGGTTGCATTGCACCTGGCAAGTGCAGGACACAGAGAAAATCACATCAGGGAGCACTTGGAATCAGGAAACAAAGCAGAGGAGGATGAAGCTGTACCAGGACATCTCCCGCACGGAGCATCTTCAGCAGTGGCACCTCCAGGAGCTCAATGAGCGCATGCGCATGTGCACGCCCAGACGGCATTGGCGCTGCAAGGCCCTCTGGCAGCAGCTGCTCTGCTTGCGCACGCCGCCACACTGACAGATCGGTATCAACCACGGCCCGCCAGAGCAGCAGGAAGTTGGCCACACGAGCTGAGCCTGATGCTCGTTGCACAACCCAGTGCACCACTGTTTTACCGACAGCTGGGATATCGGAAGGCGGCAGCACACACAGGTAACGGCAGATTGTGGCTGTCGCAGACTCTCTGGCAGCAATGGAGTCAAGTGGCTCACCAACGCGGATGAGAGCAGACATGGCTGACCGCGCCCAGTCATCCGGGCAAGGTGCCACTTGCAGCCGCGGAAACTTGACGATGCTATGCAGCCACTTCAAGTGCAGCAGTGCACGTGATGCCTCTGCAGCTAATGCTGTATCGGGGGATGAAACATGCTCCAGGCAAAAATCACCAACTGCAGTGAAGAGCCAGCCATCACTAACGGGGGCAGACACGTCTGAAGCAGATGCCGTGGGTTGCCCAGGGTCTGTGCTGACGAGGTGGCCATATGCATCAAGCCGGGGGGGCGGGTCCTGGGTCATAAGGAGATCCATGATAGTGATCAGCATGTTGATGCTGTCCACCTGCACGCAGGTGCGCGGAGCAACTGATTCTTGCAAATACCCAACTCAATGTGACATCCACTATTGACTAACTGGCACCTCATTGGATTCTTGCATGCGGGCATCCACTAAAAAACTTTCCACACCGCACACCGCCAGTTTTGGGGTTCAAACTACTGCAAAATCTCATCAAGAAGATGTCAAGGGTATATTGGCAACATAGGGGACCACCTTCAAACTCGCAGCCATTGCGTCCATGCGGTACAGCACATGTGCGCCAGCCACACGGACTCGCACTGCTCCAGCCCAAGCCATCAATGCCAGAACAGTCTGCAGCTCGCCTGTCTGCTCGGACTCACGTGCTGAACGCGCGGCAGTAAAAGCTGCCACAACGTGATTCACTGCAACTAGGCCTCCATGTACAACACGAGGGACAGCGTCAGTCGCAAGGTCTGCAACACGCTCCCAGGTGAGCATTGTGCGCCGCAATCGCTCAGGTGCAGAGAATAGTGGAACAGCATATGCTGGCTGGCAGTAGCAGTGGGCCAGGGCAACAGCTGCTGCTCCCTGTGTCTCTGGTGTTGCCTGCACGAAGCCAGAATTGACAATATCAACTATCACGCAAAGGGCACAGCGTTTCCCCCCTTGAGCTCATCATGGCGACGTACTGCACCCACGAACTCAAGCAATTTAGCCTCAAGATCGGTTTCTGACATCATGCGGTCGACATGGATCTCTGGGAGCATCGCAATGATCTCAAGCACACGCGTCTGGATCTCCAACGGCTGCTCAGCTTTAAGGTCTTGTAGAAGCCCTTGACAAACGTACATCCAATCATTATGATGGAGGCTTGAAACCTGGATGGCGTCATATGCCAAGCGCTTGACGACGGCACTAGCCTTGGCAGGTGCGATCAGGAGCTGTAAACAAATCACTGGTCAGCAAGGTCACTTTCATAACGGCAGGGTACTTGAATGATCTACGGAAAGTTAGTTTTATATTGTCAGCCTCCGCTCTTGCCGCTGGCGACAGTTTTAGCGTACCCGACACACATCGCCAACCACCTGCTGTACGTTTTTGCCTTCCGCCAAGTGTTCTGTCAGTTCCAAGAGTAAATTAGCTTGAGCGGCTGTTGATCCTGTTGAAAGGACCGCCTGGATCGTGTTCACCGGGCTGGTCACCTTGTGGTCTTTCGCTTTCTCCTTCTCGGGAGGCTGGGACTCCGGCTGATTTTCAGTCATGTCTACCAGGCAGCGAGTATGGTCTTAAAGTATCGATTATTTAATGCGGGATGATCTTCATATTGGCATTCGCGACGCAAATAATAAGGATTCGCGGGACATGTTCCTGATTGAAGTGACTACGCTGCCTTATCGCAGATGGGACGCGGACCGTACAATTGCGCACGCTTGAAAAAGGCTGGTCGGTTTGCTACTTCGCGAGAAAGATCCGGCAGTCCAAGCGGAAATGTGCACTACTGCTACATGCATCATGCATGAGTACCAGCACCAGACAAGGAACACTTCAAAGGGCGCCGCGCAAGACGAACGGTTTTACCAGGACCAAAATGCACTCTACATGAGCCTGTTGTTCCCTGATATTTCCCGTCAGACACTATTGACCACATTTGTGCACCTGTACATCCTCGATAGCTGTGTGTTGGAATCTCAATAAGGAACAAAAGTCCAGGTACATGCTCGGAAATATTCAATATTGCAAGTTTCTGTACCTACCTGCGAAACCGTGAACACTGGCCTGTATACATCCTTGTGCACGCGTCACGTGGTGTCACCTCCCACTCCTTGGATTTGCTTCTCGGGCGTCGTGTCAATGAAATAAAGAATAGTGAGATTTTCTAATGGATTGGTTGGTGACAGAACTGCAGGGCGCACGAATGGATGTGATACACCGCGACGTGTTCCACCCAACCATATAGCTGTGAGCTAAAAGCTCACCACTTGCAGCTGAACGGCAACTGCAGGGCAGCACGTGAGGGACAGGTTTACACGGTGGCAGTGCAATTTGATTAGGCACCTGCCGAGTGCGTTATCAATTGATAATGCGCTAGATCTATCTGGGTCATCAATTCACAAGCACAGGAGCGGGTCCAGTAACAGTGGCATGGAATGCTATCTGTGAACAATAGCCTGGCGTAGGGAAAACTCCGTATCCAAAAATAAAAAAACCATTCAGGAATTATGCCAGACCCAGGCGGGCATCCGCAACAGCATTTCCGCGAGAAGGGACAGAAGGAAGGGATGCACGACCATTTCCAACAGGGTGATGTCACATGTCAGGGGGACATGCAACTCTGTCTGATCGGCGCCAGTTGCCGACAATCAATGACACACATTCCCCAGCAGCCAATTCACCACAGGCTGCAATGGTTTGTTCAACCATAGAAAATTCCTTTCAAACCCTGGACCTCGACGAGCTAGGACCAGCCTGCTTTCGGACATGTTGCAGCTTGCTGGAAACAGAAACCAAGCGAGTTCAGGCTTCAGCGGAACCAATATTTTTCGCTTTGTCCAGTCGCGGCAGTGTAGAGTTGCATATTGGCATGTGTCACACAGACATGCATGTAGTTTCACACACCGCAACTCGTCCAATCAACGAAACAGAAATGTACCACATGCATCAAAAATACACCACAGTGCAGCCACCATTAGAATTATCCTCCAGTTCGAAACGCTTCACCTGCGGCTCCGCTTGCAGGTATCGATGGATCTCTGACCGAAGTGCTCCTGTGCCCACACCGTGCACAATGAATGCAGCTCCTGTCACAGCTTTCTCTGATAACTCCTGCTCCACTTGCATGAGAGCAATATTTGCCCGCTGCCCTCTGACATCAATCGTGTTGGCACTGACTTGAAGTCCAACGGAGCGCTCTGTACAGGCATGGCAAACTGACCATAAGCACGGCATTGATACACACTTTGTCAATTTGACTTCATCTGAGACTGGTTGCCATATTAAAATTCAACGAGCGTACAACCCAAAGATGCATGTTGGACATCACTGTCGTCGCCCTTTGACATGGCCATGTCTTCACTCAAAGAATGGAGGTCAATGTCACCGCACAAATGCCATGATGCCGGCTGCATTGAATGCATACAAGACATAAGCATGATTAGTCCATGGAATGACACCTGTGGCACCGGCCTCGGCAACAGGCGTGCCACCCGCCGCTCTGCTGAATGCTTCCCCACGCCTGCCCTTGCGCCACTTTTGAACCACAAATTGCTTTGTCCGCCGTGCATGCGTTGACTTCCTGAGCTCACTGAGTTTTGAACTTACAAGTAACCCCCCAATGTCAATTTGCACTTGAGAATTTCCTCGGCCACTGCTTGGAGCCTCACACACCGTGCCCCTGGCTCCACCCATCTTCATTACCTGTCAGAGTGACATGAACACGCTTTGATAGAACCGCTTCCCATTCAATTTCATGCAAATATACACAAACCAAGCCGAACCTGGGAGATAATGTGTGCACATCCAACATGCAGGCCTAGGACCAGAGAGGGACCAGTTTGCTACCTCTATTTGTGCACATGTTGATGGCACCATGACCTGTATAACCTAATTACGGCACCACACACCAGTGGTCGTGGTGACCGCGGTACCGTAATTTGTGACGCTAGGAGCTTGTGAGTGATGGCGTGATTGGTATGGCACAGGTGTGTGGAGTTGGATGGCTCGAGTCACGTTGCATTTTTCTCCGCAGGCGTAGCTGATCCCGGCTCACAGTCTCTGTGACATGCCTTTCACTGTTTCAACCTGGAGAGTAATAGTCACAAAACAAACGACACACTGATCAGCATGCATGTAAGCATTCTGGAAACCCGATAGACAGATAGGCATGCACACCAATACTTCTTCTCCAGCCAGTGGAAGCCAGCCATCTTCACTGTCACGTTCTAATGGATCTAGGCCGACCGGTGTGACACTTGGATTCATTGAATCAATAGAGCCACCCATCTGAAGGCCCAGCAAGCGGCGTTGTGCATCCTCCACCTGAGGTAGATCGCCGAGCACCTTCTCTAGACGGTTCAAAGCCTCGGAAACAGGCCGCTGGTCTCTGCAAACCTGGTCTTCCAGGCGCTGCAATTTGCGAGCCTCCTTCGTAGCATCCTCTGTCATATTTTTTGCTTTGATGCGAAGTTCTTTGGAAATGGATTCTGCTACACTCAGCTGCACCTCCAGATCTGCCAAACGTTCTTCAGCCGCCCCCTGTAGCTTGGCTGCCTCGATGCGCTGCCGCTGACCAACTTCAATCTGCTTCTGCAATATGCACGTTGTAATGCTTTTGAATGAGGCTGTCTATATTCATCATCCAGCGACTGGCGGGTATAAAGTGGTTGAAAGGGCATGCTCAAGAATCAAGCCCCGTCACTATAGCCCTGTCACACCTCTAGGAAGTTACATGTAGAGTTGCAATAAGATCATGACTAGTGGTTTTTACCATGCAATTTAATCTATGGTATTAGCAGATGGAGGATGATAGAGCTGAGCATGTTTACGCTTGACGGATACAGACGACCAACTTGGGCAAGTACTATGGCAATCCGCACAAAGCATGGAGAAAATTCCAGGGGGGTGTCGGGGGCCGAGACTTCCTCATGGAGGCACAGAGAACGGAGTATCATCATGCATGACTTTGAACATCTCCATGCAAGGCATAGGAGAAGGCATGCAGTTGATCCTAGGTCACAACCTCAGAATGTCAAGTCCCAATTTCTATGTGGAAAATAATAAATAAGTCACAGAAAAAGTGCCGGCCTGAAAGCTGGGCTGCCCTACCCCTGCGTCGTTGACAGCAATGCATCATTGCTGGGAGCAAAATTGCGAGGGTTTACTAATATCGCGCATGGGTACTTGGTTGTGTGTAAGGCAGCTGTTTCAATCCAGAACTTTCACTTCCCATTGGAGAGAAGTCTTGAGATTTGGACATTACCGTGATTTCAGCAGCAACGCTAGAAGCCTTCGATTTTGACTGGGTCAGGTGTGATAGCCGGTCTACCCACTCTCGCCCACAGGCCAGAATCTCCCGATCAAATCCTAGCTGCAGTGCAACTGACAGCGCGTTTGATGCCCCTTGAGCACCCCAAGTTAGCCTGTACGTTGGCTTTAGCGTCCCGAGGTCAAACTCAACAGCAGCATTGATGAACTCTGGATTCCGTGTAGCTTCCTCCTTGAGCTCGGTGTAGTGGGTAGTCATAAATGTCAGTGCAGCCTGCAGGCATGCGCGCATGGGCTGGTCACACGAGCTCGCTCATTTTGATATTCCTGGTATGCATGCACCGAGTTGTGATTTGTTTCTCTTCAGGGAACAAAATTCAGGAGCATGGAGATGCTTAGATGTGCACATGTACCTGCACGCACATGTTGTGAAAGCCGTCGCAATATGGCAATGGCTAGCGCTGCTCCCTCTGATGGGTCGGTGCCTGACCCCAGCTCATCCAAGAGGACAAGACAGCCAGGACCAGAGGCATCGAGGATGTTGGTAACCTGCTTCATGTGGCCTGAAAATGTGGACAGGCTGTGCTGCAGTGACTGATTGTCCCCAAGATCCGCAAGAATGCTGTCAAATACGGCAACCTGCATGGTTTGCAAAGTCAAAGCCGTCTGTGGCAAGGATTCATTCGGTAACAGTGGAACAGGAGGACTGCAGCTGCAAAGGTCAGCACCTTTGGGTTCAATGTTTGTCCATTACCTTCAACAGGTCGCATTTTTGGATCACAATGTATCCACATACCAGCTTGTGCCATCAGAACACTTACCCCCTGCACATCAACATGCTGTGTTTCAGTTGGCATACCATGTATCTCTTGAGTGAATATTTGTGATAGCAAAGGGTGCATACTGTCGTTGCGTGTGGCACACCAGCTGAAGTTGAAATATGGCATTCTTGCAAGATGATGATGCCACACGCAACCCTTTGCCTGGACACTACTCCGAATGTGGTCAACATTGGTTGGAAGGGAGCAAACAGCACGCCATTGGGGCCCTCACCAGGGCTTTTAAGCAGCTTGTTTTGCCACCGGTGTTTGCACCTGTCAACGCCACAACTTGCGCTCCAGCGGGCACCTTAAGATCAAGGGGCTCTGGCCACACTGTAGCGGCTACGTTGGCTGAATTGAGTTCTGGCTGCTTGCATGAAAAGCGGGAATTGTATGGATCGATTTCTGTTGCAAATATTGTGTCCTCAGCAGTTGGTGGGTCTGGAAGCATCGCCAGGCAGGGCTGTAGTAGTAACGGGTGCCTGACTCCTGCCAGGTCCAGAATGTTGGCCTGACTACTCCGACATGCGAGTATCGGACGAGACCCATGTAGCCACCTAGAGCAAACAGAGCCTCATGGCATACCAACTTGCAGCGTGACATGTCTGATCACAGCTTTGTAGGATGCAGCACCATGGATCAGCCATCATTGCTGAGTTTTCCCAAGAGAACAAAAAACAAACCAACAAGCTGTAGTGCACCAGCAACTGCTACACGTGGTTCATGCTCTGTGCTTTTCCGTTGAAGGCCTTATGGATACATTCGTGTTGAGTGGCACATGGCCTACACAATGGTCGCACTCTGCATGTCTTGCACGAGCTGTGGCCAGATCAATCCTGGCTACAGCATGAAGGGCCACTTGGAGAGCGCTATGGTGTTCAGCCAGCATGCGTGTTAGCGCTGCCAACACTGCAAGCTCTTCAGCCTCTTCTGCTGTCTGCAGTTCTGACAAAGCGTTGTTGAGCTCAGTTACTGGCTTTGGCTCCATGTACAGGGTGGAGCCTGTTTGAGACGTGGCCAATGTGATGCTGCCAGTTGGGAGAATCTGCACATGAACCACACAGATCAGGAAACATGAAGTTATCTCGACATCCTATATTCAATGAACATCTTGTTTAGAAGTGGCTGCAACGTCTCAAATCAAGTTCATCGCTATCCATCTCCACCATCCAAATACCTGATATCTATGGCAATGTGCAACAAAGCACAGCAACACTGGTGCACACCCCTGATCGCCCACGCTTGACCGAGACACACAGGCGATCTCGCCGCATGACTGGAGCTTTGAGTTCCGAAGCACCTTGCTGATGCAATAGCCGACAATACCAATCAATTTCCTTCTGTAGCTGCCTTGTATTCTGCTGCTTTGCTTCTCGAATTCTGGCCAATTTCTTGCTGCTGCGGTCGAGAACCACAGCTGTTTTACTATCCACTGCGTATTGCAGTGAGTCGAGCACGGTGACTAGATCCTCTGAAATGTCGTTTGCATGTGTACCAAGAGCAGGATGGCCTGAAAGCAGTACTTCTGCGCGGATACGCATCATGTTTTGAACTGTGTTTGACACAGTTGCCAATTGCATGGTTTGCAGAACAACCCGCTGCTCCTGAACTTCAGGCCTGATAGCTTTCTGGGTTAGCTGCAGGAGTGGCTGTATGTTAGGCAGGCCTTCTAGGTTCAGGTCCAAATCCAGGGCTTCCACCGTTTCGTCTTGTAGTCTCTGACACCCAGCAACAGATGTATAGATAGGAATTGTTGATTCAAAGCATATAAAAGCACCCATAGTAGTTTGACAGAAGCTTGCCAGCTGCCTGCGGCGTTGGAAGCACTAAGCGGATCCCAGCTACTCAATCACACTGAGCACTTTCCTATCATAGATCCTCGAAGGCAAGATCGTGCACAGCTCAAATCATACCTACATATTGAAGGCCACTCCAGCGCATCTAGGCTTGCAGCTATGGTAGTATTGTTTGAATCCAGTGTCTCGACCCCATCCGCTCTTGACTTGCAGGCCTTCAGCGCTCCGAGCACGCTGCTGCTCACAGTATGCCCTGCCGGATACACGCATCTCTGCTTATTTCGAATACGTACAGAGTGTGATCCCAAGAGGGGCCGCACGGGCTGTCTGCGCTGCAACATCATCGGCGGCAGCCAGGAACGACGACTGCTGTCTGCACCACATGACCTCGTCGCCTTGCGAACATGGGAGAATACGTAGCTCCTACTTCTGAATGCAATCCCGATGTACATTACAGACATACCAAAACGTGTCGTCGAAAGCGATGCCAAGCTTGGCCGCGCAGGGGCGCTGGAGTGGCTGCAGTGCGCAATTCATCGTTGCACTGCGCGGATCTTCACCTTTATTGAATGCGCAGCTAGCCGCGCAACGCCAAAATCTGAGAAGTGAGACCAGTTTCAAATGTATATGTGGACAAACCCCCTCTAGGTTTTGCTTGCTTTGCGTTGGTCATAACTGTGTCAGCTTTAGTCATACGCTGGACAAGACAACTGGCGAATTCATGTCGGCAGTTCCAGATGGTTGTCACGTAAACAGATAAGCAGAAATGCACGGCAATTTGGTCACTATGCGCCCAGTGGCTCTCATTACTTGCTGGTTTTGCCTAGCCACGTCGTTTCAGGCAGCCCTGTCTCAAAGTATGGAAGAGCTCAACACATATACAGCTGCAGCTATATCTCCTACACCTGGCGTGTCAAAGTCCGATATTCAGGATTATCCAGAATTAGATGCGGTGGACAGTTCACGTTATCAGAGAACAACGGGGCAGCGCGGTAACCTGTCTTTCGCCGAGAACGACTGGGTCGACAGCATTCGGATCACAGTGTTCTTCCCGCGCGGCACCGATGAAGAAGTTGCAGTGGTGGTGGATGGACGCTCGGACAATCGGGTGGACGCCCGCGATGACCGTGGCGACCTCGAGGAATGTCCATCGCCACCTATCCCTCCACTTACCACGGAATGCAGTATCGGTAATGATTGGGTGCTCGTGATGTGGACGGTTGATTTCGGAGTGTGTACGAAGGCTTGGAGGCTGCTGCTTACGGGTGCGACATTACTTGCCATCCCTGGTAGGCTCCATAAAACCTCATGCCGTTCTCGTCTAGACACAAATCTGCTGCGTTTCAGGTAACTCTCCAGACGCAACAGTATCGATTGGCGAAATCACAGTGTTCGGTCCGAAGGCTTCCTGTGATGAGGACAGCGGGTTGTCCGTCGGAATTTGGGCGGCCATAGGCGGAGGAGCTGCCCTGCTCTTGGTGCTCTTGCTTTGTAGCTGCTGTTGTTGGTGGAGACGAAAGAAGCGAGGGGACGCAGATCCCCGCAACAGTGCATGGCAAGCACATGAAGAAAATGGGAATGGTCAGCAGCACGAGTCACTCATTGCTGCTGGCAGTCCAAGCGTGCAACAGATCAATGAAAATCATCAACCACGGGCCCAGCCCACGATTTCGCCTGCAGTTCAACCTTTGCCGTATCAAGAGCCCACCCATGTGAATGACATGTCGAAGGTGGCATCCACTCCGGAGGCTGTGAAGCACAGTGCCAGCGTTACCTCGACTGCTGCAATTGTGTCACAGTATGATGCAAATCAGGGATTCAGTGCCAGCAATGCCAGCGGAAAACGGTTTTCCCAGTCACACGCTGCACCGCATCAAGCCCAGCCCCAGCAAGTTGCGCATGCCGCTGCCCACCATGACATGGGTGGAAGTGATGATGAGGAGCTCGAGGGAGATCCTGGGCCAGGACCGACCATGTATGACGGTGTGGTGCTAAACTAACAATGTGCAGCATGACAAGTGGTCCGTGATGGTGGTGCGGTGGGACTGTGTAATGTGTGTCTCAGTCTCCAACCAGGTCTGGCAATGTGTGTCACCCCAAGTCAGATGTCACCATGTGCATCCATTCGGCGATTCAGTGGTGAAGTCCCCGGCCAAACTGCGTATATAGTGAAAACGCCTGTGTGCTGCAGCCACTGATCAAGAGGAGCCAATCGATCCTCAGCAGAACGCCATGTTAAAGGACATCCATTTGCAGCAAGCAGCAGGTATCACAGAGATGATTCAGGGTGTGAAGGAAAATCTGATGAACCAGCAGACGCTCAAACACAAGGGAGGAGACGATGGTGGTCTGGAAATATTTAACAAGATTGGTGGTGGCGGCTTCGGCGAGGTTTTCAAGGGCAAATACCGCGACGTATGCCTCATACTGCTTGTGATGGGTACACACCAGTTTCAGATGGCTTAAGTTTACTGTGTTGCTGCAGACACATATGTTTGCAGTAGATGTTTGCACGTTCCGATCATCCTTATTTAGACATATGTGTTCTCACTATTCTAGCATACTACTCAGCCAACAAAACGCACGTGTTGCAGAAAGAAGTGGCCGTCAAGATCATGAAGATAAAGCCCGGGGCAAGGCAGGAGTCGTTGACAGAATTACCATACACTGAAGCTGCCATCGCTGGCATTTGCATCCATCAAAACATTGTTCAGACGATGTATTCAGATCTGCTGCCAGTTCTGGATGCACAGCAGCAAGGAGAGCAAGGAGGTTCGTACTGGTCTCGTGCACGCACTGATGGGGGCCCTTCTCAGCGTGGAGTTTCGCGTGGGGACAGCCGTGTGAAGGAATGGCAGGTCCGAATGGTGATGGAGATTTGTGATCTGGGTATGCCTTTGCTCATAACTGATTTCAATACTGAGTTGTTATTATTTGCTACAGCTGATATGAAGTAGGTCAAGAATCCTGAATCCTGCGCCCATACCTTGTGTGATCGGATTGTCTCTAGACGGCCCATGCCCCAAAGGCTTCCCGCATGTAATCTTCTTATCTTGTGCATGTTGTGACAATGGGAAAGGTGCAGTGTGTCTTTGTCCAGGATCTGTCCGAGACTGGGTGTCACCCGCCGCTGGTCAGAAGTACGGCGCTCTTTATTCAGCGTTGCCAAACAAAGCTGGAACAAAGGGCTGTGGCAGCCGAACATTATGCGCTCTTTTAACATCACTCGATGTCGCAAATGGCATGAAGCTGCTACACAAATACAAGATCTTGCACAGTGACTTGAAGCCTCATAACGTCTTGCTTTGCTCAAGCCATACCGTGCGTTTCCTCTGCATTCACAATCTGATCAGTTAGCTTTCGAACGAGAGAGACAGTTTTGGGACATGATTTCGCTCTGATCCTTCCCCATACATAGTTTTCAGTGAAGGGCAGCACTCTGCAGTACACTGTTTCCTGACACGTAGATTTCTACTGCAGGATCCGCGAGGATTCATTGCGAAGCTGAGTGACTTTGGTCTGTCCATGAAAATGGCAGCACATGATGGTCAAGTTCCAGGAATCAAGTATGGTACTGTTCAGTACTTGGCCCCAGAGGTCCTGAACACACATATAATGACCAAGAAAGCAGATGTGTACTCTTTCGGTATCATCATGTGGGAAGTTTGGCACAGTCGTCTCTTTGCAGAGTTTTACAACAATGAAAAGCGTAAGCGCAAGCAGTGCGTCTCACCAGCTCCAAACTTGCATTGTGTGGCACCGAATATTACGCAGGTCTGTGCTACAATGTTGCTGCCCATGCTGTATTCGTTCTTGGCTTTTAAAGTCCATGAGCATGTTTTCCAAACCGTATCCCGTCAATTAGGCCTGCCCATATGTATGGAGCTTCACAGTTTTATGGGAACCAATTCCTAGTCATGTACCCACGATTTACACCACATGTGCTGCAGGGCCGGCCAGTCCATGGAAGACTACCGTCCCATGGTAAGCTCAAAGTGTCCACGGACATATGTACATTTGATGACGCAGTGCTTAGATCGCAATCCAGACAAGCGTCCAGACTTCTTGGGCGGTCAAGTCAACATCGTTGTCGAGCTGGAACGCTTGATCTATGAGGAGTATGCGAAGATGGCTGCTAGTGCAGCTGCGCAGGCACAGTGATGGACGGAGCTGTGAAGCAGTTGAATACATTATGCAGCATCGCTGTGCGTGCATGTTGGCCAAGTTTGGACGTCGGCTATCCCTTTTGTCGGTCTTGTGGACTTATTGTCCACTCCGTTTTTAGTAGAATCGATTTGTCCTGAAGATTGGCATAGTCTAGATTTGCTGAATTGTGACCATCGAGAATTGTAATGTACACAGCAGTTTTCGACCAGCAAGTCAGGCTGACTGTCACGTATCACCTCTTGTGCCGCGACTTTGTGGGGAACAACATGCTGTCACCAAGCACCACTACCATACATTTGAGTCGATATGGGATCGTTAGATGAGTGTGTGCTTCACGTACAAATCATGGCTTGAAGCTGTGGCAGGCAAACAAATGAGATTGGACCCATATCTGAGCAAAGTGACGGTTACAGCTGTGCACGCATATAATGCATGTATGTATTTACATCGAAGAGGGGCACGGTGACAGGTGCATCACGCAACAGTGTACAGGTCTCGAATCAGACCACCCAATCACACATCCTCTGCATACGTCCCTCCTGGACACACCGCCGGTTCGAAACCAGTCCATGTAATCTGTGCAACGCGCGACATGGTATTTCTGATAAGCAAGCTATTCCCTTTGCAGCCCGCCGCACTGAACTCTCTCAGCGACTGTGCCATCCACATCGACACGGTAATCTACGTCACCCGCCCGGATCTTCTTCATGCAATCATAGACAACCTCGCAACCTTAATGCAGTATCATAAGTGGCATCCCACCTCAGAACAACACCCCATGCACGAACTCTACGTCAGACAAGGTCAGCAACCGGCCGGTTGGCAACGAGTCTAGAAAAAGTGAGGACCCCCTACATGCGCAGCTGAGCATCCGCGCACTGGCTCTCTCCCCCTCCGAGGACCCGTCTGCCATTTTTTGCAGCAGAGCATCACACCGTGCCTTACCTACTGCCCGGGTCACTTTCTTTCCTAGTTCATGCAGTTTGTCAGACA
>JAUMHO010000006.1:24166-53941 GCA_032360965.1 Ulva armoricana
GGGTGTTTACGTAGGACGTCTGGGTCAGTGGGTGGTTATGTTGAGTGTGTGGTTGATCTGCTGGGTTGGTTGTTTTGCCGTGTGCTTGGGTTGGCTTGTGATTTACGCCTTGGCACTGCCGGGATTTTGTGTTGATCTCCGTGTAACACAGCAGAGTGATTTCCATGGAAATCCTGTGTTGGTGTTCCACCTGGGTCATGGGAGACCTGTGCTGCGCGTGACTGGCGTTGACAGTGGGGTGACATGGATGCGTGAACAGGATGCATTGCGAAATGACTCGCAGTGGGGGCAGATAGCGCATATAGCACGTGATGAGTCCATAGAGTATGCGTCGCCAGAATTTCTGGCACATATGCTTTTCAGCCACTGTGGTGACCATGCACTGTCGCTCATGGCCAGAGCCGAGTCATTGTTAGGCCTTAACCTCACGTCTGCAACCACTGGGCAGAAAAAGCTATGCCACGGCCACCACATGGGGGGAATGGTGCCACGCAACCAGGGTATGCACAAGGGCAAGCAGGCCGAGCGGGTGCTCAGACCGGCTGAATCGCTGCATGCTGATTTGACTGGTGAGATCAGGCCTATCGGCATTGGTCGAACCAATTATATGATGGTTGTGGTAGATGAGTTCTCCAAGTTCACGTGGGTGTTTCCGCTGCAAAAGAAATCGCAGGCAGCGCGGTTGATGGCACTGTTAGTTCAACGTATTAATGCTCAGATCAGACGTGCGGGAGAGACAGGCGTTCGCTTGCTGCACACAAACAAGGGAGGGGAATTTGCGTCGCATTCCTTCCCGCAGTTCTGTGATTGGAAGGGTATCATACATACCATCACAGACACTGCGCAGCACGAGTCCAATGGCTTGGATGAGCGTAAGATAGGTTTGTTAGGCGAATCTGTACGTGCTGCGATGACAGGTGCTGACTTGCCTGCACATCTGTGGCCAG
The DNA here is from genome assembly GCA_032360965.1 of Ulva armoricana. Classification (NCBI taxonomy): domain Eukaryota; kingdom Viridiplantae; phylum Chlorophyta; class Ulvophyceae; order Ulvales; family Ulvaceae; genus Ulva; species Ulva armoricana. The sequence continues at coordinate 25,114 of JAUMHO010000006.1, forward strand.
AGGCGTACATGGCTATGTGCCACAAGCAGAATCTGACGCCCAGTAGTGCTTTAGAGAGAGAGGGTGTGCGACGCATGCGTGCGCAGGCTCAATCAGGTTTAGAGGCCGAGCAAAAGAACCAGCAGGCCGGAGAGGAGGATGGGAGTGCACAACAGGGGGAGACCAGGGGGTTGAAGAAGAAGAGGGATGAAGCCGAAGGTCCACCAGTTCCTGACATGCCGGTTCGGGATATGATGCCTTACCTGCTATGTTATCGGGACACGTCAGATGAAAAGTTCAAGGACATGGTGAAACAGCTTCAACCATGGGGCGTGCCGTGCATGGCATACCCCACGCGCGACCATATGCGCCACCTGGAAGACAGGGCTGTGGAGAGGTTCTACGTGGGATCGGGATCAAGTACCAGCATGGTCAGGGTGTTCATTCGGAAGAAAGGGTATGGGATAGTGCGACAGTATAGGCATGTGGTTTTACCACACACACTGATTCAGCGGCATGCAATCCTGATGCATGTGGACCAGCGCCATGAAAGTCCTCTCGGTGCAAGGGGATTTTACGACTGCAACGATCAAGAACTTCCACCATCAAGTCTGGAGATGTTGCCACCGGATGAGTCCGATCATCAGCTCTACTCTGACCAGCCCTTCATGGAGGAGCTGCAGGGTCTGGCTCTGTTCGACTCTGTCCGTGCGGAACCACCTGATCCAACGGGTACAGCAGTGGATGTCAGGGGTGACAACGTCACATGGGACCAGGGGGAGCATCCGAGCTTGGGGCACAGGCATAATGACCCAGCAAGTCATTTGCCAGTCATTCGTTTCCACAGAGAGATCGAGCCAGCTCCTACCTCACCTCTGACATCACCATGATGACCGGGCTATGAGCCAGTACTCATCACCTGGGACAGGAACAGATCGACCGAAGATGTGGCACGCAGTGCTACAGCTCACATGAACGAGTTGTTCCACAGTCAGGTGTTCGGCAGTCCACCTCTATGGGGGTCGGATGTGCCAAGAGACGACCGCTACAGTGAGTTCGGGCACACAGATCCGACAAGAGAGCAGTGCACAGTCAGACAAGACATCATCGGGACAACAAAGAAGTTATATTGACTGAAGCTGAAGACGTACGTGTTAGGTGCCATACCGGTCGTACCGTCACAGCAGCCGCCACCAAGGAGAGCACGGTTTGCACCGACCACTCGGGTACTGCGGCAACGTGAGAAAGCCCCATCTCCCATTCCTGCCGCTACAGACTCGCTCATCTACTGCGAGGATCTGGGGATGTGTCAACCTCTGCTATGACGGAGGGGGTGGGACTCACGGGGCAGCGGGACAGGAGGCTGAAGGGATTGGGGTCTGGCTCAGGGGGAGCAGCACAGCCCAATTCCGACACAGGCAAAGCGGGAGAAGATCTGGATCCACCACGAGAGGAAAGGGTTCTAGCAGCACCGCTACGCCACAATCCTTTGATTCGCAAACGCTTAGTACCTGGCGTAAATGCTGTGGAGCGTGGTTGCTATGGCAATGCATGCAGTGCAGATGAGAACGAGCTCCCTAGACAGGAGATGAATGCAGTAGGGGATCCCACCGAATCTTGCACTGAATCTGTGTCGGGTGTGTCAGCTATGGCTGATAGTGCGACATCCATTCCAGAAACGGCGCAGTATCGGCAGGTGACTGGGGGTGGCAAGACTACCAGGTGTGAGTCTCGCCGCGTAGCTGCCTCCAAGAAGAAGGTAACTCGGATTAGAGATGAACCGACTCTGAGACAGGCTATGGCTTGTATTCACAGACAGCGCTGGCTAGAGGCTATGCTAGACGAGTTGACCTCACTAAGTGAGCACGGAGTGTTTAAGCTCTGTGAGCTGCCTCGTGCCCACAAACCAGTGGCTGAGAAATGGGTATTGAAGATTAAGCGAGGATCCCAGGGTGAGATCGAGCGTTTCAAAGCGAGATACGTAGCTAAGGGTTTTACCCAAGTGCATGGAGTTGATTTTTATGAGACGTGGGCTCCTGTTGTGAGATATGCGACTTTGCGAGCATTGCTGTCAATCTGTACAGTCGAGGATCTTGAGACAAAACACATAGACATCAAGTGTGCTTTCTTGAATGGTGTGTTGGAGGAAGAAGTGTATGTGGTACAACCGCCTATTCTGAATGATGGTTCTGGTCGTGTGTGGCGTCTGAAGAAAGCCTTGTATGGATTGAAGCAGGCAGCTCGTGAGTGGCACAAGGTGTTGGCAAAGTTGCTTTCAGAGTAGGGTTTCAACAGATGTGCTAGTGATCCTGCTTTGTATGTCAGTTCTGTTGGTCGGTGCATTACCTTCCTATGGGTTGATGATCTGCTTATCTTCAGTACGAAAGAACAGTTAGGTCCACTGGTAGACAAAATCCTGTCTAAGTTTGATGGTCGTGATTTGAAGGAGTTGAGTTATGTGCTTGGTATGGAGATCACAAGGGATCGCAAGGCACGTACAATTACCATCTCGCATAAGAAAATGATCACTGACTTGCTTGGCAGATTCGACATGTCTGATTGCAAGCGTGCGCCTACTCCGCTGGTACCCAAAGAAAAGATTATGAATCTCTCGGAGGATCCATCACAGGAAAAGGCAACAGTCTCAGAACACAGGCGATTTATGCAAGCTGTAGGGAGCATCCAATACATAGCTGTAGTGACGAGACCGGGCTTGGCATTTGATGCCCATGCCTTGGCCAGGCATATGGTTGGCAGTGCGAAGCGACACTGGTTGGCTGTTCAGCATGTTATGAGATACCTCCAGGGTACCATAGATGTCTGCCCGACATTCAACGGCTCAGGGAAAAAGGAAAGTGTGGTCGAGGTTTACTCTGATGCTGATTTCGCAAATGGTTTGAGTTTGAAGATTGTCTCTGGTCTGGTATTGAGGATGCACGGAAATTGTGTATTCTGACGCTCGAAAGGACAAGACATTGTGGCTGGGGATACCACTGAGGCTGAATTAATTGCTATGAGCAGTTCGGCTAATGAGTTGATGTGGGCCAAGCAGTTATGCAGTGACTTAGGTCTCTTAGCACTGAAGCCTACACTCTGGGGGGATAATAGGAGCGCTAATTTGTTGGCTGCTAACTCAATTTCAAGTGATAGGTCCAAACACATCCGTGTGAGGCACTTGAGGGTGAGAGAATTCGTAGAACTTAATAAAATGGTTGTGAAGTGGATTGGGACCAAGGACATGCTAGCTGATGGGTTCACCAAGGTATTGCCAGGTCCAGCACTGGCTGAATTAAGGGACAATCTACAACTTAGGAAACCTAGTTGAGCTTGGGGGGGAGTTTTGTGAGCGCAGTGCTGTATGCATGACATGCAAGCTGACTTAGCTGTCAGTCTAGGTTGTACACATGTTAGGCCATGCATGGGGTGCATCTAGGGGTCGCTGACAGGGACGCTGAGGAGATCTTAGTGATCTGATGGGATCGCAGGCATGATTGACCGAAGTGTGTAGTGATATAAGCGAAGGTCAATATACGTTTACCACTCTTTCTGACTAAGAACGGCATTCAACCCAAGTCTAACATCCGTACGTGGTAGAAGTATACCGACCGACCCAGTTAGGTATGACTGCGCGGTATCCTTGCCTGTCCGGTGTATCCACATCTTGTCTGGCCTATGGGCCACGATCCTGGATCACAATAGTATCGTAGCCTCTCGTGAGCCGCATGTGAAACAGCTCCCGCAGCGGCCCCGTGTAGGTGGCCTCCCGGTCCCATCCGCCCACCCTCTAACTGTCCCTTCCAAGGGGGGCAAGTGCCCGCGCGTGCAAACCCTGCCCACTTCCGGCCCCTCTCCCACGCCCGCCTCAGCCGTGCCTTGTACCCTTCATGGCACCCAAGCTCCCTCTGCACCTCCCCCAGTCGCCGCCGCCACGTCAGCCGCCGCTGGATCTGCTGCTGCCGTCGCATCTGCCGCCCCCGCACCCCGGATCTCCCCAGCCGATGCTGCTGTTGCCGTAGGCCCCTCCGACCAGACACACTCGCAGTGTGATCCTCAGCGTGGTGACCTCCTCCTGTACTGCCCAAGACGCCCCGAGGTGGTGGATTTTTGCGGAACACACCCGCTCGCATCCTCAGCAGTCTCGGCTGCAGCATGGGAGACCTGGGCATTTGCTCAGGCCAAGGATGCATTCAGGCAGGAAAAGTACGGATGTACCGGCATAGGCGCTTGGCGTTTCGTCCCCCTTTCACATGAAACCTATGACCGTATGGTCTTTGCTCTCTTCAATGAAATTGCTGAGTTTGCGGCCTCGGCAGGCGCTATCCCCAAGAAAATCTTCATGGAGAATACGATTCACGACCTTGCCACCACGCTCTGTTGCGGCATTGCCAGGCAGGTGATCGCTTCGGCACCATTGCGGGCGTGACTCGATGGGCGGCCGGTTCTACCTGGGCTGCCTGTTCCAACCGACGCTGTGATTCGGCCTCCGCAAGGGGGCAATCGCTTGGGTGTGACTCTTCAAGGAACGCCTTGCACAGCCTCCACCTCCGCACCAGGCCAATCCCCCGCCCGCTCCGCGCCGGACTGATCACCCTCCCCCAGCCCCTCTCCTTCCTCCAATCCCGCAGCTATGTCTCACAGCTTCAGAGATTCACAGTCCATTGTCCACACTGCCCTGTTAAAGCTGGTCACCTACTCTTGGGTATATTCTAAGGGTCGACTGGCATACATCATCTTCATTGCCAACATGGAAAACACGCCACAGTCGACTCTGACGGCAGCATTCAGGGCAGCGGGGGGTTTTGGGCGTGACGCCTGAATTGCTTTATGTGCTTTTTTGTTGTTTTGCTTGTGTTAGCAAGTGCGTAGGCCTCTCGGCGAGGCCAGGCTGTTGCGTTCATCTCCGTGTAATGCATGCCCAGCTCTGCTTTGCCTCTGCATCCTTCTCACCTGATCCAGGTATTGAAAGAACATGATGTCGTGCAAAAGCAATCCGAATCTTGCGGAAGAAGGTATTTGCCAAGGGGCAACAGTGAAAATAAGCTTCCGGGCCTCTGGGCCTGGCTGGGATGTCATGCAATGCAGAATTCAGGCGTTGCCTACCACCCGCAATGCTCCGTACTTGCGTGGCGAAAGCTCTCGCGTACAGCTGTGGACGTAGAGAAATGTAACCTGGTGTAATGGTCGTGTATGCACGATGCTCCAAATGGGAAGACCGTGTGTGCGTTATGAGTGTTCGACCACCAGGCCTATGCGCGTCGACGCGATGATACTTGTCGGCGTTACTCCTCGACAGGTGATAATCATGAGTTAAGCTGACATGATCTTGCCACTGTTCAGGATGTTAAGTACTTCGGATTCTCGAAGAAAGCCAGGGATGCCAGGGAACCGTGTGTGCGTTATGAGTGGTCGACCCGGCGATGTGACCCGGCAACGAACTCGACACTCTGCGAGAAGTCCAATCAAAACACGAGAGTAACGAGTCACATGCATGCATTTACCAAATGATTTCATGCACCCTCGCTCAAGGGCTGGCAGGATGCGCAAATCCGCTTGCAGTACTCTCCCCGGCGGATCCACCCAGCGTATATATGGATCAAGCAGACGGCTAACGCCACGTAGGCCATTCAATTTAATATTAAGATCCAGGTTCTTGGCAGCTGTTTTGTCGTTTCCTTAAGTGCGCCGGTGTTCCAGCATCCTGCAAGGGACTTCGGCTGCCAACCTGATACAATTGCCTATTTTAACTGCAAAATTGATACAACAAGGTATCGATTATAGTCCCTCTCCTTGCTTTTGCATGGTAGAATTTGCTAACTGCCTGCATGTGAACACTCACAAGCCGCAGCCGTGGATCACTGCCGACGCTGCGTCAGTCAAGAGTTGCATCTTCAGAACTTCGTCGATTTAAACCCTTCGATGGTAGAACCACAATTTAGACGTGTGCTGCTGCTGTGTCGTTGGTTCTTGTACAGGTTTCCTCTAGTGCGTGCCAATATGTCTCCATCCCAGTTAAAACGTTGACACTGCTCACCCGCGCCATTGAAATTCATCACCTCTAAGCTTACACTTTTAGCTCAGGTTGGATTAAATTATGTTTCGGCAGTGCCTCCGTGTGTATGTTTCAGCTGTGCGGGGTGTTGAACTCCACATGGAGTCGCAGGTGACGATTTCGATCCATTTATAGCTGAACTCCTGAGTTATGCAGGTTTCTCAATGAATACGGGAGCTATTTCTCATAACGCGCTCTTCGTGTGTGCTGTGGCTTGGCTGATAGCGATGGGGCTTGGTCAAGTGCATGCAGGTGAGTTGCTGACGCGACAAAATTTTGTACGTCGCCTCGTTAGTCGTGCCCGCAGGTCGAAGTGTGCCCTGCAATCACTAATAGACGCGATGCTTATCGAAATTTCCTATGGTATGTAGTCGATGCGATGGTTAGGTGCGCACAGTGTGTTCTGAATGCGGTGCACATTCCGTACATATACGTATGTTCATAGGTCACACGCACGTTCATCTCTTCGTTTGTTGCTCCTGAAATCGCCACAGATCGCAAAGCACACGATCCTGTTAACTACGATCATTCTCATTGAGAAGTTGTGCACGTCAGTACTCGCGCTCAAGTGCAATCCCAAGAAAATATGCCGCGGACCACAGCATATGTTGCTACGTTGCAAAAAATATGATTTAACTGCGTGCTTGACATGCTGGAACTCAAGACGGCTGGAATTTAGATTTCGGAGACTCGAGACGCGGAGGTACGGTCTCCGTGGTTTCCGTGACCAATAAGAGCTCTGCCGGCTGCAAGGTCTCTGTTGGGAGCTCATCCAGTTCGGTCTCTGCTGACGTCGCTGCAGATGCTGGTGCGTTACTCTGGTTGGCGTGAATAAGATTTTTGATCTACCAAAGCTGATCATTGCCGGAACTGCTGAGCGATGTTCTGCACAACATGCTACTTACTTGGCATTCGAAGTGCTTGAAGCATGGTAAGGGTTGACATAATACGAACTTCTTGACATTGCTGTGCCTGTACAGCTGCTGATACCACAGCATATGTCTGCGGAGACTCAATTCCAGTTGCAGAAGTCAATGCCGTTGCGGAGTCCATAGCGTATGCTGCGGCCACTGCCATCGCAAAGGCAACAGCTGACTGTTATGCCACCGGCAATGGTTCTTTCAGGGCCAATGGACGCACGCGGGCTTCTGCGGAGGCTTATGCATATGCTGCGGCCTATGCAGGTGTGCAAAAACCCTACAAACAACCGCACATATAGCATTCACGAATCAGTTTCGAGCCACGCTTTCCTGTGCCACGTAGTATTAACAATTCATGATTTGTATCAGGCAAGGAGGTCGTGGCAGGTGCAGTCCATCCAGCCGCTTAGACATCCGTGTGCTGCCGTTGCTCTGCATGCGGCAACTTTGAGCCAAGGTTTCCATACCCCACCGACTTCCTCTCCACATGGTGATTGATACAGCAACCTACAAATAATGCAACGTATTCTAGGATGCTCGAGGGTACCGCTGATATCAACAAGTCCGTGTTGATGCAGAGGGTACTGTTAAGGCATCTGTGTGCGGTAAGTGTAGTGCGGCAGCAGAGTTTCTGGCGAAATCCTGGTCGGAAATATTTCTTGAGGCTGTTGCTGAGGCTGAGGTACAGCTTGAGGGCGCTGCCAATGGCAAGTCCATCAAGGCTGCATCCAATTCTTTCGTTGAGGCAGTGGCTGATGCCACAGTCACTGCATATGCCCAGGTACACCACCATGACAACTGCACAACTGATTGATCGATTTATCCTATCATGGTTCTTCAACTGCCATGTTATTCTGTATCTGCACTGGTATTGCGAGTGGTCTGCCTGCCAAGGCAACCATTTTTGGGGCCAACTGGCGTGCTTGTCAGCGTATGATCACATAGACAGGAGCCAAGTGCACAAGGATGAAATTTCACATGGCTCGAGTAAAAGGCGCCTACATGTAGGTCATTGCCACAGCTTCTGCTAGCGTTGATGCGGGTTGCGATGGCTCGATTCTGGGGGCCGTCATCACTGGGGACGTGACAGATACTGATGGGGTAGTGTGTAAATTAACCGTCGCAGGCAGGGAACAAAGCATCGCAGTTGATGCCGTTGCTCAGGCTGCTGCTGAGCTTCAGGTCTTCACATGTGATGGAGATGTTGAAGTTGAGGCCGTGGCTGAGGTGTGCTTTGACTGCCAGTGCCAACATCCAGCCTGGGCCTTCTCGTTGCCTCGTGTGCTTGATATCTAAGTTTTCAATGAATTGTGTTTAGACAGGATTCATCGAGATCATGGATTTGAACAGATGTCCGTTGCTCAATTGTGGTGAACGTGCAGTCATATGGGAAGGCGATCGCAGTGGCAGTTTCAGAAGTCCTGCTTGACTGCTTTGTTCAAGGCAAAGGCTATGCTTGTGCCCTGGGCCAGGCAGACATCAACACAGTTGCCTCGGTAAGAATTCAGAGTACCAGCCTGTATTTCCTTGTATCTGCTGCCATGGGTTGACACTGTCCGTACCTTCACCCCTGTATGCAGGCAACAGCCGAAGCGTTTTCATCAGCTGCGGTTGAGGCTGTGACTGGCTGTGAATGCTCCCTGTCGCTTGGCAGCTTTGCCTCATCTCTTACGGAAGTGACTGCGAAAGCTGCTGCACAGGCTTATAGAAAGGAATGCACAGGTGCGGTACAAAACGCTGTGCAGAGCTGCAAGCATTAGTGTCAAAAATTTTATCCATTGCAGCTTCCTTGTGAGCATGCGTACAAGGTTTGTTGCTTGTAAGCATGCCGCCCTTTTTGCAGGTTCAAATTCGTACTTTGATGTAGAGCAACTGTCTGCAGATGTGTCTGCCGCATCACTTTCATCTATCAGCAAAGTGATCATCAAGGTGTGTGCTGTCCCTGCAAGCATATGCCTGCCACAGTTGATGACTGTTGTTGGTTTCCAAATTCGCTCAACTTCGCGCTCTTTGATCTGCTTTGGTGAGTGAGCATGCGCTTCTTGGCGGGATGTTGCAACCTGAAAGGTCCGCATATGCCATGCAGGCTGTCACTGATGGTTACAATTGCTCCGCTGAAGTAGACACTGTTACGGACACATATTCAACAACTTGTACTGGCTGTACCGGCAAATGGAAAAAGTGTGGTGGAAAGGGCATCTCTAAGGTTTTGGCATGCTGCCACCAAGGATTCTCCTGTTATAAAGCCAACAAGAACTACATGCAGTGCCGCCGTGATGGTGGCTACATCAGCTCCACCTGGGATGGTTCACTTGTGCCATGTGGTGCATGATGAGTTGTACACCTGAGAATATAATTCCAGGTGCAATGATGAACTATGCGATCAGAATTGGTGTCTTCCTTCGCCCGATGGTAATCACGCACCGATTAGCCAAACATGGATCTCAGCCATGCATTTACATCTGGAATGGCGAAATAAAACATTCTATCAGCATTGTGAGGTTGCAGACAGGCTACACACCAGTGCTTTTCCGACTCAGGCTGAGAGATTGGGGAGGTAGGGATCAACGCTCGATTTGCTGTTGACAATGCTGTTACCTTGATGATGCTGGGAACTGACCATATGTTTCTCAACGATGTAACTTTGTGCGCGATGCTCGAAGTGCTCGACCCAATCTGTAACCAAAATTTACCTCTGCACCATCACTATTGGTTAGCAAGGTCTGCACCTTTTGTATGCCTATGTATACTCTTATGTACTACCACTGCAACGCACTCATACAGACGCATGAGGTTCAGAAGTTAACAATTTGATCGACATCCCTCAGCTAATGGACATGCATCATCTAGATCCCAGGAACCATGCAATATCAAAACAGGTCATCAGCTCAATCCCACAATAGCTCGTCAACGTCAATGCAACTTTGTTATGCTCTGACTCATGCTCAATTGTAGCAATCTCCTTCTTACAAACCACATCAGCTGTTGACAACATGTGTTGCCATGTCCCCGGGAGCATGTCCAACCGGTGCAACACTCGGCGGCCATTACCTCGTCATGCCTCCTCTGCGAGGGCCGTGTGTTCCCCTCCTGCCCGGACTTTGGCTCAGCTCCTCCGGATCAGGCTTGTCGGGAGCATAGATGGCGGCACATTGAACACTTGCTCTTTGCGTGTCCCTGTGTCTCCTGCTCGGATGGCAGTCTCGGTCGCCTGGTCAAGCTTTACTAAATAGATGTCGGCACCTCGTGCTCTTGGCAGACTGCTCCAAACACTTCGTAATATGACAGTCTACTGCATCCGCCTGTGGTGGCGTGTGCTACACAAGAAGGATGCACAGCCGTGGTGTAATTGTTGCTGATATCATGTTTTAGCAATAAAATTTAAAAAACCACGACTTCTGAGCTTTGTGAGCATGAGAAGTGGAACACAAGGCGCTGTTGAAACCTATTACTCTTCGTCACTGTCTGTTTCGTCATTGCCGTCCCCGTCGTCATCCTCACTCTCCTCATCGCTGTCTTCCTCCTTCAGAATCTCCAGGAACTTTTGTGCATGCTTGAGGAATTCCTGGAAATGGACGCGCAAGAGTTGACCCATATCCTCGCCTCTGCTATGTTACCAGACGATTCATATTAGTGTTTGGCAAGCTTCGCAGCAAACACATGTGCAGCATGCTACGATAACCGGTGCACCATGTGCATGTGCTGCAAAGCAGTCTGTGCCAAATCAAAGATTTTGCCATAAATATACCAGCCTTTGTCACCCACCGCCAGTAGCTAGGTAGCCCGCACAAGAGGCAGCTGCAACAGTGCGTATCAGTGTGCACCTGCTCAGCTTCGTCGTCGAGCAGCTTCTGGGCCTCCCACTCCAGGAACACCTCTTCCCGGATAATATCCATTTCATACAGTTCATACAGGACATTGCTGAAGATGGGTACAAACAGGGCACCCGCCCCAGGCACCTGCTCAAACAGCCCCCGCCGCGCGCAATACTCCTCCAGCGTCAGCAGCAGCTCAAAGTGGTCATCGTCATCGTGGAGAAATTTCTGCAGTGTTGGCGCCCAGACTGCCAGTGTGCGCTTAAAGCTAGTGAGAAGCTTCACAGAGCCTTCAGTGGTGCCTACATCAGGCTGCTCGGCAGCAAATAAGCCATGAAAGGCCGGCAAAACAGCAGCCGAGGGCGTTGACTGGAGGTCCATAAGCGATGTCAGCACATAGCGTGCACAGTCCGCAAATGTCCGCACCTCTGCAACATACAGTACCTGCCCGATGATATCACGCATGTGGTGTAAGCATTCTCAATGATGCTCTGCAACCAAGGGCTTATGCAAACTCCAGGGACATTTGCCAGCAACAGAGAATGCGGTTTCCCTGTCAAGGCCTTGGCGACTAATCCTGGCGTCCCACGCAGCCGATAGCTGTAGAACGGGTCTTTGTTAAAAATTCCACATGCAGTTGGCAGCAGCAATCAAACATGGGGATGTGTTTTGCTGCCATGCTTCATGCATTCCAGCGTTTGACATGGACCGCCTGGGCTCAACAGGCTTCCCACGCAAATAGGACTCCAGTCTCAGAGAACAGAAATCGTCGATGAAACTTGGTCGAATGATCTCGGAGAATCCACCCCACAGGCCTACAGTGGGACAGCGCTGGTACGCTTGCATCAAAGAGGCAGCGCCGCACCAGCAATCTTCAAGCCATTGAGTTCAATGACAGCATTTTCTGTCATGCTTGAAGTGGCAGTGTCACTCTCTTCAGCCAGTAGCATTGTTCGCAGCAACGTCTCCTGTACCTCACGCTGGAAGACTGCCTCGGGGATCATGCTGCGCTCCGCCACCCCCGCATCGTCCTCCTCTGCACTCTGCCCCGCCTCCGCTTGCATGCTCAGTAGCTTCGCTCGGTGCGATGCTAGCTCGACAGTCGGCAGAGCAACAGATGTCAGCATGTCTCGATCAGTCAGATATGTGCCCTGTTGAACAAAGTAATCAAAGCCAGCGCCGTTTCCGACGGCGGCTGAGTCAAAAGCGACGTTGCTGACGCCATTCATGCGAACCTGCTCCGCAGCCTGCACAGCAACACCAACGTTTTCCTCCTTTGACAACATTGAATCAGACACAGTGGCCCAGCAACAGCAACGAGCTCCATAATGCGTGAGATCTCCAGAAGTCTCATCTTCAGAACAGAGCCCGACTGTCAACTACAGTCACAGCGAAGGCATGCCAGGGGAAACATGACAGGAAGCAGCCCAACCTTACAGCAGCCCCAATGGAAACACAAGCCAACTCTACGGCATGACAGGCATGGAGCCTGGTGTTACTCTATAGCAGCCCTGTCCTAGGCATTGGCAGCAGGCATCTCAGCCACAGCTTCGCACACATTTGAACGAAGCTTGGAGTCACCAGCGGTTGCATCAGCGTGCACAGCGCAGCACAGAAAGCCACTTCATTGCACACGATCACCAACGGTAACCGTGCCAAACTGCCATACATGAGCACAAGTGGCAAGGCCGGACAGCCATATGAAGCGCACGGCCAAGATACTGGGGGCCGGGCTGTATAGCTGTTGATCCTCATCGCCAGAGTCATCATCCAGCCCACTGCGCGATCGCATGTGGCCCGAGCTACCAGCCTCCATGTCGCTGGCGCTGTCGTGCAGGCTGCATAGCGTTACACGGGCATGCTTTGGCACCGTGTGGCCTGGCCCCACCACACACTGGAAGCTCACCACGCTGCCTTCGCTCACTGTTGCGTCATGCCCTATGGTCGCACCATCGCACACAATCGCGCGCCGTACCTGTGCGCCTGCATTAGAGCAGCAACATCACACGTGGCATGATCAACACACGAATACCTGATCAACAGCGAGCTCTGCGGACAAGTGGGCTGCTGGCTTCCCAGCCACCCAGCACGCATATGAACAAGGGTCATGAGCAGGGGGCAAGCACGCCGCACCTGCGCCTATGGTGACACCAGACATGATGAAGCTGTCCTGAACAGTCGCCCCAGGCCGTATGATGCAGTTGCGGCCGATGACTGACCGCTCCAATGTTGCATCGTCCATCACACGGGTGCCGGCGCCCAGGCAGCACAGCTCCCCTACCACCGCACGGCGGTCATCCTTGACCGAGCTCTCCTTGTATCTACACACGATCTGCTGCGGTTACGGGTGTACAAATCACCTGCTCTCCGGCGTCATACACGTCAAGCTGGCGTGGCAACCATGCATGCGCTCTGGCGGCGGACCACATGGCTACTACCCACGATCACCGTTCACCCACGCCAGACAGCGGTGATAGATATTGAGGTACCTGCATGCCAAGCAGTCACAGTGGAACTCATGATGGAAGTGGGCGCCTGCTCAGGCCTGCGCACCTGCACCCGTTCCACATGAAGTAGTCTGGCGCCGGCCATTGCTCGCCGTGAATACCAACGGATGCTGGCAGCAGGTTGGAGTCCGGGCACAGTGGATACGCCCATCGGTTGAGGATATCACGGGAGATGGCGGCATAGGCGCGCATGTTGGCGACATGCGCCGCGTACTCGTTTTGTAGCATGTGCACAAAAAGCTTGTTTCCGAGCTCTTCCTCTGACAGCACACCGCGGATGAAGTCTCGCTGGATGTGCTGGAAGTCAAAGTTATCCGAGAAGAGAACTAAAACCTCCGGGGCGCAGATGTAGATGCCAACATCAGACAGGTCCGACCGCACCGCGACCGCATCGCGCTCGCTAAACACAGCCGCATCGATCTCCACCTGAACCCTGCCATGCATGGATGGCATGCACAGTGTACTTGCCCAGGTCAACCCATGCGCATGCGCTGTGCCTGGGTATCAGATATACCATGATGTAATACAATGCCAATGGCAGGTGATGGGGCTTGGGCAAGTCCTTGTAATAGGGGCTGCTCTAGCATGCATGAGCTGCGCGTTCGCATGATCAATCATTCCGTTGATTGCTACCTAGCTATGATGTCGGTGACACCTTTCACAGGTGGATGCTTAGTTCCTCAGGGCGTGCGTATGTCTGCCAATGGTGTCGTCGTGTGCTGCAACATTGTGCTGACCATGAAGTGGCCTGACAAACGCGACAAACGGTTGCGTTTCCGCCGGCTTGATGCCTGATATTATACCGTTACTGATAGCTGCAATGTAAAATGGTTACAGCGAGTAAACGCAAGACCTATCAAACACATGGTCATACATGCAGGACGTCTGGTGTGAGCGCTTACACACAGTTAGGGATTCTGGCATGCCCAGGCTATTCAGCCCTAAGCAGTAAACGGAAGATTTGACATTGAGAAAAGGGGGGCAGACCGAACCACCGTCTGGGGCATCTGTATATGATAAGATGCGGTTGGTGTCTGGGTCCAGAGCGATGAACAAGTCCGGCATGCCCATCAGCACACGTTGCGCTTCATCTACCCCAGCTGACACCACCACTGTCATAATTGCTGCTTTTTCTGCTGTCCTGTACATCCGCACATACTCTGTGCTAATGTGATGTTGACTCGAGTCTTGATGATAATAACTGCTGCGAAAATCTGTCTGGTTCTGCATGAGGACTAGGGGTATGCTTTAGGTGACTGTCCGATGAATGTCTCTGTGAAGACATGAAATAGGGCAAGCCGCTTTTAGCTTTTCAGCTGCCCTGCCACGACCATTTTCTTCCTGCCAGAATCTGGGTGGCCCGTGGACTGTGTGTGCACACGTATTGTCATACCACTGGATGTGAATAAAGGCATCGAGGCGTTGTGGCTGACCGGGTGGTGCGCCGGTCATGACCACTTGCAGCCTGGGTCATTACTATGAGTATCCAAATGGTTGCATCCTCTAATATCTTCGTCCATGCTGGAAATTTTTCGTCACCAGCAGCTGATCATGGTGGGGTCGGAACTGCAAGAAATTGCATGCACAAAAGCCATGATAACACATGATGTGGCACAGTGCTGTATTGCATGCCGGCAGTTCACCAAGCCAGCCCCAGTGCATCCACTTATTGGGAGATGTCTGCTAATCACTCGTTCAAAACGCTTATACATGCAATACTGCAACACGCCTATACAGCCAGTGCATCAGCAAGCGAAGCAGACTCATAGTACATGCAATCATTCAGGCTGCCCCCTGACCGCGAGCTGGCCTCGTTCTGAAAGGTTCCCCAATCTGGCGGCATTGTACATTCGACAACATATACATATCTAATTTGTCTTGGCTCTGATTGTAATTTGGACTCATGAATTGTACTCACACATGTTGAAATGGCAAGTAATGGGGATGCCACATGGGGTCCTGTTCGGGCTGAAGTGCACTGGAAAATCGCCACATACACAAGTGGAAATTTTGGGGCCTTGTATCGCTCTGTTGACTCTCGCAGCTCCAGTTGGATGTTCACAAATTTTACAACATGTCACAGTCTGAACGCCATCGTTTGCGATTGCAAAACGTGCTCTGACACGCCCGTGTGTTTGCATGCGTGCCTGCCCGTTTACCGCAGTAGGCCTGCGCTCATCGAATCGGCCTTGCTGAAGGGATGACCGGATGACCGGATTACGGGTGCGTGAAAACGTCATGATGTTTCTCGATCACTCATGTCGCTGGTCGCTCGTGTTGTGTTTACGCAGCATATGGCAGCTGCAGTCCGCGTTTCCAAAGCAGCGAGATGACACGAAAGCTGTAGCGGGCATGCTTGCCACGGCAGCGTGACGAGAAATTGTTATGAAGGCTCTTACTGGATTGTTAAGAATGCTCATACTGAATAGCCTGAGGTGATGATATCGTGAATTTGTGCGCAAGCCTGAGAGTGCGAGGCAAGGGACCAATCTCCAGTGGCAGCCAGGCACCACGATTGATGTGTCTCGTGAACATTCAACACAGACGCCACTTTATGAAGTAGTGAGCAATCCCAACGTAAAAATTAGCCCACAGCAGAACACCAGACGCAGACGACGACGGCGCTTTAGATTAAGAGAGACGGACAAGCCTGCAGACACGTCAATCATTCTTCATCCAACCGCCTACCACGAACTGTTCAATGCAAAAAATGGCCTTCCATAGTTACGCAGTGTCTCGGGCACCATCAAGCTGCGAGTACAGCTTGCTAGCAAACGTTGACACGACGTGCGACGTCGACTGCACACGCGCTTGACAGATGCATTACGTAGACACAGCACACAGTACATACATCGTACACCTAGCTTTTATACTGTTCGTACGCAGGATCATCCTGGGGCCATACCGGCTCGAACAAAGCAATTGGATGGGCTAGGCACCCAGTCGCACGGCCAGGGCACGCAGGCAACACACGCAGCTGACAACATGGCGTATCGCGCCCGAACCCGGGCGCTATATTTCAACACGTATGCTTCAAATCCAACTCGAGCCTTTCCGAGGCACGCAGAAGCTATTCCTAGCGAGTATGGGATGCGCAAATGTCACGTTCCCACACCGAAATTTCCAGTTCTGTTTTCCCAAAAAAGGCCCCTTGTGCCATACCCCTGATTTCCAGTTGCAAAGCTGGAAAACTATTGCACTGTGAAACTGCACAGCTGGAAAAATGACTACGACGAATACATAAGAGCATCAGAAGAGGTCTTCACGCGTATTGCGCGGATTTGGACCTTATCTGAATGATCTCGTTTGCTGCAGTATGTTGTAGTCAAAGCAATCAAGTTGTCCGACCCTTGTGCCACATGATACGTCGGCATCTCGATGGCTGTTGCAATTGCATGGTGCTTGGGAGGTGACTGTGGTATTCCATTGCCTTCCCCAGAAACACTCACAAGATGCAGTCAGGTACAGACCTCGAGCCACATGCAGCAGAAAACATGCCATTCGTACTACTTACGATAATCAGAGGCCGCACCTGCGAGCCTTGTGCTGTGCTAGGGCCCGTTTCAAGTCCATGTTCGTGACAATGTCGCCTGAAATTAGAATAAAGTCGTCCTGGATTAGCCCCTCTTGGTCCACCAGCCGCAAAGCCTCTCCAGCGCTTAAGCAATTGTATGAGGAGATGATGTTGAGCGTCATATCGGACGCTGCCCACTTTGTGCTCTTGTTTAGATACGCGCGGACTTGATCAGCATGTGAGCAGCAGAGCACATGCACCTTCTGAACTCCTGACATTGCCAACCACTCCAGCATGTACTCGATGAGGGGTGCATTTACAAGGGGTAGCAGTACTTTTGGGCATTCCGAGGTGATTGGTGGCATCCGCTGCACAGCAGCCCAGTTCTCTGGCTGGGCTAACAGGCCGAGGCCAACACGGTGATCGCTACGATGATCAGGGTGTTAAAGCTGAGTTCATTGATACATTGAGATTTCAAGATTTGTAGGGAAGGGTCACGGAGGCCTGGTGGACCACAAGGCAGGAGAAATGGAAATCAAGGCCGAGCAGGACAAACAGTACCGCTATGTTCCTTGGACAGAACGAGCAGCACCTTTGCAAAACTGTCTGCCAGCAAGACAGCCGTGAGGGGCTCCTCACGTACGTCCTCAGACTTTGGCGGCATGGTGGATGTGGTCCCTGGCTAGCTACCTATGCAGACTGGGCAGTTCGCCATAGACCGCGGCGCTCAGTAATTCGACCACTACCGCTACGCACACACAACGATAACCCAGAAAATGGCCCTCTCAGCGGGTAGATCGTGTCCACATGTCAAAAGCGTCAATTACGTGCCGTAGACGCGCAGCCCATAACGCACGCAGAAGACCAGATAGGCTATCAAGGCCTTCGTCCAAACTTGACCCAGCACAAAGGGTTCTCAACCACTGCTTAGGGCTTTGCACGTGTGCCCGCGTTATGATCTCTTCGCCACAGGTCCTGAGTATCGTCGGTCCATACGTCCATACCAACGCGCCATGCATTGGCTTTGGGCCGTCGGAAAAGCCTTGCCTGTCGCCACTCCTGCCTTACCTCGGTGACTGCGCCAAGGAAATCCGTTTCCAATGCAGCAGATAGAAATGAGCCCCTTCGTGCAGGACCGTACTGACTTCTTGGAACAACACTCTTCGTATTTGTGGGGCCCTGTAAAACTTGCAACCTGACAGCATCCTAATTTCCTGCTAGGCTGTCAACTAGTTTTTACCGGTTGTTATTTCTATAGCTCGTTCTCTCAAGATGAACGAGAGTGAGGTGCGGTGGGGCGCTTTGCGTGCGATCACTGAACAGCTTCGTGTGTGTACGAGGCGCTACTAACACATAGCAGTACTATTGCTGAAGGTAAACAAGCAGATCGAGCAAATGGTGATGTTCATCAAGCAGGAAGCGGAGGAGAAAGCAAACGAAATTCGCATGTCTGCAGAGGAGGTGCGTCAAAGCTTGCGTCAAAGCGTTGGGACCGGGCACTATAATAAATGACGCTCTGTCCTGTGCCATACTGCACTCACATGTGCTCGGTGTGCAGGAGTTCAACCTCGAAAAACTTAACTTGCTCGAAACTGAAAAGCAGCGCATCCGCAAAGAGTACGAGCGCAAGGAAGCACAGGTCGAGGCCAATAAAAAGATGTACGCTGGCACTGCTATGCTTATGCTTTCAACACCATAGCTTTTCCCGCGTCGTGACCTAGTATTCATCGGCAAGCGTGTTGCAGCGAGGCCTCCAAGCAGCACAACGAACAGCGGCTGAAAGTTCTCGGTACGAAGCAGCGCCTAATGAAAGACGTTTTCCAGGCTGCCAAAGACGAATTAAAGAAGCAGGCCGCCGGTAGTGGCTATGCTGATCTTGTCAGCGACCTTTTGGTGCAGGTACGAGTTGCTTGTTCTGCCTCTGCGTTTTCACAGGGCCAGTTTCATTCGCCAAAGCTTGCAATTCTATTTAGGCAATGTTCAAACTTCAAGAACCCAGTCAGATCGTCCAGTGCCGCGAGGCAGACCTGAAGGTCATTGAGTCGTGTGTTCCGAAGGCACAGGAGAAATACAAGACTGTGTATGGCAGTGAAGCACCACAACTGACCATCGATCGCAAGCATTTCCTCCCTGCAGCAGCAGCGTCTCAGGAACATGAGGACGATCCAGATGCGCCTACATGGTATGAGTGCTGAACATCCTCAACCTTGATAATCCATGCCATGTTGCATACCTCCCCGGGCTTGCTGCGCATCGGCCAGTGCGCTTGGCTTACTTTGAGAGTTTTGCTGCAGCCTTGGAGGTGTTGTAGTGACATCCATCAGTGGCCGCATTGTCGTCAATAACACACTGGATGCTCGACTGAAAATCGTCGAGGAGAAGCAACTCCCAGCGATCAGGGCACAGCTGTTCGACTAGAACTCTAAATCCTGCCTTGATGATCAGGGTGGTGGGCGTGTGCGCTCAGTGAAGGAATGCCTTGTTGTCTAGCAACCGCGGCAAGTTGCTGTGGTGAAGAGTGTGTATGATGCTGCCTCTACGTAATGATCCGTGCCCCATGGTGCAAACTTAGGACATGGTTCCTGTTGGTGATCCACAGCAACTCCAGACAGCATGTCGATGTTGAAATCCTGGTTCGTGTGGCAATATAGAAGATATAATAGGGGGGACGGTTTAGGTGTGTGTTGTGGACCCAATTAATCAATGTTTACAAACATAGAGCGTGGCCTGACGACATTTCACATCGACTTCAAAAGTTTCACGTCGATCTCGGGACCGCATTCAACCATGTGGGGCGAAGATGACATGTACAGACCCTGGTTGGATGTGAGGCTCGCTATGACGCCTCTGCAGCACTGTTGTTGCTGTTCCACAATCGCTTGTCCTTCGGGAGTTCCCTGCACAATGACTCGACCTGTGCCTTTCATATCGTCCCCTTATTCTGTGATGTCGTGCATCAGCACAACACAGCTGCGATGAGAGCTCCACGGCTTGGTTGACAGCCATCACGACATTCGCAAAATCGTGAGGTTTCCCCGGTGGAACGTCTATCACACCGGCTTCTGCTTGGTCAACTTGACGTCTTGCATCTAAACTGGTGCGATTAGGTGGCACCTTTTTTAAGGTGCTCTGAAGACGATGCAGCTGTGAGCTGACCACGTACATTCCAGTAGCCAAGCACAATACCATGACCAATGACATCATACCACAGGCGACCTGTACAATCAGTGGGTCAAAGCGCAGGCAGAAATACAAACTGAATCACACAGTGTTCACTCTGCCGCTGCATGGGCACGCTGCCTGAACACAGCATCTCCTGTTCTGAATAGATGCAGCCCACATGTGACCTATCAAAAATGTCAAGGCCACATCCTGTCTGTCTACCACCAATGTGTAACAAGAAGCTGCATCGTTCAAGATGGTTGCATACCTGCAATCGCAGCAGGCACAAGGCATGTGTATCGTTGTGGGCCTCTGCAAAACCATCAATTCGTGCCTCAAGCGCAAGGAGGGTGTCCGTCACAAACGCGACCTTTGCTTCTGTCTCAGCATGCTTCCGCACTGCCTCCTGCACAGATGCCTGTGGCGCGACCTGTTTCATTGACATACTCAGCGTTGAGGTCTCCACCTTCAGTGCGAGTAGCTCCTTCTTGATGAGGTCGTACACGGATGCAGAGCCTGCATGAAACAAAAACACCTCTTTCCTTAACTTCAGCATGTCCACTGTGCCCACACAGAGATCACGTGGGAGGCTCACTGCCTTTCGATTGCAGCGTTGTGTCGTGATGCGGAATTGTAGCATGTGGCTTGCTCTTTTTCTCAGCCGATTGCCCACTATCAATGCGCAAATCCTCTGAGGCAGCTCCATCCGGTATTGTCTGCTTGCTTGCCTTGGTCTCAGCACCTTTCGCCTTCTGCGCAGCTTCCTGAGCCTTTGACTGCTTGTTGCGATCGCGATCAGATGCGTCTCCGCCATCCACACACTTTCCCTTGCCATTGCCCATGGGCGCAGGCGAATCCACTGCTGGATTTGGACTGTTATCACCTATGCCTTGCTGCACACCCTGTGTGTGCATGCCAGCTGCAGGGGCGGCGACAGCCGTAGCTGGAGTGTGGGGAGTGTGCGCCACCTCCGCTTCACTCCCCCATGGCTTCTTGCCCTGCCTATTCTGCTCATCATGGGCACCAACGTCAGGCAATATTGCACTTGTGGCCCCGGGATCAACACCCTTCTGCACAATGGTTCCACTTCCCGCTGCTAGATGAGACTTTCTTGATTCGTCAGCCTTGTGTGTCCCATGGCTGCCTTTAGGTGAAGCTCCAAAGGAGGGCTGACCACTGGCTCCATGCATGACCACTCCAACAGCCTCATTGAACACATGCGGCAAAACCTTTGGGGCTCCACCTGCAGCGACTTGCCACGCTTCAACCCCCGCAGCGCCACCACGTGACTCAACCACCCCAGATGAAAGAGGGATGGATCTGCCATCTGCAGTGCTTGCCTGCATGTCAGTTTCCATGCTCGCATCCAGAGCCGATCCGGCAGATGGTGGCATGGTGTCTGGTTGCAAAACTACTCGGAGCGGCTCTGCTGGCACACCCTCAAGTCCACTTTGCAAGCGCTTGCGGCCACCACCGGGTCCTTTAGGGTTGGCAGCATCTGTTGTGGAATTTGGCAAAGCATATGCGGCATGCGGTGGAACATGTTGCTGATGCTGCGAAGCATGCCCTTCACCCATTTCCTCGCTTGGGACACCATGGCCAGAGCTTGTCTCTGCCCCTCGCACAACTGAGTGTGGAGATGGTGCAATTGCTACACTTATCTCAGCAGGCTCTATCATTTGTGGTGGCTCATGCGGGACAGCATCAACACATTCAACATGTGCAGCTGACCCATGCACATTGATGTCTTCAGTCCCTTGAAGGGCAGAGAGCTGCTCTTCCAGATCTTCTGCCTCAGTAATGCCAAATGCACGAAAGTTGTTGATTGCGCATATCGGCTCACTCCCAAAATGGGCAGTGAAGTGTAGTAGGAGGAACTTTGAAAACGACAGAGCCTGGAGGTAGAATGCCTGCAGCGATAGATGCTGTAATGGTCCAGCACTGCACACCGGCCCAAACTGTGTCGTAACCAAAATCCATGGGGATTGCATAAAACATTAGAATGTACGACCTACGGTGGACATATAAGGTCGCAAGCGCGATACATGCCAGGGCAAGGCACCAGCACAGCTGACAGTCAATCCCTAGAAACTGTAAGCCAAGCGCTCAGTTGTGCAAGGCCATACTTGCTGGCCTTTCTTGTTTTCTAGCTTCAAGGTGGCAATGTGTGTCCACAGGCCATTGTGCCATGGCGTTGCAGCCGTCTTGGAAGGCTTCTTCAGCGAGCCATAAACATCAAACGTTTTTACGCGCGAGCTGTACAACTCTAACATGCTGATATCAACAGCAATCAACTTTACGCGCTGGGACAACTCAATGGCGACCCATTTGTCAGCACTGCAGTCGTTCCGCATGAAGCTGAATGTGTCAGCAGATAGCAACTTGTCGGCATTCTTGGCTTCACTGCACATGGGTCAAACAGATAAGTACGATTGGTCGACACGCCAGAATTCAAGCAGGACATGGGTGACAATGTCATGTATGCACCATGAAGATGCGGTGGCGAACTAGTCGCATCAGCATGTCTGTGGATTGTGCAGGGAGGAGTAAGCGTATCATCTTGCCATGAAACATACGGGTTGGTGAATAAGATCCT
The DNA here is from genome assembly GCA_032360965.1 of Ulva armoricana. Lineage (NCBI taxonomy): Eukaryota > Viridiplantae > Chlorophyta > Ulvophyceae > Ulvales > Ulvaceae > Ulva > Ulva armoricana. The sequence goes on from JAUMHO010000006.1 coordinate 47,656, forward strand.
AGCACCATCCTGGGAATCTGCCACATTCTGTCTGTCTGTCTCCACAGGCTCACTTGCAAGAATGTATGTAGCAGTAACCTTTACTGCAGCTGGTTGCTGGACATGTGATACGACGTTCGGAGCTTCCACATCTACGGTGATAGCTATATCGTCATCTGACATTGGCAACGCTGGCATAGGGGGCATATCGGGCCCACTTGCAATGACCAGTGGGTCCAGCCACACGCAGGTGCAGTATGGCTCTAGCCGATGCAAAGGGAACGACAACGCAAGCGCAGATGTAGTGCCATCCGCCAGTTGATCATCTGGGTCCACTGCATAAACCGCAGAACATGATCACACCCCACATGAGCGCTTCGGCCGGAGAATATTCCATCAGGCTCGATGCAGGACGCACCTCTTCCGTCGCTTGGCGGGGTGACAAAAAGGAGTACTGTCAGCGAAAACAGTATATCCCTAACTGCATTCATCTTGTTTTTTGGGGGCACATTCACAATGCGTGCCAAGTATGCCACCAGTCGTGGCTGTAAGCCCTGCCTGCCACACGTAGGCGGCTTGACAAATACTCTATGGTCAAGGCAGAGGAGTTATATGCCATTGCTGACGGCCCGTCGTTCCCTGGCCAAAGCCGGAATTATCTCACGGAAACGATCTGGGTCCGTCACCTGTCACATGTGATATGCACCACTGGCAGATAACAAATGTACTCAGCCGTCTGAAATGGCAAAGCGCATTTGCGGCGACACCCGCAAGAGGCACCATCAGTTTCATGCCATCGTGCATGATACCGGTTTCAGAAGACCGAACGATGACCTTTCCTCGCAGCCGTCACGAGCGATGATAGGACCATGGTTTTCGAACTGCTATCCCAGGAGCTCCGTGCTCAAACAGGCACTAACGCTGTTCAACGAGCGCGCTGCAGTGGTGGCATGATCGCACCGCGGCCGTGCAGCACGTGCTCGCAGTACAATTCTGCACCTGTAGCCACGCGCAGACTGGCCCACATTTCGAATCATGAGTGCAGGCGAGTAATATGCCAGCTCGAAACGGGTATCAGCCACGGCACGCACCCGATCAGGACCGGACGACACCTCATGAAATCTACTGTCATTACGAGAGGCACTGATGGGTAAGGGAACGTGGGAAAATGAAGACAGTCAGATGCCACCACAGTCTCATCCAGGCCCGGGCCCTCACGAAACATGAGCATGTCGCTCTAGGTGACCACAAATCCTCACATATTGAAATTTTTTTAAAATAGTGTGTGTCTCGTTTGGATCACTAATGACTTGCGTATCAGACAATGCAAGATGTTTGCAGATCAACAACAGCACGGATTACATACTTCCAAAACACATGAGACAAATCTGCTCTCACACAAAACACTATCGCTTCATCTATTCGGCAAACACTTCTCTCGTGTCCTCTGCACTTCCAAGGCGAGGGAATCCGCTCTTTCCTGTATAGCTTGGCACGGTGCTGTCTCCCCTACATCTGCACAAACAGACAGGCATGGTATGCATGCACAACCACGGCAATGCTCGTGAACCTAGGCGTACCTGTGAAAGCATTCATTGCTTGAAACAAGGTGGTCATTCAACGACAAGAGAACTTCAGAGATAAGAGCAGGCTGCACTGATATCGGCTGAAGATTAACGGAGAATTGCTGCATGACGAGACAAATTGCTCTATGAAAAAACTCCTGCGGCGACAATCTGTTCTAGCTGGCATCTCCCATGAATGAAGGGAGTGACACATGAACATTCATTGGTGATCCCAGCAACTTTGACTGAAAAACAGTTTCAATCGAATCAAGCGATCAGCAGCCCTGGGTAAAAAATCAGTTCACAGGCTGCGGGAAAAGTAATCATGCATATCTACATGCACCCATAGCATGTGTGAGTTCAGTCTCAACCAGATGTCAAGACGTGTTGAACAACTCGTGAGTGTGCTTGTAACCGTCAACACAAAACAAGACACAAAAGTGAACCGTTCAACCAAGACAACAGTCATGGGAGTAGAACTGCAGGATAACACTTGACACACTTGCCAAGCACCACGAAAACGAGCGACGAGCTTGCCAGACGGCCATTCAAATTGTAATACTGCACGGTGACGAGTCGCATGTACACATCCAGCCGCAGGCAAACAACGATGACCCGCCAGCTCGCATCAACATTCGTCAACATCATTGGCCCATGCAGTGAGGCACACCTGTGTCAACCTGGCGCAATGACCATGCGGTCCCTAAAGTATCCTGGGGGTCTGCAACGTATATCACAAAGGTCGAATGGATATTGACACGTTCCACAGGCATCACAAAGATGCCTTGTGTCTTGGTAGGCACGGTCTCCATTTTCTGCATATGTTCCATTCCACGCAGCACCTTCCCAAAGACAGTATATTCCATGTCCAGATGGGGAGAATTGCCCAGCAGTATTGAGAACGACGAGCCTCCAGAGTTAGGATCGCTAGAGCGCGCCATGGAGAGGACCCCCATCACATGCTTGACTCCGGATACAACCTCCAGAGGAACTTTCACCTGCATGACATGCATCTCAACTATAAACAATATGGCAGTTTAATTGTGCCTGTGATGCATGACTTGCTTCAGATTGTGCTCCGCTCAAAACGATGTGCTTGCTGTGGGCAGGATAAACTTCCACCTGCGTGAATCAAACCAGGATTTACAAGCATGATGTTAACATTATCAATCTTGCACACACTGTATTCGCACACATGCTTGCACACTCGCAAGTGTGTGGTTCAGTCCAGTTACGTGGAAAGGCAGTCGTGGCGGCGTCAAGGGGTCAAATCATGACTGTACCAAAGTACAAGAGCAACACGACCACAAGAAACATGTACATTCGAAGGGTGCACACACACAGACGCGCAAAAAGGGGCATGCATCATCAGGAAGAACACGTAAAGCAGCGGCACTGAGTATTACATGAAAGCGAACAATGCACAAGTCCAGGCTGTGCACATGTCTTTGCTGTCATGAAAGGTGCGAATTTTGAAACCATGATGGGCGACTGGTACAGAAAGCAGTTGTCTGAATGCAATAGCATGCACATGGCCTGTTCAATTGCAGTGGGAGTACCTGTGCTTCCTGTTGCTGCTCCTCAGCGAGAGGGAGCAAGCGGCCACCAACGACGTCCGCTGTTTGAGCAACAAATCCAGCATGCACTCTAAAAAAATGATTCGAGTTGTAACATCCAAGCTGAAAGAGTTTGGTGATGTGTTTGACTGTTGTTGGTGCAACCTGCAGCACACACGGTCATTGATGGTGTAATATCACTGGCAGCACAATGCGTAGTTATGATATGAGTATGCTGAGGTACCGTGAAGGCCATGGTGTTGATCGGCAGCATTTCCATGTGCCGATTGTGAGGTGTATGAAGGTGTAAGGTTTCACAGCGTCTGCCCGATTGTGAACAGCGAAATCATGGCTCATGAAGGTCATATGCCATTTGCATGGCAGACACCATCAGACGCTTTCTCGCTGGGGCGGAGATTTCGACCATCGCCGGTTAGGCAGTATATCATACTGTGGACAGGCATGCAAAACGATCCAATCTCGAGCTCTGCGGCGTGCTATTAGCAAGTGCTTGGTGATGCCGTACATCAGGAAAGAATCCGGCTTGGACATCACCAAAGGTAGTGGAGATAACAACTCTCAACGGTGCAAGCCTGGGTACATCTGCGAGCACGGCAAGCGATCCACACGCAGCTAGCCAAAGTGACAAGACGCAAGCCAAAAACATCGCCATTCAAGAATCGGGAAACCCGATAGCAATTGGCAGCTTGTGTGAGCTCAAACCGAAAGGAGTGACGCAAACGGGGAAACAACGCGAGACGGCCACGCAGCAGGGGCGCTGATCACTTGGATGAACAAAAAACTCTCCGCGCACGATTGCTGTAGTAAGAATTCTCACACCAGCTTAGTGGCCAGAAGTGCCTCGGCAATGACTTCTACGGGATGAGCACTGCGCGCCTGCCCTGAGCGCTGAGCGGCCGAATGTGCTGGAATGTCCTCGCGAGGCCGCGGCCGAGCTCGGACATGATATCCGCAGACGTAGCACACAGCTCTGGTGCGCACATGATCATCATACCTGCAGCGCAGAGCTTTGTGGCACCTCGACTGCACTGTGATCGACATTGTCCATCCGATCGCGCTGTTGAAGTGTTCATCAGGCTGCTATATCAGTCAGTTACACGAGTGCCTGGCTCGTGTCTCCGTGCAAAACAAGAGTGCCCCTTTCCCCCCCTCCCCTCTCCAACTCTTTGCAAGACCGAACTTCAACCTGCCTGCCCCTGCCCGCCCAACCTCAGTCACTTGCCCCCTGTCACCCCCGCCCCAGCTACTACTGATCGCGGGCCCCCTGTGGGAGCCCCTGTGGGAGGGGGTACCCTGTGCCCTTTGCTGTCATGGGTGATGGCCTATGACGTGCTTGTTTGGCGATGGTGGGGTGTGCATGCAGGTTTCTGGGGCGTGCTGGATTCCGGGGCTCTGTTTTGTGTCGGGGTGTTTCTGCTTTGTGTCTGCTGGTACATTTAGTGCATTGTGAGTGGTCTAGCCGGGGAGTTTATTGCTTTACATCGAAAAGAGGCACGGTCACAGATGCATCACGCAACAGTGTTCGGGTCTCAAATCAGACCATCTAATCAGACCACCTAATCAGACCACCAAATCATTCCTCCTCTGCATACGTCCGCCCCGGGCACACCACCGGTTTGAAACTAGTCCTTGCAATCTGTACTACGTGCGGCATGGTATTCCTGAGCATCCCGCTATTCCCTTCACACACCGTTGCACTGAATTCTCTCAGCGCCTGTGGCATCCGCATCGACACAGCTCTCGTTTGCCTCCTACCGCATGCATTCTCCGCAAGATAGAACAGATACTGCATCGCCTGTTGCCCAACCTACTGACCGTCTCATGGATTACAGGCCCAAATATGAACCCGCCCTGCGCTCACTTCCTGTACTTTTCAATCTCATCCTTCTCCCTCCCGTCTGCAGCATGCACTGCCTTTCACCTCGGCTGTTTTTGCAACAACACTTTCCCCTCCTGGAGGAGCGAAGCTCACATCCAAGACAACAACACCCTCTGTTGCATCTATCAGTCACACGTCACCCTTGCTATCATCCATGATCACCCCGTTCAGCTTACGCATCTCAGGGTTATGCAAGGTAGCCATGCGTGCTTGACCTGCTTGGCAACACCAAACAGAAACGGTAAGATTGTGGCGCAACACCCACAAGCCTGTATTCTTTCTACAACACATCGCGTGATCAACTTCACCTGCCCAGATTTTCTGCATACAATCAAAGACCACCTCGCAGCCTGTAGGCAGCATCAAAAGCGGCATTCCACCTCTGAACAACACCGCATGCATGAACTTTACGTCAGTCACGGTCAGCCATCTGTTGGTTGGCAACGAGTCCAGAAAAAGTAAGGACCACCTGCATGCACAGCTGAGCATCCGCACAGTTGCTTTCTCCCCCTCTGGAGCTCGACAACCGTCTGCCATTTCTTGCAGCAGAGCATCGCACCGTGCCCTACCTGCTGCTTGGGTCACTTTTTTTCCAAGTTCATTCAATTTGTCAGAGATGAAATGACTATTAAATCGTCTAGCTCTTGCGCGCCACACACTGACACCTTTGCTCCATTTTCATGCAATTCTCCCCACAGCACTATTTTTTGCACACCGAATATATATTAATGCACTAGCAAACGGCTGGAAGCGCTCAAGGGCGGCAATCAAAGCCCGCTGGGCCAGCGCCAATGCGGAAACCGATGCTGCGTTGGCCTCGGCCTCCGTCGTATCGGCGAGGCCGAATCCGTCGTGGCGCAGGGGCAGGTGGAGCTGATCCTAGGTCGTGGCCGGCATCTCCGGGTCGCGTGCGATCTCAATCAGGGCTGCAACAGCCTTGGCCTCCACTTGTCAGACCGCGTCCTCGGCAAACGCCCACGGCAGCACACGCACGAGGTCTGCCGTGAGTTTCTGCAGGGATCCACGTACGACAAGCCACTTGTCCTGGGCGGAAAGGGGCTGGTCGAGGAGTTGGTTGATCAGCGCACATGTTTTGTCTGCGCGCTCTAGATCCGAGGGGGGTGCAGGCGCATGCGATGTCCCGTGGGCGGTGTGGCAGGTTGAGATCTGCGGCCACAGCAATGGCACTGTCAAGGTCGTCTTGGTAATAACTGTCGTAATAGGGCGACAGTGCCGGGCATGCATGCATGGCCGCGGTGCTGCTAGCCACTACTGTATGCATGGAG
>JAUMHO010000006.1:54041-73018 GCA_032360965.1 Ulva armoricana
TGGGTAGATGATCTGCTAATATTCACAACGAACATTCTAATGCAACCATTAGTTGACAAAATCCTGCATAAATTCAAGAGGCGTAGCATAGGAGAACTTGATTTTGTTCTTGGGATGGAAGTTATTCATAATAAGAAGAATGAAACTATTGCCATAACCCATAGGAGGATGATCAGTGACCTGTTATAGAAACATGGCATGCTAGGATGTAGACACGCACCCACACCAATGGTGCCAAAGCAGAAACTATTGAGTTTGAAAGAGGATCCCACTCGAGTTAAAGCAACTGTCTCAGAGCATAAGACTTTCACGCAAGTTGTAGGAGGAATCCATTACATAGCTTTAGTGACGCGGCCAGATATGGCATTTGCAGCTCATTCCTTGGCCACGCATATGGCTCGGAGTGCCAAGGGGCATTGGTTAGCCGCATAGCATGTTATCAGATACTTGCAGAAGACAATGCATTTTGGCTTACAATTTAAGGGCTCTGGGAAGAGCAGTGTGGTTGATGCGTATACGGATGCTGACTTTGCTCTTGTTAAAAGTCTGAAGAGTGTGTCCGTCAACTTAGTGAGGATGTATGGGAACTTCGTGTATTGGAGATCCAAGGGACAGGAGAATATTGCTGGGGATACCACTGAGGCCGAGCTCATTGCGATGAGTGCAACAACTAATGAAATCATGTGGGTCAAGCAGTTGTGTACTGACTTGAGTATTTCTGCGCAAAAGCCGGTACTGTGGGGTGATTACAAGAGCGCCAATTTGTTGGCTGCTAATCCTATTTCTAGTGATCGGTCTAAGCACATTTGTGTGCGACATCTGAGGGTGAGAGAGGCTGTAGAGATGGATGAAATGGTTGTTGAATGGATAGGTACAAAGGAGATGTTGGCTCCGGGGAGATCTCAGTGATTAATCTGATAGGATCGCAGACATGATTGGCCGAAGTGTGTAGTGATATAAGCACAGTTCAATATGCTGTAACCAATTTTTTCTGACTAAGGACTGCATTCAGCCCAATGTCTATCGTCTGCACGTGGTAGAAGTATACCGACCGACCCAGTTAGGTATGACCGTGCGGTATCCCAACCTGTCCGGTATATCCATATCCAGTTTTGGCCTATAGGTATGGATCGTGGTTTACAGCATGTGGGGCATGAGGAACTCATTTTTCCGATTCACCTTGAGAAACTTTGTTGGTTTTCATCAGCACATATGGGATGCGTTCTTGGCGCCTGCAGAATTTTGCCTTGACAGTATATAGGCACCCTAGCGCAATTCCCATTTCCTGCTACACTATGGACAAACTCCGGATGATCCGGTTGTGTGAAAGCTGCGAAGTTTGAACCCAGCCATCAGCAAATTCGTCGCGGGAGGTCGGAACAACTGTCCGGAGCCTAATTATGCCTAGACGCTGCTCAGCGCTGTATGAAACACAACGCAAATGAGATTTAACTCTGTAGTTCCAAGTGGGAGATCGAGTGTTGTTAAATGTATGGAATTTCCGGATGCAAAGCAGGTTGTGCCGGAAGGTAGCGCCTCGGTTTACTGGGGCTTTCAAGGTACTCAAAGTAGTGGGGAAGGCAGAAACTGTCATACACGCTTGAGATACCACCTGACTTGAACAATCCGGTGTTCCACGTTAGCACGCTTAAACGATATAAGAGAATGGCCGATGGGTACAAACCACCGCCGCACTCGACTCTGATCGATATGCACCTCGAGTATGAGGTCGATTGTATCACGGACACCCGCAATGAGGGAAAACGGAAGGAGCACCTCGTCTATTGGTTAGGCTGCAACGAGAGGACTTGGGGAAACGTACACAATCGCACGAATTGCTCAAACAAGCTACAAGAGTTCTGGAATGCTTATGGCCTTACATGTCCTCTCGCCAATGATGCCCGATGAAAATCCTGTAATATGCTTCAGCTTAACCGCTAGGGTCTATCCGGGACGACCAGACTTCCCGCGGGGGGAGTTCCGTCATGGACGTGACCATATAGGAACTAAATTCCTTCTAAAATGCGACAAGGGCATGCTACTGCAATGACTACGGTGGTTGCCAACAAGGACACGGCGCCCTGTTTCAGTGCACCACACATGGAGGTGGCTGGAAGGAGCGTCGCTGGTCGTCTGTCCAATGTGGGTCTTAGACAGCAGATGCTCAAGGCATAAGTATCTGCGGACCTTGAAGGACCGTCCTAATTCCCTCTGCAAGTGTGGTGGAGTATTACACCATGTCCCCCCCTCCACTTCGGTAATTGCAGTTGTCTGGCCCTCAGTCTACCATGCAAGCCTCATGCGTGGTGAACAGGTCCTCTGCCTGTGAGAGCACACCAACTTACACCTTCTTTGTTGTTGCGGGATATATGTACGACGGCTGATCCTGAGGCTGATGCGACCTGGTGGAGCCACGTGCTGGAGCAGTTGGTGCCATGGGAGGGGGGACTGTGCCCTTACGAGTAGGGGCACACTTCCTACATGGCATTGCCAACCCTGCCAATCCTTGAAATTCTTGCATACAAGTCACCACTTGTGCTCAGGCCTCATGCATCCCCGATACCCAACCAACAATGGTATACGTGAGTGGGATACATATCATTGGATTGCATCAGCTGCCAATCCCCACCTGGGTGGATTCAAGCGCCTGACCAAAAACAACACCATTGCCTGGTAGCATACACAACGATATCCCACATGTACTTACATCGGTGACATGCGCGGGTATAGGTACATCGTGAAATAGCGTACATGTCTCGAATCGTTCATCCTCCGCATACGACCCACCCAATATTCAACATGTACTTGTCCAACATGTACTTGTGCCGGTACATGCCAGAATGTCATTCTTGTCGGAAGCAAAACACGGAACATCAGCGTTGCTTTCGACGACACCCTTTGGAAGTTGAGCCTGCCCGGCAAGACCGTGAACAAGCATTGGCAAGGGGCTACCCTGTGTGATGACATGTCACTAGCGCTCACCAGCGCCACCGGGCATCGACTTGTCGTGAAGCGATGAAACCGACGTATCGCGCGTGGAGGCTATGGGGGCGCGGATGCGCTTCGAAAGTACTGCATGCATGAAGTCGCCAACGCAGTTGCGCTGAGCGAGCACCGCGGTGAACCGATCGAGAGAACGAACGCGGACATCATACCTGGCGTCTGGATATTCGAGCAGGAGATGCATGGATGGCCTGCGTCTCACCCCACTTGTGTACGCGTACATGCTGGTGTTGAATATGTCGGCAACCTCAGCTTAAGATGGCGACATTTCATCGAGGCTTCACAAGCCAGGTGATATCACGGATAGCCTGCTCTGCTGTTCAGCAAACCTTTCCAGGTCTCTCTGAATTTGCCATCCAGCCAAACGTGCTGCCATCTGGGAGCTCGAGCCTGTTGCAGTTGGGCTATGTGGATTTTGCACACAAAGACTATGCTATGATTTGTGGATGATGTATTTACATGTCACTGAAAGAGGTCGTTTGTGTCGATGTCCACCTTGTTTTGGTTGCATACATGTTTAGTGCAGCGGCGTCGTTGTAACACATGCATGCTACGTGCAGAGGTGAGCCTCACATGGAGCAACATGACCGGTATCCGCTTTATACACGCTCACAATTAGACATCATTATACATGTTGGTGCGAAAAGTTGCCTGCCAATTATCATGTATCAGTGGCCAACTTCGATCGCGAGGCTGAAGGAAAAGCGTTGTGTGGACCGGATACGTTCAATTTGCTCTGAATTCACACCAAGTAAATGCTGCACATCTCTTGGGTGAGACCGGTCGTCTGTCACTGCTTGGGTGGCTAGATCGTGTCACCCACAATGTTTGCGAAAACTCGCATGCTCGAGCTCACGACGGATGTTGAGCAAGGCAGCCTGCCGCATATGCCATAAACTATACAAACTGTTCTCCATGTTACATCGCCATTATGTTCGTGGCGATTGTTGTTGTAGCCTTGGTGATGTCTTCAGTCTGAGCGTGTCTGTTTTTGGGCCTACGTGCACTCGCACAATCTTGGCCCGCCAACTGCACACTGACACGCCGACAACATTGCGCATGCAGCATCGTCTACAGCTGTCGATATGCCGTGCATTGATGCACAGGCCATGATACCGACCCAGCCGTCATGTCTTACGTCGATCGCAAACCAACGCATTTGTGCACGCATCTGCACTAGCTGATTCAACATCATTGTCAACTCGGAGGTATGGATCTGTGTTCGCGGTCAACCAAAGATGTGGTCACGCTGAAGTACATACTCAGCTATGTGGTGTACATCAACTATAATCGTGCATACATATCTTAAGGTAGCCCATGGCAGACCATGGTCGAGTGCTCACATGTTGCAAGGACCAGTGAGAAAACATGATCGAAGGAAGATGACGTGAAGAGGTGTTTTCATCACCGTACACGCGTACGACTGCTCCCTAGAATCCCCCTGCAATCGACTATTACGTGGAAATGCATGACATGAGGCTGAGTCCTATGCTCGCGGTCGAATGCCACATGCCCAGCGTCGTGCCGTGAATCGTTACCTGTCCCAAGTTTGTCCACTTGGCCGCGGCATTGACTGTTCTTGGCAATCACTGCGCTTTAGCCGTGCGCTTTCGACCAGCGGGCCACTTCTTGCATTTCTTTTGGCAGCCGATGCGAGTTCTCGTCCAATTTTGACAAAGACTTCGGCTGCCTGCAAGCGTGCTTTGCCAAGTTGCAACCTGCCACTAAACTGCAACAAGCAGGCTGCGCATGATGTTGCTTGCTGTCTCGTGCGTGCGAGCAGGTGAATGGCGGCTCTGCCGTGCACGGGTGGCACAAGCGATAGTCTCAGCACTACGCATGTCAAAGCTGCGACTTAGCATCGTTCATCGAGACCAATACACGGCAGATTGACGCTTTGCGAATGCTTATGAATATCACTGACTACACCGTGAGCTCGCAAGGCGCGCCACCATTCTGCGACCGCATCTAGTTGTGCAGCGGTTGATGCAGCAGGTGTCAGGATGTCGTCTACCGCAAGCTTGAATGGGTATGACAGTCGCTATGGTTGGGTGCACCCTGCGGCGTAGATGCCAGGCACACCGCTGCTCGCAAAAAACGCTCATGGACGACGCGACGATACGGCGTACGCGACGGCGCGGTACAGGACTCTGCTCACGAGCCTCTGTTATGCATCTTCTTAGCGCAACACCATAACACCTTCAGATGTCTCTAGGACTGGTTGTGCGAAGCGAACGTGCGTGCTTAAGAACGCTGGCACGCAGTTACATCAGTTTGCAACATTTCAGAGTAGCAAGGTACGAAAATTAAGCATGGGTGACTGTGCTTGGCCGTGTTGGGCTGGGCTTTTCTGCGACGTATTGATTGGGCGGCTGGTGTCTTCCGCGACAGAGTCATTGCCTGCAGCGCAGCTCACCTTACGCGATGCGCAAGTTTGCAATGCATGAACTGATCCGAAGCTCAAATCGTTTTGGCGCTAGTATCCGATCTTTGTTCTAATCGATCATGTTATTTTTTGGCGTTATCTGGAGTTGTAGGAGGCTTTTACCGCGCGCGTCCAGTTTTGGTGTATGACTCATTTTTTTTGCATCGCAAAATAAGCGATCAACCGTAAGCATCTGTACTCAATGGTGCCCGCTCTTTCTCGGGCCAACTCGATATGTTCGGACATAATTTGCACACAACACTTTGCAAGGTAGATGCCTTATTCTGTTTACATTCGTTTGATCTTGTGCCGTAGCAATTCTCTAGCGTCAACGGCCGCTCGCATTGCGCGAATTTGAGGGCACGGCCGCCCGAACGACTGTTCTGTATCCGCTTGATATCAATGTTGCTAGGGCAGGCAGCCAGGCCAAGTGGTCTGCAGGTAAAGCGTCTACGTCGGCAGCGGATTAATGCGGGGCAGGCAGTCGCTCACATCTGTTGAAACATATTGAAGTCATTAGATGAATGTTAGAAAGTGACGTAGATGAGCTGAAGATGTCGAACAAGAGCGGCAATCAACCTGCATACTCTCAGCACGCAGATGGGCATGTATATCATGACGCTCCTGGGCCAATGGTTCACTTTTCTGAGGTATAGCTCTCCCATAGACATTGTTCGAGAATGTTGTGGGGAGTGGCTCTCCGATTGTATTCATCCTCGACAAGCGCCCCCGGCACAAGTGTGCCGTCGATGCCGATACTGGGTTCTGCGTCGAGGATACTTGCCGATTTCATCATTAATCCTGGTCACGTAAGTTGGCTGGAGTCATCTTGGAAACTGTTGGACCCATTGTCCTGCGAACGAGGATGACCGCACTCGCCAGCGCGTTTGATACTTTTGCTATTAGGAGGCCTGGTTCCGCAGAGCAATGCAGTGCTCATAGTGTTCCATGAATAACTTGTCGTCGTTCAGGCGTTGCAACGTGTCTGTAGCCTGTGCGCGGGGGTGCGCTTGCAGGATTTACCTCTTCGTGTGTCGTCTAATGAGTAGTGATTGTGATGGGACGACACATCTGATGTCAATGTGGGCATCAACGCTGCAGGAGCTTAATTTTATGGCTTTCGCTCGACCTGCGGTTCGACGGCCAGAGTAGTGTATCCATGTGTTGAGCATGCACATGGTGCCGATGTACATAGAAATCGTGCGTTTTGCTTTCAAGCTTCCCTTCTTGTATCTACATAATCACATGCTCTTTGCAGGTGCATCCCACTGCCACGGATGAGTACATCGCGTCCCTTTTCGGGAGTCATGGGGAAGTTTTGAAGGTGGTAAAAACATTGTCTCACAGTGAACATGGACAGGGCTTACATTGCACTGGACACGTTGTCATGTCCAATGAACACGATGCGCAGGTACTGAATTTTGTCAGTCTGTGAGAATGATGTGACACTTCTGCATCTCGAGGTCATGATGAACTATGTTCCTGTGCAGGCAGCAGTGCAGAGACTGAATGGCAAAATTATATGTCCTGGGATGGCCAACCCGATTGTTGCTACGATTAGGAAGACGTCAGACAGGTGCGCATGGTGCACACCCAACAAATCTGTACCACCTTTACCTCGTAGGGATCATGTCGATGCGGCTTGCTAGTAAAGAAGGAAGAACCAGCCCAGACACATACATTGGGTTGTCGCACACTCTCGTTATCCAGAGGTTTTTCGCTGCTGAACAAAAACAATGGACGTCCTCCGATGCTAACAGTGAGATGTTCTGTGCTGGCAGTGCATTGCTCAGCCAGGCGACTGTTTAGAAACAGCCGTTCATGCCCCCAACGCTGCTCAAGGCTATATTGCTCTTCAGCTGTTCACCGTTTGAATGTGCTGTAGCAGTGGTAGCGACTCAGTGCCGTTGAGCCAGCTGCATGGCCTTCTCTTGCAACAGCCCAGTGTCCCTAGCGGCAGCGATGCTATCCGTATTGAGCAACCGCATCAGGTGCAACAACAGAATTGGCAGCAGCTGCAGTCTCTGCTAGCAAGCTCATCAATGCCATCCCGAGCTCCTACATTGCCCAATCCTCCTGCGCCAGCAAGGCAGTCAGCGCACCTTCGAGATGGTGTGCCTGCCACACCAGCAGAGGTTGTAGCTGCGATGTCAGAATACATGTCACGCCCAAATCGGCCCAAGCCACCAGCAGGATGTGCGGCAGATGCGGTCAAGCTTTTTGTTGGAAACATCCCAAAGCACTGCACTGAAGCGGTGCTCCACAAAGTCTTTCAGTGTTATGGCGTCATTATTGAGATTGCAGTGGTGCGGCACAAGCCAGCTATAAATTTGCTGGCTTGCATTCACATGGCTGAACACAGTATTAATAGTGTCGCAGATACATGTGAATACTGGCCACGTTCCTGTTTGGGAGCATTGCTTGTTCTGTAAATGTGGCTGGTGCGCCTAGCTTGGTGATCCAAATTGGTGCATGCAGACACGGAACAGGCACTCTGCTGAGAGCAAAGGATCTGCATTTGTGTGGTATTCTACCTGCATGGAAGCAGCCCGAGCCATCCTCTCTTTGCACAGCCGCTACACTTTCCCAGATGCAAAAGGGGATCATGTTCGCCTTGTGACAGTTCGCCCAGCTGTCAAGTCCCAGAAAGCACAGCCTCCCCCAGTCCTAGGCTTCGGTGATCCTGCAGCGAGGGCATTGCCAGGAATGCACTATGGGATGCCTAGTATGGCAACATTGCAGCAGCAGCTGGATAATTGGGCAAGCCATCAGCCACAAGGTCCTCTGGATCAGGGATATCCTCCAGGCGTTGTTCAACCCATGCCGCTATCAGCTCGTCCTCGACGGCACACAGAGCCTCACGGGCATGCATACCATGGGCAGCTTGCACCGCCGCAGTATGCCGCTGCTCTGCAGTATGAGGGCATGACAAGTTGGCAGGCAGCAGCGCCGCCAGGGCAGGTGCAGGGTCTGCCTGGCTGGGGCGGTGGTCTCGGGCCACAACCTGCGCCCGCACCGGCCATTCCATCTCCATCTGACTCAGTGTTTCAGCAGCAATTACTGCAGGCCATGGCCAACATGAGCTTAACACAGCATGGGGGTGAAAATGGCATGCGGCCCAAGTCTGCCTCGTTGGGGCACGGGTTCAATGGTAGCCATGCGGGATTAGATCACCCTGAAACTAGTCATGCTTCAGATATGCGTCATGATCTTGGCCAATGATGGCTTCTGCATGCTTGTCAAGCTGCGGGCCTCTGTTATGGGGAAGGCGGTGACCCAGCCTGAAGGATGGGATGGATGATCATGGGTCGTGGCATTGGTTCCAGACAGTGGTGAGGGGCTGCGTGTATGGCATGGTGTATGTGCACACCTTGCGCTACGGACGTACAGATGCGGCGCATGTGTGATTTTTCTCATTGGATGATTGGACAATCAATGTATGTTATTCAGGCGTCTATGCCTTCGTGGGCAGATTGGGCAGGCTGACATCTGGCATCAAGAGTGCAATGGCGATGATGCTCTTAGAGGTTGATTTACAGTGCGGCCGAGTGCTGTATCTTAGGTGGGGCAGAGTACTTAAGTATGCAGCTCACAAGATGTGTTGAATGGCTGTGGACTGCTGACGTTACCTTTCACTAGTGATAAGTGTTTGTGGCTGCAGTCTTGTGGTTGGGCAAGGTTGAGCGAAACTGCAACCGACAACACAATGACAGCGCCAGATGCTGGTTCTTGAACTGTTGTTTAATATCGCTTCAATAGGAATGGCGGATATGCCACCTCACCGTACGCAATGAATGACAGGAGAGGGTGTGTGCGTAGTCCTGGTTCCCATTCCCGGCCTGTAAGTGGATTTAGCATCATTTGTTTGCTTTCGTCAAGGACTTGCGATTTTGTACGTGCGTCCTGTTTTGGTACATGAGTGCGTACACATACACCGAAATGCACTGACACATGGCTATAGGCAAAGGGCTGGTGTGTTTCTGTTCCGTAGAATATGTGAGGAAACCAAATACAGATTACACCACCAACTCAACCTGCAATGAGATTCTGTTACATGCTTGCTCCACAGGCGGACTAGTAGACCACATCTGGGCATCTCCAAAGTCTGGCTTTGCCGTCTCGACCAGATGTAGCGACAGCAAAAGCCAGCTTGCCGTCGACATGGACTTGCTTGGTTGTGCAGCTGAGACCTGTGATCTCCCCATCATGCGCATCAGTAATTTGACACCACTGGTTCACACCCTTCATCCAATGCAAATCATTTCCATGAGCACATGCTATCACATCATTCACGCACCACACCATGTGCTGATAAACTTGTTTGATGTTCGCCTTCTGAATAAGCTTTGGATCCTCCTGCTGGTGGAACCTACATCAGTGCTGAGGGATTAGGGCACAGCCGACTACAATTATTGCCATCCAGCATAACAGGCATCATCTGATACGGACTCTCTGGCAAGCAGAATACAGCCATCTCATGATGCACGACGACAACATTCCATCCAAAACAAAACCTGTTTGACTGGGCGGCGTCACAACTCTATGTAAGTATCTATACCTAACATTGATGTTCCATAATCGAAAAGAACCGTCTTTGCACGATGTCGCTGCTCTAGTCGCGTCGGCATTGAACGCCACACTTGCAACTCCTTTGGAATGTCCCAGGTCCATAACCTTAACACACCGCATGAAAGTTCCATCTTTGGCCCACTGTAGCTCCCAGATCTTAACATCTGTGCTGAATGTGGTGACGGCAAGGAATCGTCCGTCTGGTGACAGTGCAATCTGCAGAAACTTTGCTTTCACAGAGGCTAGCAACAGAGCAGACCATGTGCATATACTGCGGATCACCATGATGTCCCAAACTGGGCCTCACAACGCTGACTTCGATGTGGAGTAAATCTTTCACAAACGGAACATTTGCCACCAAACTAAAATACGGGTGCAGCATATGGGTTGCAGCAATAGATGACCAACAACACTACACAGCAAGGTAGACCCACCAGCAAAACCGTATACGTTTTGTTCAATGGCCAATATTTGTATTGATGTTTGATATCAATACAAATATCTCACGAATTATTGACGAATGATTGCCAAAAGAGGCTTGACATGAGAACACAGCTACACGGGCATGTTGCGATGGCTATTCATGATTGATTGAAATGGATACAAGACATGGTTGCCTACATTTACCAGATGTACGCTCACCTGATAGTTTTCAATGCCATTGGGCTGCACTGTTGCAATGACAGCACCGTTCCCGTTGACCACCTTGGCCTCTTTCGTCTTTGTCAACGTCGCCAACAGAGGTGTTCCACCTGGTGACCGAGGAGCTGAGCATGCCCGAATGACTGGAAAGCCATCATGAATGCCTGATACAACCTGGTGTGGTGCAGGCATTGCAGCTCCATGCACAATCTTTGACACAGTGCTAAGGTTCACAACCTCCCCAAGGCCGGCAGTGCATATGCCGAGTCTGTCGCTAGCACCCCAGAACGCTGCCTTGATCGGCATTTGTTTCAGTGGAATCCGCGTCAAGGGTGGTTTAGGGTTGCAATAATCCAGTTTGGTCATGTAGAATACACGAACCACCTGTAAAGCGCAACAAGCTCGTGTACCAAAACCAGAGCAGTACAGTTGCAGCATGCTAACGAGTACCAGTAAATTGACAAACCAGTTTGCGGCCAGGCAGGAATGCTTTTTTCCTCAAAGGGACTCGAGATGAATTTACTGCATGTAGTACAGTTCAGTTAGGGGGAGTGCATACATTGTCCTCACACGTTGTGACCACTCGGGTGGAGTCAGGAGATATGTCCGTTGATAGCACTGCAGCGCTGTGCCCTTTCAAGGAAGCCGCAAAGAGTTCACTATCTGGTATCTTTTCATGTGAGTGAAGAGCCACGAGTTTCTTGTTCTCTTTCAGCAGTTTCTTAATTGACTTGCCTTGTGCCGTCTTCGATGATTGCTCAGACCTCAAAGAATGATCTGCCAGGTCAGAATCTGCGTGACTTGATAGTAGGATTTTCTTGTTGTCTTTGTCTTTCTTGGAAACGGGACACTCTTCAAAAAGCCAGAAGATGCCAGCGATCAAGTTGCGCGCAAGGACATAAATGAGCAGGCCTGTACGAATTTGCAATCAAACACTGGAAAGTAGAATTTGCATTACAAGAGCATTAGGCCCCACAGAATTTTTGCTGCATTATTTGCACAACGATCGATCTTGCTTGTGCATTGCATCCGATGTACCAGCACGGTTGACAGCACCATGCTAATTCAGCATCCCCATATGTAGCATGAAAGACTCCCTAACTATAATATATCTTGTGTGTCGTGGTTTGTATATTGAGCGGCAGTAAAAAAAAACGCTCCAATTCAGCCTGAGTAAA
This sequence comes from Ulva armoricana, assembly GCA_032360965.1. Taxonomy (NCBI): domain Eukaryota; kingdom Viridiplantae; phylum Chlorophyta; class Ulvophyceae; order Ulvales; family Ulvaceae; genus Ulva; species Ulva armoricana. The sequence goes on from JAUMHO010000006.1 coordinate 65,859, forward strand.
GTTGAGCAGAACCTACCCGAATTCAAAAGCATAAGCCCCACTGCCACGACTGCCAATGGAGAAGACGTAGCAAGAGTACTGAGTGCATCTGCGGTACACATCACTTTGTTCTAAGATTATTTTGACCACCGCACGTGACGCAAGCGACGCGGAAGCTTCCGTAGCACGTTTGTCCACCGTGTGCGTCCCTACCACAGTTCAGGTATGCTACACACTAGAATGCGTTATCTATGGTGTGCACTTCCGTGTGTTCCGCTTCCGGCCGACAGCCCGTGCTCTGACGCGCTATAACGGTGCACCGGCTCCTCCCGCGCGCACCACCCGCGCGCACCTGGCGCGTGCATGGGTGTCCGGGGTGTCCAACTGCGCAACTGCAGCAACGTAAATGCAATCCGTCTACTTGACTTACCGCAATTTTCACCTGTGCCGCATCCTGATTTCAGACATACACACAAGAACCTATGCATAACGACAGCCCCTGTGCGGCAGAGTGGATCTCTGTGCCACCACTGCAGTAATTCGTTACATTTGCCCCGGGGCGTCTTGGTCAAGTACAGAGATCGCCTGAAGCAGTGTGTTCCTACTACAGTGATAATCATCAGGTCCACGATGCCGTAGAAAACTGCCGCTTCGCCATTGAACACGCCGGGATCACGTTTCGGGAAAACAGCAGTTCCAGCGCTAGTTGCGTGTTGTGGTCATCCATGACCTGCCCTTGCAGGACATGGACGTCAGCACGTTGGTTTCAGAAGCAGTTCAAGAGGCTGTGCAAGCAGCTTCTCAACTGGATCTGTGTTCAGCAACTCAGATGGAAGAGTTTTCAGTGCCACCTACGCTGCCTTGTCATGATTTATCACAGGATGGCGGTTGTCAACAGGATGAGACTGCAGCATACGCGAATAGCAAATGTGGACCTGAGCATGTCGCAGCTCTCGAGGTTCCTGGGCAACCAACAGCTTCTCTCCGTCTTCACAAAGCTAAAATTCGAGTATGTCTGCATGGTCTGAATCAAACGAGCCCCATCAGTGAAAGACACCTCGCATCGGTCGATCACAGTGACAGGCAATTTTCAGGCATTGGAAAGAGAGCTTGAAGCTGCAAGAACCGCACTGGAAGCACGGCATTCAGAAATCAAAGAATTGAGACAAGAATATTTTGATGTTAAGTCATCTAGGATGGTCACGTCACGAACCGTCAGTGGACTGGAGCAACAGGTGACAAAACTGCTGAGACAGCTTGAGGAGTCCCGTGGACAGGTGGCAGCAAAGGATACGATGCTTCGCCAATACAGAGATGAAAACAGTGCTGGAGAGCGAGAGAAACGCAGAGCTGACGCAGAGTCAAAAGCTCAGAATGCTCGTCTGAATAGGGCTCTCGACGAGGTGCAAAGGTTTCGTAAACAATTGGAGGACGTCAAGGTGCACAGCTGCTAAAAATCATGGGCAACGGTGGTGAGTCTATTGGGAACAATGAATTCATGTTGATTTTTTACCACTCTTTGGATTTGCATGTAGCACCAGACCGCAGCCCAGGACTCGGTGACCCAAACCGAGTATCAGCGTGTGATGGCTGATAACAAAAGGTTGGAAAGGCAAAAGTCTGAGCTTCTAGCTGCATTTAAGAAGCAAGGCAGACTCATAAATATCCTAAAAAAGCAGAGGATACACATCGAGACAGCACGGCTGCTACAGTTCACTGAGGAGGAATTTGTGGCTGTAATACAGTAGAAGGCACAGCTGGTGGAGTATGCATTACTATTAATCATTAGTTATGACTGTGTTGAATCACGACCATCAAGTTCGGAACCATCACCAATATTAATGCACTATCATCGGCCACGCACCAGCGCGAATGGGACTGCAAGCCATTAGAAAATGTGCACTAATACAGCCAAGCATTCAAGCCGATTGGTGGCGAAAGCAGCATGTGCTGCCAGCTTGGTATTCGTGGGGCCAACGGTTCAAGTCCAACTTGTAACTTAAACCCTTACCTAACCACATGCTGGGATCGATGCCCATTCTCAAACAAAACACCCATCTTCTCACTTCAACTTGGCATATAGTGAACTGGCATGGTTTACCATTTTCGTGGCATTTCTTGTTGACCTCCACGGCTGTAGCTGTACATATGTGCAATGCATGTTTCACAGCTTTGTCATCATGATGAGATGGTGCACTTTCCAGACCCGTTTGATCCTGTCGTCACCCTTTGATGCCCTATGTAAACTCTTCAGACACCTTAGTTTCCCATATGTTCTTCTTGGGGTGCTAAAGGTGCGAAGATGTATGATGCCTTGTGACCTCTGTGATTAGTTTTGTGGTCTTTCTGGCTGTCCGAATCACTGCTGTTGGTGCGCTCCAGTCCAGCCTCTGCGGTTGTGGCAGCATGGACTTTGCCGAACGTGATAGGCGGATTCACGGAGCGCATGAACCTGCCACCAGTCGGAGTCGGTAAGATCGACCTGGAGCCGGGAGGCACGCGCCATGATGCACTCTAGCCACGCCACATTGCGACGATCAACTGGAACAGAATACTACGGCTGGTTCAATCTTACCTGGACATGGCTTGGACCACAAGGCCTGCCTTGCGCCAGTTCCGTTCGGCCCGCTTGGAATCATCTGTCTGCTCGGTCATTGCGGATCAGAGCCGTACAACTTAAAAACTGTGGTAAGAAGCTCAGAATAAAGTCATATAGGGCTGAGTACAGATCGTAGGCGTAGCCAGACACGTCCTCGTTGATCAAAGGCTGACTCGTTCGAAATGACGTTGTCTGGCAGGGAAGGATGCAGCAAGGGCATTCAAGCACGACACAGAAGAAGTTTTCCGTTATTGATGTTTGTAGGTCTATCATCTATGCTCAACTCGTGAGCAAAAAATTTTTTACACGTACGATTCTTCGCGATAATTGTCGGGCATGGACACGCTAGGTGGATTGAGCACGTAGATAGGACACGTTTACATCTAGAGCGATACATCGACGGACATCCGCGGAACTTCTCCCCAACATGTCAGCAAATTTATTTAAACGATTCCAACTGTAGATTCGAATGCAGGCATGTCCTTGCGACTGAGGCTTGTTCTTCGCTCATTTTTCGCAACCGTGCTCCAGTTCTGTGTTTTCCAGCTACCAGTCCCGCACCGCTGCGAACGCACACAAGCCACACCTTCAGAAAGAGATTCAGTGAAGAAAAGCCACACCTTCAGAAAATTCTGGGAGTTATCTTCTTTGGTCTGCTGCATCACATGCAAACGGTTAACTGGCATGTAGGTCTATGTTACAGGGGGGGTGTGCACTCAGCCCCCCACCGTGTCCACCGGTAGCGCAGACACCATGGGCCCCACATACAACTTTGGGGGTGGCATAGGGTATCACTAGGTGCTTTGGGATCGTCTACAGGGAGATTGGGAAGTCGGCTGATTTTCCCAAACATTTGCTTGTAAATTCGTCAAATGCCCCCGAGTCCCCAAACTTGGCGATTCGAGCTCGGATCGTCCCTAACTCCTTCCCATTGATCCCAAACAACGTACAACACCCTTTGAACACCATAATATGTTGTCTGAATCGATCGACCTGACACTGCCTTGACTTGGGGGTCGTTGACTATGGATCGCCTCACTAAAGACCTACCGACGGCTCGACGTACAAGCTCTATAGGAGCTTGACGAAGTTCATATTAGCAATTAGAATTGGTTTTCGAATGATTCGGAAGGAGCTTGGGCAAGGTAACCTCGAGCGTCATGTGTTGAGAGCGGTTGCCTCCGCTCAGTCCGCCGGTGCTAACGACTAGGCGATCATGGAATTCTTGGCGGCAGTAAGCCACCTCATGATACCAGCAGTGGAATTTTTTGCTAGATCAGTGGATGTAGTGGGTGAGGCAAGGCGACTCAAGCTTGCTCAGTACATGCTGTCTCTAGCTTGGAGCGCAGAGGAAAAGGTGTTGTGATCCGGGATCGTGGCCCGTAGACCAGACTAGATGTGGATACACCAGACAGGAAGGGATACCGCACGGTCATACCTGACTGGGTCGGTCGGTATACTTCTACCACGTGCGGATGTTAGACGTTGGGTTGAATGCAGTTCTTAGTCGGAAAAGACTGGTTACAGAATATTGACCTCCGCTTATATCACTACACACTTCGGTCAATCATGCCTGCTATCAGATCTCCCCGGATCTCCTCAACGTCCCTGTCAGCGACCCCTGGATGCACACCATGCATGGCCATAGCCTAACATGTGTACAACCTGGACTGACTGCTGAGTCAGCTTGCATGTCATGCATCAGCACTGGGCTGTATCACAACAGCCACATCATGTTTCTCAAACTGATGTTGTGACCACCTAGGGCGCTGTAATAACATATGATCTATGTTGTGTGACTCTGTCTAAATCATGACTTTACGTTTGAATGTGTGGAACGGCTCAGTGTTGCTGCCCCACTTTGGTGAGGCGGACTTGGCTTTGCTCGCAGCACCACCTCGTCCGCCTTGATCACCGCCCTGACCATGTATTGCCTGTGAAAAAGCTTGTGCAAGCGTGTCTACAGTCATGATGTGACATCAGTAACAGATTTTCCGGCATTAGCAGATGGACCGGCTTGACGCTCTTCGCGACCGGCGCGTCTACGGCCTCCACCCTCGCCTGATTTAGATACATTGTCGTCGCCTGCGTAATCGCGGTCATCTGATTCATAATCAGAGTACCTGGAGATCTCAGCACGGTCTCCGGGAAGAGGGCGTCTCCGTGGCATTCTGTAAGAAAGCCACAGCTTTGTTTGCAAAGTGCCGAGACAAACAGACCCACACAGGGCGCGCGGCAGATCGAGTCACGCGAGTCTCTGAACCAGCTCCGCGAGGAAGACCCCTCTGTGCAAGGCCTTGCCGACAGTCCGGATGATCCAGGTGTGTGGGCAGGTTGCAAACCGGACGGCAAGGCCTTGCGGATGGCAGCCCTGCAACGGACGATCTCTCATGCAGATAGAGACGCTCGAGCAGCTGCCCTTTTCGCTGCGCTCGAGGCAGAGGCGAAAGGGTCGTCGTCGCAGATGCGGTCTGCGGCCCTTGCAGACCCTGACCGGCTACGCAGCTGCGCCGGATTGCTGGCGTCGGCATGGCTCTTGGCCAGACCGGGTCTGGTGGAGCTCACAGTCGTGGAGTTTTGCATCAGTGCACGACTGCGCCTGGGGGAAGACCTCTGTTCATGCCAGGATGGAGACCTTGTGTGCGAGTGCGGCCGATCAATGGCGGCAAGCGGCACCCACTCTCTCATCTGTAGTTCGCTGTGGCACACGGTGGTGGCCCGCCATGACACCATGGCCGAAGCCTGGCTCCGGATCGCTGGTCGCGGCAACATCGCGGCCACCCGTGAGCCGCACGTGAAAAAGCTCCCGCAGCGGCTACGTGCAGCTGGCCTGCCGGCCCTGCTCGCCCGCCCACCGACGGCCACCTCTGGAGGTAGGCAATTCCCTGCGTGCGCAACCTCCCCCACCCCCTGCTGCCAGCTTCCCTCTCCCTCCCCTTTCCCAATCTCCACGATCCCGGATTCTGACCTGCCCGCCCTCACCCGCACTGGCGTTTGACCCCCTGTCAGACTCGCCCCAGTAAATTCGGCTCGCGGGCCCCCGGGGGAAGGGGGGGCCGCGCGCTGGCCTTTGCCATCATGGGCGGGTGGCCCGTGACGCGCTTGTCTAGCGACGGTGGGGGGTGCATGCATGGCTCTGGGGCGAGCTGGATTTCGGGGCCGGCTCTGTTTGTGTAAGGGTGTCTGTGGTTTGCAAGTGCCGCGTTCGGGGCATTGTGCGTTGTTTGGCGAGTTATTTTACTGTTGTCTGGGTGTTTATGTAGGACGTCTGGGTCAGTGGGTGATTATGGGTGTGACGTCTGTTTACAATGTGTGGTTGATCTGCTGTGTTGGGTATTTTGTCGTGTGCTTGGGTTGGCTTGATTTACCCCTTGGCGCTGCCGGGATTTTGGGTTGATCTCCGTGTAACACACGGACCCACACGATGAATACACACGGCATAATACAATGAAAAACTAATTGCATACTATCATGTCATGTTGTACATCGCGCGGTTGCTACGGTCTTCACTGCTACTAGCGGTGCAAACGCCGATTGACACAGTGCTGGCCGCAGGCAGGTTCCCTGGACTCTCGTGCATGATAATTGTATCCAGATACGTTGCCGATGCCATGTTGTAACTCATAGGCGGGTTCAGCCCGCAGGCATCTGGAACAGATCACATACACGCAGGGAGACAGCGCAGCATACCTTGCTTAGGGTAGGAGACAAGGTATTGCGCAGTCAGACAGATGACATGTGAGACTTTTTGACAAAAGAATAATTACAGATAGAGGCTCATAGCATATATGGCCTTGGCCTAATGCCACAGATACGAACAATCAAGGATGATCACTCAATCAAGCGTGATGGCTTACGCGGATCTGCAGTGATCATCCATGCATTTGCTAGTGACGCACAGTGCTACGGCCATGCATGCATGCCCAGCACTGTCACGACACTACGGGGCGTTTGGGAAATCGTGTCGTTCTCCCAAAAATCGCCCACTATTCTCGTCTAATACCCCCGTTTTCCCAAACTTCGCGGTTTGGGTCCAATTCATCTCAAACTCGTCTCCATTGATCCCAAAGCGTCCACAACACAGTTTAAGCACTATAATATGTCCTATGCATCGACTGACGTGACACCACCTCGGATCAGGGCTTCGCACAGGTAGCCTGTACGGGTCTGGGGACCATGGCTGACCGGTACAGCTTAACGCACGACCTCTATAGATCTGTAGAAAGCCTCAGTGTAGGTATATTGTATTCCTAGTGTACTTTCACTGTACACGGGGCAATGCTTGCTGAATGTTCAACATACACTTGTACGGCTCAATGAATGTCTTCCTCACCCGCAGGACCCACATTCAGTGGACATACATCGACGACTGGACAACTTTTTTTGTGCAATGACCTTGCCTGATTGTTGCCAGATGTCATTGGTGTTAGCGGGGACCGGTGGAACGCGCCATTCTGTTGTGAACCAGGATCGTGGCCCATAGGCCAGAACCGGAACTGGATAAGCCGTCGACAGGCAGGGGTCACTGCACGGTCATACCTGACTGGGTTGTCGGTATACTTCTACCACGTGCAGTTGTCAG
>JAUMHO010000006.1:74856-182440 GCA_032360965.1 Ulva armoricana
GGGGGCTGAGTGCAAACCCCCCTAGACAGGCATACAGCAACCCTGCTTCCAGTATAAACCTGCTCCTGCTACCCTCACTGTACAGGGGGCTGAGTGCAAACCCCCCTAGACAGGCATACAGCAACCCTGCTTCCAGTATAAACCTGCTCCTGCTACCCTCATTGTAGGCGGCCATGACTGACTTGATACAGTGTGGGGCACGTCATCATCTGTGCTTTAGCATCCATGTTGTGCTGTCTTCCTCAACGCTGAAGACTCACATTCGCCTTACATGGCATAACGTTTCGACGGTCCACCTGCCCACACAGCGACTGCGGCACGCTATCTGAAGCCAGCAGCTTCCACATGCTACCTGTCTGTCAGCCAACACAGGTCCATACTGTCTGGTGCACCCCCTGTTCATGTGATTAGTGTGCACAGGAAACACAGAGTTCCGTCATCAACCATGCCCCTTGCGCCCCACAGGGTTCACACTGTTATATAACGGTCCAACCACAGCCCCAGCGCTGTGCACAGGTGCCTGTGCACGGCACCGTGGCAACCAGGCCAGCAGTCTCCCCTAGTAATGCCACGACCTGGGGGGTCAGGGATCGCTTCTGCAGAGTTTGGGGCGACCAAGGGGGTATTAGGGGTGGTTTGGGACAGAGTGACGGGAAAAGTGAAAGTTTCCCAAAGATTTGCCTCGAAAAGCCCGGAAAACCCCAGGTTCCCCAAATTTTGGTATAGCCGTTCCCAAAGCAAGCAGTTATGGCCTGCCCAAAGTTGTCTGTGGGGGCCCATGGTGTCTGCGCTACCGGTGGCTACCGGTGGGCACGGTGGGGGGCTGAGTGCACACCCCCCTTATGTTACATTCTCGTAGGGTGGGTCTATGTTAGCATCGCTGCTGACACCACATTGGTTTTGTTCCAATCATGGATAGGTCTCAGCACAGGATTTAGCAGCGGATAACATTATTACTTCAGTTCTCATGTTGACATCATAGAAAGTTATGCACAACTTGCATGAGACTTGGGCCGCAAGTCTGCCACACGTGGACTTCCCTGAATGAAGCATGACATCGGACCGAACCAGCAACTATTAGATATCAGCTCTGCCATGTTCAGGTCATGACATCTACCCAGCACCCCAGGTTACACACCATGGTGCACTACGGAGTGTTCTAGCCATCCTCTCACCATTGCGCCACGTCTATTCATTTGCTCCTTGTCCAACGTTATATTTCAACCCAGGACTGTATTCCTTCCTCAGCTTTATCGAAGATTATTTTGTCGTGCAACCCAGGACTGTATTCCTTCCTCAGCTTTATCGAAGATTATTTTGTCGTGCCGCTAGATCTGTCCGCATCAAGCCATCAGATGCTCGCATGCACACAGGCTCAGTGCTGAGACGGAATGCATGATTATGCATCTGTACCTCAACCGAGCAGTAGTGTCATCTGACCTTGTGACAGCCAAGGAAACGTTCGTGGTTCATCATGGGTTTCACTGCTTATACAGAATCAAGTCACATACACATCTAGGAATGCCGACAAATAAATAATGCAGCAGCGCATTGCAGGTGCTTCATATTAACCCTGCCAGAGACACAGCTTGCATATTCCGTCATGAATTTGCTTGGCATTCTGATTATATAGCTTCGATTGTATAGTGGTGATGCTCTGCTGCATGAACTGGCGGATTGATCTCCGGAGGGGGAGAAAGCCATTACGCGAATGCACAGCTGCGCATGCAGGGGTCTTCTCGCTGTTTCAAAATTGCCTCCCCAATAGAACTCTGACCCTGACTGACGCAGAGTTCGTGCATGCGGTGTTGTTCGTGGGTCCGACGTGACCCTTACTGCTACCTGGCCGCGAGATGAGGTGTGGCTGTTCGCAGATGTTCCAGATGGGTGACATTGATCATGCGATGTGACGTACTAAGGATACAGGCCTTTTGAAGTTGCGACACAATATTGCCGTTACAGCGCCGCCAGGCAGGTACAGCACATTCTACCTCGCATGAGCCTGACGTGCGTAGGCTGAACAGGGCTATCACAGATGAGAGACGGGGCGAAATTTTGCTGATAGATGCGACGGAGGGCATCGTGGTCTTAGATGTGAGTTTCACCCACCCAGGAGGGCAGAGTGTTGTAGCACAGGCAGCCGAAAGCAGGGGCAGAGGGAGATAGCGAAGCTACAAAAGTACAGGAAGCGAACCCAGGGCGGGTACAAGCCTGTGCCTCTGATCCACGAGACGTATGGTGGGTTTGGCAAGCAGGCGATGAAGTATCCGTACCATCTTGCTAGGAATGTATGCGGTCAGCTCAACAAGAGAGCAGCATGGTGTGGTCAGTGCAGGCGCTGAAAGAGTTCAGTGCTGCGATATAGAAAAGGGAACAGGTGGGTGATCGGAAATTGCATTTCTCAGGTGGCACAAATTTCAGGAACAAGTTATGAGCCACGGGTGTACCCTGGTTGGACATATGGGAAGGATAAATGCAAGATTGGTCTGATTTGAGACATGTGCGCAGTTGTATGATGTACATGTTCCCGCACCGCTCTTCGCGTAACGCGTATTACATCGAAGAGGGGCGGGATCACTGCAGTGTCACACTACAACAGTGGACTGCAATTTTATTCGCACGTCTGCACCCACACTCCAATTGAAAAAGTGTGCTGTAAAACGTACAAATTATTGAGTTGACGATCTTAAACCTTTCTCCTCGAAAACAGACTTATGGCCGGTACCTGTGGTTTGGCCACAGTGCGGCATGTAGCATGACCGCAACAAGTGAGCTGAATAAGCTACCATGTTTCTGTGGTCTGCGCGCTCTCAGCTTGTGGCTGGCTATCAGCCGCTGCTTGTGGCTGCTGCTGCTCGTCCTCCTTTGCAGCCTGCTCAGCTGCCGCAACCCTGACCTTGAAAAGCGAAGCCATCTCCTCAGCGCGGGCAAACACGATTGCCGGGTCCTTCAGCATGTCACCTGGTGTTGGCTCAAGCTTCTTGGTTGACAATGCGAGGCGCTCTCGCTCCCGGTCATGTGACATGATCATAACCTGCAGCAATCATCAATGATCATGTGGCTCCACTAAGCTCAAGCTATGGAATTTATATGACATCAAGCCCACAGCATTCATGCTGTTCCATCATATGTTCCAGCAAAATGACCTGACATTGTGAGCACCTGCGTCACTGTGCATTGCGTGGTTCATGTGGGTTTTGCAACTGGTTTCAGTGACAGCAAACGAATCTCCTGGATGAGCCACACAGCAGCGCCACATCCAATAATCATATAATACCGCCATATGGACCACACCTTCATGCGGTCCCCCACGTTGATCAGCTTCTCCATATTCATCACGCGGTCATGTGACACCTGCGAGATATGCAGAAGGCCGCTGATGCCGTCCGCAAGCTCCAGGAAGGCACCAAAGTGTGTCACCTTGGTAACTACGCCTTCTACTACATCCCCGACCCTGTAGTTTGCAAGGGAGTCTGCTGATCGCACACGGCGTGCAGAAAGGAGCAGCTTTCCTGCACTCTCATCCACCTCAAGGAATTTGAGCTGCAGATCAGTTCCCATCAGGGACTCCTTGTCCGCCACCGGACCAATGTGGGAGTTGGGCACAAATCCTCGAGAGTTCATGACTGATACCATGACACCACCACGGTTGGACGATAAGACTGTGCCCGGGATGGTGCAGTCCTCCTCCTGCATCTGCCGCAGGCGCTGCCACATGATGGCTTTCTCTTGCACTGCCATTGATAGCTGAACAACCTCATTACGAGTTCCAAGCACCGTAAATCTTCGAACCATTCCAGATCGCAAAATCTCCGAGGCCTGCAGTTTTGGGAATGGTTGTAAGGGGACATGGCGCATGGCAATGGCACAAACAGAACACAGCAGTTTTGACATCAACAAACTAAAACGGTCGCTGGGTCTCCAATGCGGGTTAAATAGATTCACTGACACAACGCCACGCCGTGTCGAGCAGGAATGCGATGCCTCGAGCTTTGCGGCCGTTGTGAGCCACAGGCCACAATCAAATCCGCACGCCATCTTAGAGACGTTTAGCACCAATCAGCCACATACAAACTCAACGTAGACGGTCATCATTCACAGGGCAGCTGCGGTATCTATGCCTGATGCCTGTAGCCTGTGCGCAGCTTGGGCTGGGCCATGTGACTGTTGCCTGTCGGCAAGGGTACCACGTCGGGGACGAGTTCCATAATCCACAGCACTTGCCGAACTTGAATCAATTGTGTGTTTTTAAAACAACAGGGAAGGATTCGCACATCTGCAACGCTGGCGACAGACAGCTCGTCTGTCGATACAAAGGCAGCGCCCTTGCCACCGATGTCCACAAATGCACCCTTCCGCGTAACGTCTACCACAGTTCCCATAATTGAGTCCCCAGGTTTGAATGTCATGACGGTCCCTTGCACGAGTTCAGCAAACTCGGAGTACATGCTCTTCATCTCAGCAGCTTCTGCCTCAAGCTCGCCTGGCACAGCATTTGGAGCTTCGAGAACAGCAGCCCTAACAGAAATATTTCGAAGCTGACGACTCTTGCAAGCAAATGGCCGCGGCCGGGCCAACCCGCGGTGTTGAGCGGTAGGAGCCATTTTTTTATTCCGCACACAACCCCGCACGGAATGAAAACAGGTGAGAAAGAGGGAGATGTTTCTAACATACGTAATAAAAGAACATCAGCAATCCATTCGACCTGCGCGCGTAGCTTGCGCCGACACAAGATTGACCACAAGGTAATTGTCGCGCTATATCAAGTCAGCAACTGTTACCCGTGTGAATACAGCCGCGGGGCTGGTCTGGGGCGGATGTCACTCGGCAATGTACTCGTTTACTGGATATATTGGGAACCACTTGCCCATCTCGTGGAAGATGGTCGATCATCATGGTATCATCATTCCCATGTGATATGTAGACCATTGCAAATCCAGCAGGTTTGTTAAGAGATCACTGCAGGCACTGTTGTGATGACAGGCACCGCTGCGATCGCATCAAGCAAAATACTTCACATCTTGATTCCCACGTTGACACCCCTCATTCATCAAATGGATATTGGTAGATGTGACATCCAGATGTACACAAAGTTCTAATGCCACTCAGTCACCAGAACTGACCCCGAAAAAATCTCGCAGAATTGGTCCACTCAAAATCGCATGTTCTGCATGCCTGGCGGCAGGCCTGGCATACCCCCCATACTCTGGAGAGACTTCATCATTTCCTGTATGTTCCCCATTCCACCACCCTGCATCTGCCTAAGCAAGTGCGGTGGGATGGCGTTCTGCATTTGCGCCATAGATTGTTGCATGTTGCGAGGGTTCATGTGCTTTGAGGCTTGAGAGAGCTTGCCAGCAGACTGGGTCATCATCCGGAAGTGGCTGAACATCTCACCCACCTCCATCTGCAAGCAGCAGTTTCCTCATCCAAGGGGAGCATTGTCTAATTGTCGGCAGCTCTACAAGCTACGGCAAGCATAGATCTGGCATCACATTTGCGGGAGGTGAATAGCTGCCATGGAACCTGTATATATAGGGAAGGAGGAGTGCACGGCTGGGGATCAAGGCAGCATCCTTATGTCTGTCATATTGATCCCAGCACTGTCGCCAGCATTCATGCTTTGGATCTGGTACACATTCATTACGAGTGCCGACGCCAAGAAGCCAGTGCCCCATGCAGCTCTGACAAGCACAGAAGACAAGCATCAACAACGCTGGTACATTTGTGCAGCGCTAGCTAAGCACAGCAGTGCCAGGAATGCGCCAGGGCCAGCAGCAAAGGGACCGATCAAGTCATAGCTGCATCACAATTCAGCTGGGACCAGGATATACGGATAAGCCCTCAAGATGGCACCAGCACTTCTGGTAGTCGTGCAATACAAAGGAGGCCACAGCATGTGTGCCAGCATCCATGTCTGAGCATGATGAATCCTGTGCTCAATCAGGAGACAGCCGTGCTGCAGAGCATCATGTCCTGCGAACACTGAGCACTACGCCAAGTTCCGGTTAGCCAGGAATATGGCCAACACAGAACAGCGGTAAGTAGCCGCAGCTGTGCCGAAACAATTTTCATGGTGATACGCCAGGTAAAACGAGCAAAATGGCACTATCAAGCGCTTGATACTCTGCTGCAGACTGGCCCCTGCAATAAGTACTGCCACAAGTCTCAAGCATGATCCCTAGCCTACTGTGCATCAGTGGGGATGAGGGTTGTGACATTCACACCAGGGACGTGCCGGAGCCATAGGCAATGCGCTTCATTTTGTTGATGTCCATGAGCTTCCGCGAGTCGGTCTCATCTAGCTCCTTCTCGCTCATCGAGTCCATGATAGTCATGTACTTGCGCATCTTCACCTCGCCCTCTTTGTCCACACCCTGGCCAATGTTCATGTTGCTGAACATCGGCAGCATCCCCATGATCTGCAGAGCCTCACACATCCTGTAGCGAGAACCATTGGCAACCACTGGAATCTAAGCTAATAGCACGCCTCGGAGTGGAGACGAACATATAACAATTTAGTATGTGTGCATGTAGACTGGCCATCAGTAATTCGTGCCAGCTGGCTGCCCCTATCCTCCAAAAACGGCGCCAGACTGCAAAACGATCACATCAAGCCATGCGTACAGGTTTGAAGATGCCCGAGAGGCTGATCTCGAGGTAAGCTCACACGCTACAATGTTCGTGCAATCGAGCTGTAAACCACATGCAGGCAGTCACAGTCGCGAAACCAATTTGATGTTTGTCAAATTTATATGTGAGCATGCACTACTGAGACCACCTAGTATTCGCAGCGACTGTATGGCCCATGTACATCTCCCGGTGAGTAGAGGTAGAACCTTGGCAAATGGCGGGAATATGTTTATGGCATGGTAGCCAACATGGCACTACGGAGAGGGAAACAATGCGTGTCAAATGCATGCACAAGGCCCAAGGCAGGCTCTCACTGATGACATTGGTCCCGCTGACGCAAACTGCTCCATGAATCCACGGAAAGTGCGCATGGTCATGCTGCCCTTCTGCATCTGCTCCATCATCTCCATCTGCTTCTCCTCTGGCATGATGTCTCCCAGCTTCTCGACCAGCTTTTTCATGTCGCCCTTCCCAAGCAGCCGGGACACGAACGACTTGGTATCAAACTCCTCAAACGCATCCATATGCTCCCCTGCATGTCATTTTCGTACATACACCAGTCTGAATGCTCCAGCGGTCAGGCATCACAGCGGGAGATGGCCACACTGCAAAATACCCTTGCCTCCTGCTGGATTTGTCTGGAAGATATATTTCGCGAGGATAAACAGCACCGCAGGGATATGTTTTGGCTCAGCATACCTGTTCCCAGGAATAGGATAGGGGACTTGGTGGCTGCAACAGCGGAGAGGGCAGAGCCGCCCTTGGCAGAGCCGTCCATCTTGGTGATGATGACGCCACCGACATCCACGGCGGCTTTGAATGCACGCGCCTGGTCCCCGGCAGATTGCCCCGTGGTCGCGTCCATGACAAACACAACAGCGTCTGGACTCACCCGCGCAGTTATTGCTTTCATCTCCTCAAACAGTGCCTCACTCTGCGAGTGCCGGCCACTAGTGTCCACGATGATGATATTCCGGCCGGACTCCTGGAACACACGAACCCCTGCAGCTGCAATCTCAGCAGGGTCTGTCACCTCATAGGAACCGTAGAATGGCACGCCTGCTCGAGTTGCGTTTTGCTTGAGCTGGTCATATGCGCCGGCACGGAACGTGTCGGCACAGACCATGGCTGGCTTGAAACCCTTCTTCTTGTAGTAGTGCGCGTACTTCATGCAGGTCGTGGTCTTTCCATTGCCCTGCAAGTGGCGGGGCAGGACATTGAAGATGTGTACACTGCTGGTGCTCGCCAGGGAAACCAGCTTGCTCAGATGCGGAGCCATGACCCTGACGTCCCACGTTAAGGCAAACTGGGCATCTTTCACGGCCGGATGAAGCTGGGAGTGTGGCGAAAATCAGGTGCATTCGCACCTGTAGACCAACAAACATAACGATGAAAGGCTTATTTCTGCGAGGTTTCACAGCCGGTGTCTCCCCTGAACCATCTAGTAAGGAGCACAGCTCATCCCGGACTGCCCGCTCGATGACAGCGTGCTTGTCTACGCCAGCCGCAAGCTCAGACAAGTTGACCTTCTTTTTTATGTTGCTTCTGAGCTTCATCACAAGTTGTATGTCAACGTCCGACTGTGCCAATGCATTAGATATTTCCCGCAGTGCCGCGTCGAAGGCAGCTTCGTCCACACCATCACTGCTGGCCAGCTTCCTCAACGCAGAGGATATCTTGCTTCCAAGCTCTTCCAGCACCATCTTATCTACATAACAAGCATGTTCCCTTTCGCAAAGCGTCTACGTAGTTTTTCACGCCTCATGAAGCATAGCGTCAAGTGCGCGGCCAGAATCAGCATATCGCTGAATGACGTTGCAGAGCGCTGGGTTGTCTCACCTTGTTGTGCTGCTGACCCTCAATGATTTACACAAGTCAAAATTTTCGCTGATCTGTCGCCCGTGGACCCACCCAACACGTCACCGGGCAGAGAGAGCGCTCTGATATGGACCTGAAAATGCTGCCCCGCACGCAACTCTAGCTGCAATCAATGCCATTAATATAGTTCACGTGTATCGAGGATGTCGCATATAGGGGAGTTTAGTCGATGGACGCTTGATGGTTGTGTCTCTCACTGTGAGGCAAGCCATAGCGCCTGACTATCGACCCCGAAGCACATCCATATACCCCAAGAAGACAACATGGTTCTAAGATGTCCTACAGGTTTTATCCACGTCAACGTGAACGGAACACTCCAGCGACGTGAGGCACATACAGAGCCCTGGTAGCCATCCAGTTCAGCTCTGGCGAACATCTCGAGCCAAAACCGGCCGAGGGATTACAAAGATCAGGTGCCAAAAAGCCTCGCTTCACGATAATTTCCCATAATGTAAGGGAGTTGCTCACAAAACAGCGGCATGATCAACTTGCTGCTGCGTACACAACTCCACACAGAGTTGCATCGGGCTCGATCCAGGTAGACAGAGTGGGCTAAGCCAGGCTGAGGAGCTGGCACGGCCGGGACACCGGCATCCCAGTAGAATCTGTGATAGTGGGCCATCTTGGCATTGAACAGCAATGTGGACAAACGATACAGGCCTGTGGTGCATGCTAAAAGCCAGCAGCCATAATCACTGGTTTAGCAACTGTGTGCAGGATCATTCAGCACGCAGAAACACTGTTACACATGTTTGACACATGCAGTGATGAAGCATGATTACACTGCAAATTAAGGCAATAAATACTCAACGCCACTATCGGGCCTACATTTCCCAAAAGACATTATTAAATCAATTTCAGTGCATGTGCACATACACGCTCAATACGTCCTTCCTTAATTGAATCGTCATGGAAATCGCACAACGCAGATAGTGCATCTGCTCCCCAACGGTTCACTATACTTTCCAGTTGTGCGTCTGTCCCGTGTGTATCAGTGTTGTGAATGTGGCGAGCTATCTGCACAGCACCCCTGCTAAGACAGAATATCAATCGAATGTAGTCATGCCAACAGGGTGCACAGATGGTGCTGCACATCCACGTCAACATGCTATGCACACGCAGCCCGAAATCTCTGAGTAAGCGCCGGCTCAATCGGCTTTCAGTCAGCTCTGGGGCATTGACAGCACAAGCGCAAGTCAGGTGCCCTGGCACATCTCCATGTGTTTCGACTCCCCATGTACAGAGGAAGCCCAAACGATCCCACCGGCATGCATTCACCAGCATAGGACACACCTCAGAAACTGTTGGGTGGGCAACGAACCGAACAGCTCTCTCGAGGGTCATGCTGTGGATGACACGACTGCCATGCTGCAGTTTGTTCGGAAACGAATTCTGTTCTTCCAGAAAGGACGCATTCTCAGATAGCAGCAGCAAGAAGCTCTCCCATGAGTCATTTGATACATCTCCAGAACTGAAGCGCATGTGTGCCGGTACTTCCACGTGCCATACAGCAAGCGGTGAAGCATGGGCTCCTCCTACATATCCTGGTGGTGCAAGGCCGACTTGGCACTGCAGCGACTTTGTCTTATAACTCCTGGGCCAGCGCCTGACCGTACCAGATGTTACCACACACTTGCAATCAGCTGCAATTGTTCCAAGCTGAGTAGATGCTGGGTCCGGACTGCAGTCGTTCAAGCTGAGCCATTGCGCATGCCACTTGTCTCCATGCTGACATGTATGCCGATGGTGCGCTTGCCAGTGTGATAATAGCCTGAAAACAGGCTCTGAAATTGCTCAACAGGTATTTGAGAATGTGTGGGTGCTCAGATGAGCACACGGCACCGTCAGATGCGCTGGGCAACGCTACACAAGGAATACTGTGAAAGCAAACCGTACATTGTATCATCCATAGACATGTCACCTGGACTGGCCATCCAAGCATCTGAACGTTCAACAGCATGAGCATGAAGGGATTCTCGTGCTGCCAAGTCCTGCTCAGTAACGGAGAGCTGCCAGTAACCTGCATGATCCAGACCTTCCTGTACATCACAACGCACCACAAAGCTACGATACTCCAGGTCGACGACCGTAGGAAGCGAACCACGAAGATACGACTTGAGGCGCGGTACCAATGATTTGATGCGCTCGGGCAGGACCGGCTGGCCATTGCTGTCGATGGTGTCTATAACCAGGTTTGCCATCTTTCGACTTCGCATGGAAATACTCCTGGCTGCCAGATCATTGCGTGTGGAGCCCCAAGTTGCATTATTAGCGACTCTGGCCATACCGCTGTGGATGGCACCTCCACCGCGGTTCGCAAAGGCACCGCAGCCGTGTCGTCGGACGTGGGCCAACATTCGTCCCCAAAAGCACTTTGGCCAATGCGATTGCCGAGGTATTTAGCGAAATTTGCTCATCATACTTAAGAATTGCGATTTTTTGCTGGTCGACATGGTGTTCATGTCTACAGTGCTCACGAGAATACTGTGCAGCTGCTTGCCGGATCGGTTGTAGACAATGGAGAAGAACATGCAAGGACCACCGGAAATCGATACTGTTGCTAGCTAATTCGGATACTTGATCGACGATAAGCAGTCATTGCTTTGTTGTGGACGTGTTTAGCTCGCTCTTCATCGCGACCCATCGCCCGGGATTTTGACAGGGGCATCGTTCATGTGAACGACGTCGCTCAATCTACAATGCGCTAATGTTTTCAGACTCTGAATGCCGCGTTTGCCTTCCCCGTAGCATCCCGTCATTCTGCGCGATCCCGGGCAGGATGCATGCAAAATTAACAGCCATGGCATATGACGTTGCCTCGCGTGGCTTATAGTAACGCGGCCTGCGCACGTCACTGAAGAAGCAGCTATATTGCGTTGAACATTTAAAACTGAAGGAGATCTGCGCTTCCTTGGCCGTGGCGATTGAAGCGCCACAGCTAAGTCTGATCGACACTAAATCATCCTGTGTGAACTAGAACCTTGATAGAGTGGCGTAGTTTGTTGATATGACACTGTTTGGGGCTCCCGCAACCACCAGCTTCGGTGCGCAAAACGGCGCGTTCAACACAAGCACCTCGACAGCGCAAGATGCACCTGTCGTCTCCCCGCCGAGCGACACTGTATCCTCTCTCAATTTCACACCAGCTCCGAACGCAAACTTTCTAGTGTCTACCTCATGGTCTGGTCAGGTCCAGTGCTGGGAGGTAGGCATGCAAGGCACCTCCGTTGCGTCACAGCCAAAGGCAGAAACAAAGCATGACTTGCCACTGGACTCAGCATGGTTCTCAGATGGGACCAAAATACTAACTTGTGGATGTGATCGGACTGTCAAGCTCTGGGATCTTGGATCGAATTCGCAAGCGATCATAGGCCAGCATGATGGCCCCATCAGGCATGTTTGCGTGTTGGATGCTTCAGCGACGGGGGGCACACCAATAATCGCAACAGGTGCGTTGTAGTAATTGCACCAGCTCATTTACTCTTAGCTGAACGGATCATTGCAGGTGAACCACTCGACAGGACCACCAATTTGAAACCTGACATGCTCACAGGTGGTTGGGACAGCAAACTGAAGTACTGGGACCTTCGTACAAACGCAAGTGTTGCAGAAGTGCAGCTCGAGGCCAAGGTATATGCAATGGACACCAGGGATCAGCTCTTGGTAGTCGGCACAGCTGAGCAGCCTGCCCCTCCGCCTGTGTCAACAGCTGTTACCACGGATCGAACACGCAAAATTTACGTGTTCAACCTGAAGAATCCCAACACACCCGCAAAAGTGGAATCGTCGCCGCTGTCGTATCAGACACGATGTGTGGCAGCCTTCCCGGGCAACGCCGGGTATCTGGTAGGTAGTATAGAAGGGCGTGTGGCAGTGCAGAACTTTGATGGCATGCACCCTGACAAACAGCAGTCCTACACCTTCAAGTGCCACCGACGCACGCTGGACGTCAACGGAAATATTGCTCAAAGTACAAAGGTGTGTATCTATTGGCCGCGGTTAACCTGAGGATTCTATGTTAGGGTTCTGGCTTAAATTCCAAGTCACACACAAGAAATGGCATGACAGCATTGCATCCGCAATGTGTACCTGATGCCCGCCTGATCCGTTTGATTCTAGACCAAGGCCCCGCATGATTGCATTTCTTGTTGTTGGACTGAATGTCTTGCACTATTACAAGGATCTGTGTTTGCGGCATGTGATGTCAGAACGGTGTGGGCTGCAGGGCCAGTACGGTCGCAAAGACACATATGATGAGGTTTATGCTGTGAATGCCATTCGCTTTCACCCAATTGGCACATTCATGACGGCTGGCTCAGATGGGAACTTCACATTTTGGGACAAGGATGAGAAGGCGCGACTCTGCAAGTCTCAAGCCAACCCTGTGAAGCCAATCACAGCCGCAAGCTACAATAGCACCGGATCCATCATGGCATATGCGTGTGGCTATGACTGGGCGCAAGGGCATGCTCATCATGACCCCAGCAACGCTGCTAACCAGCCACAAATCATGCTGCATCGTATGGAAGAGAGAGAGTTCCAGAGGCGCAAGAATGCAAAGAAGTAATAGCGACAGCGTTCGTGGCAGTTACTATTGCAGCTGCACACCTCTGGATCTGTGCAAATCTTTAATTTTGCATCAGGCAGAATAGATGTGGCATGACTTGCGCTTTCCTGATGTTACGATGGACGATTTTTGTGATGTATGCTGATGCTGCATCTCAGTTCAGGTTTCCAATTCACAAGGAGTGGCTTTTGTGGATTGATTAATGTGAACACCTGACGCTGTGTACACCATGCTGGTTGTAGAATGAGTTGTTTTGAACAATATTCCAAGTCGGATCATCAGTGTGCAGCCAGCAAACAACATAAGGCAAGTTGGACGCACAGTGGCTCCATGTAGTGCACGAATTTGTGCAATGAGGTGTATGTTAACGTATACTAGAAGTGTATGACGGTTCCTACACCTCAGCCGAAGTAAACCTGTGCGGTTACAAGGAGATGAACGTTCTTGTGCAACAATACATGCTTGTTGAATACATTTTATAACCGGTCAGGTTTTTTAATATATTGTAAGGTACTGATCAGCTACTTCTCTGCATGCCAACATTCCTGCACGCACCATTCCACAAACTGTGCTCAGCGATGGCTCATCCTGCATTTAAGGTCAAGCACTTCTGATTCTGTCTATGCAAAAGCTAGAGCATCGACGTAATGAACAAATTGCAGTCCTCAGGAGACACCCAGATCGATCTCTGGACATGGTGTGGTTTGATATCAAGGGGACACAAGAAATAGGTGCAGTGTACCTGATGCCAGTTTTGGGGTGGCAATACTCGTCCTCCATTTTCCCGATTATTTCTTTCTTACCCAACAGTGCTTGTACATTCGGGCGGTACGGATGCTAGTTGTCTTGGGCTGAGAGAAGTTCCTAAAAAGCTGCAGCAGTGATTGTAATTAAAGCCGATGATCTGTACCAATGAAAATCATACATCTTACAGCAATGAATGAACATGTTTGTGCTCCTCCTTTCAACTCAACAGAAAGGCTAAAACAGGACAGCAACTAGCAGTGAGCAACTAGGGACAACTGTTTCTAGCTGGGATTCTTGACACAACACCTTGCTTCAACCTCATTAAGGCTTTGAATGCATCCTTGATGCCTTTGATATCATCATTCGCAACTTTCTGCACAAGCACTGTCCATTTTTTCCCAATTTCGTCATTGGACATCGCCGCAATATCGGTCTCCATACATCTGTGTACTTCTTGCATGAAATCGTCCCCATACAGCTCGTGTAGTGATTTTACACAGCCGGCTACCTACAGCAACGCACCACTCTCGTAGATTGAGAACAGAGCACTGCGTTGGGCGTTCCGTGGCAAGCTTTGGATGCCAGTACTTGACAAAGAGTAGGGAACCAGATGCGCACCTCTGAGAGGAGGCCCAGAACTCCGCCGTCACGGACATCAACACCACCGTTGATACTGCCTCGGAAGCAGCAGGCTATGCCTACTCTACCAATTGCAAACTGCTTGAATGTTGCCTCAGAGCCCCAAAGCTTGACAAGTTTGGCCAGAGAGCCAATGCAAGTTTTTCGGGTGGAAACATCGACATGAGACGCAGCACCCTACATCCACATGATCATCATTGCAGGGCAGTGGCTGTCATAACTTATTGACTCATCAGGCGTGCGCTAGTGCGGGTGTCAAGCCCAATGCACACATGGTATCGCGACCTGGTCAGGTTGAATTGAATCAGCACTTCTGGGCAAGGTGAAGACAACTATACTGAGGTGTACATGCAACAGTCAGACGCTGGCACTGAAATCATATCAGCGGAAAATGACGGCCAGCTTCAGTGGTAGCCATGACAAACCTGTATCAAATCTAAAACGAGCTTGCCGCAAGTGTGTTAGGCATGTGCAAAGACTGCAAGTCGCTGGGTGCAGCCAAGCCAGAGCGCACCTTCACCACGGCAGACATGGCCGTGCTGAGCAGTTCACCCTGGGGCAGCACACGCTGCAACAGCTCATTCCCAATCAAGAGGTGCAGAAGATGGAAGTAAACCTGCTGCAATTCCCCAGACTCTAGCAGGTCCGATGTGCTGCCAGTGCGTCCGCCCCCGGCTCGGCCCTGGGCAGCAGCTGCTGCACCTGTCCAGTCCCAGGTATCAGGGAGGATCTGGTGCACCCTGCAGAGCAAGGGGCTTGGAACACCTGTGCCTGCTATGCTCCGCAGTGTGCCACTCGACCACCGTTTAAAAACAGAACAAACAAAAAGTCAGGTATCACGCCTTCCGCTCTGATGAGTGTCTTTTTCTGGACGCTACAGCACCCATCACAGTTTGCATGGTTCACCGTGCAGCATAGAATTCGCATAATCATGCCGCAGGTGCTAGGAGTCGTGGTATTGGACTTGCATGACCTCACGCAGTGAAACACCCCACATCTGCGCAGAGATCAGGCCCGGGCACACTTGACAACCACGGATGGAACCAGTTCCTGTAACATCGCCACAAGCCCTTGGGGAAACTTGGCAATCAGTTGGTTAAGAAGACGCAGCGCGGTGGTGACATCGGTTGCATCACTTTCCTGTGGCAGAAGTGTCGCCAGCGCTTGTGGCAGGAATGGCTGCACTTGCGGCCCCAAGCACTCCACCATGCGGTGCAGATACGAGATGAACCGTGCCCGCAGCATCTTATTGCGTGGCAATCGCTCTGGGATGAGAAGCGCGACTGGAAGAACATCCAGGAACAAAGCACCTGGACCGACACATCACATCAGCTTTGTTCATTTGACTGTCTTGCTCACAGGCAAGGCACCAAGACTCCAACGTGACCTTCACGATGCTAATTGTTGCCAGCATTGCACCTGGTTGTGCACGGGACTTGATGCGGGCAAAAAATTTCAGTGCTGTGAGGCAGTCCATTGGTCACCACAAACTGTGTTTGGCTGGGATGGCTGCATGCACATGTGCAATGAGTATGGCATGCCACCAAGACGGGCAAGTGAACTCAACATAAACTGATGGTATAAACCTGGCGGTTGCGAACAACGGCTTTCAGTCAGCTACGCTTGTACATCTGGTCCCTGTGACCACATGCAAATTGCAGCTCGTTTGACCATGGGTGGATGGCGTCGCACCGATCTGAGGGCGATGCCTTGTCATTCGATCCTGTGAGAAGCCCTTGGAGAGGCGTGCCACTGCCTCAAGTGCGTGGTTCAGCAGCATAGACTGTGACGCTGTTGCGCTGAGTGCCAGGCCGGGGAGCATCGACGAGGCTGGGGGACTAGAGCCCATGACAGCGATGCCGGAGAGGTCGCCCTCCAGGTTGGATGTCACCTGTGTGCATAGCTGCTGGAGCAGGCCTCGCACGCACTCTGCCTGCGACTCCTCTGGCACGTCGTCTGATGCCAGCAGCAGGCTCATGGCCTCCCATGCATACAGCCGGTCGTCCAGCTGCAGCGTAGTGCCGGGAGCGCCTGTGACATGACGTGTGGTAAAGTAAGGTCAGGGCTCCATGCTGCTGCTGATGATGGCTTATATCATGCAACGTGCCTGTTGCTGACATTGCAAAACTGGGCTAGGAAGTAGTACTTCAGACAACAAACCCCTTGCTCAATCCATGGTCATCTCTGGTTAACCCGGTGAAGTGGAACGATGAGAGCACTGCTGGCATTTGAAAGAACTTCTGCGCAGCCATTGTACCTGCGAGATGGCCCAAACACGTAGCCACTAGCGAGGTTGCAGCGGGAATAGCAGCGACTGCGGATGTAAGTTGTGATCATGGAACGACAAAATCCACCTGGTAAGCCCACCTTTTCCTTGCGTAGCTTTCAAGGCCCCACTGGAGACTTGAACAGGATTTGCCGCGATTGCTGTC
This sequence comes from Ulva armoricana, assembly GCA_032360965.1. Lineage (NCBI taxonomy): Eukaryota > Viridiplantae > Chlorophyta > Ulvophyceae > Ulvales > Ulvaceae > Ulva > Ulva armoricana. The sequence continues at coordinate 91,753 of JAUMHO010000006.1, forward strand.
ACCACGGGCATCAGTCCCTTAATCAGTTCCTCTAGGTACCCTTTCAGACATGGGCGAAGAACCTTGACGACGCGCATAAACAGGTAACAAGCGCGGGTCGCGAGTGCATGATGGGCATGCGACAGTCCGCAGACACCCAGAAAAGCTCGCATCACGGTTGGCACAAGTTCTCGATTCTCTGCTGCAACTCGCACATACCGCACCTGCACAGGAAGTTCTGAGCCTGTGTCCCGCCACACACCACCGCAGTGGCCGTGCCACAGCACCGGCATGCGTAGAGGCGGCACGCACAGCTGAAGCATGTCAACGAAGGACACTTCTCAGGGAAACAACGCTCCCATGCTAAACCTGGAATGCTTGGGTGCTTGCAACTGGTTCGAAAAAGTGATAATGATAATACGAACTGGTGGAGGCATCATGTACTGCCACACCTCAATGTCCGCACCGGAACATGAACAGCAATGTGCAAGGCAGTCAGGTCCGACTTTGTTGGGATGGGTATCATGTGGACAGGGCGTACGAAACACTCCAGCACCGCGCCGGCCACGAGGCGGTGCTCCTGGTGGGGCACGCCCGCCGACATGAGTAGCGTCACAGGCTGCCGAAACGCCCCGCAGCCTGCTGAGTTGACATCATCAACCAGCGCCTCTCCAAGTTCATACAGCATGATAATGGCGACCTCAACGTCTTGCCACCGCGGCTGCGCGTCAGCGGCCGTGAGGCAAACCAGCAGCCCTTGCACCGGCGACAGGGCAGCGTCCGGAATTATCTTTGCCAAATTGCGCAGCAGTGTCGTTAGCTCCTGCCGCTGCTCGTCGATGAATGCCTCCTCCTCTTCTGAGATCACAGCCTCTTCCTGTGAGGATGGCTGCGCTGCAGACACAGCCGAGTCTGCGGGGTATCTCATCGCCACCGCAAGTGCCTGCACCGGCCCACACTCATGCTGGCCATGCTGCTACCACCACTGCGGGTGGCTACGAAGAAAGCCTCAAATTGGGTCAAATCTGCAAGCTTGTTTTTGTGAAAGCGGGCTTTTACCCACACGGATTTACAAACACAGCAAGCGGGCTGTGATATGTCCACACACTATATTTGACAGGATTACCAGCAATCTGACTGTGGCCGCTGTACAAGCTTCCGTCATGTCATCGGGGGTGAATTGGAAAAGCATGGCTTCAATGCGCATATGTTGGATCTGCTGCTGTAGCTGATACAAAGCGTGATTGGTGCTGGAATGGCTTGTTTACGACACAGGAACTATTCTGCCGTTGTCCGGTGCATGTACTGAGACCAGCTGTGGTATCCACACAGCAGAACTGTGTGCGTTAAGTGCAAATGGCTGGAGGGAAAATGGGACGGCAAAAAGTGAGATCTTCTGGAGCAGGCATGATCAGACTGAGATGAATCAGCATTCAAGGCCTGATAAATGGCAGGGATAACGACGGCACCTCCATGATCTGAAGGAGCTGCTGCCGGAGCGTCGTTTCAACACCACCCAGCCGCTTGCATGTGTTCCTAACCCGTGCCAGGTGCGCCGTCAGGAACGGCATGCATGACAACCGGATACGGCTATTCTCGTAATGTAAAGTGCGCAGCACAGGTGACATGAGCTGCTCCAGCAGCTGCTGTCCAATAGCGACTGATGCGCTGGCATCTGCACATGCACCGCTGTCCACGTCTATGCCGAGTGCCTGCATGTGACCTCCACTCAGCCACAACATGTGAGCGAACAACAGGTATCCAGCAACTATTACACAGCACATTCTGCAGCAGTTACATCGGTGTCCCTGCTAGCCGCGCTTGCAGACACGTGACATGCCAAGCTTGTAGAGTGGCACCAAGCATCAGGCTGCAACTTTCATGGTCAAGCACAGGGTGTAAATCCCGCTGTGGGACTGACATTCCTGGATAGTCAACTGCATGGCATGAAAGTTTGCTGACATAAATGTAGTCTTACGTGGATTGAGCTGGGCAGCAAACTTTACATGCTGAACCCTGTCACACACACGAGCGGCAGATGGATTAACGTAACAGATGCACAGCAGGCCTGGCTGAAGCACCAAGGCACACCCCATTCTGAAGTTATACAAGGATATCAGAGAAATTTTACACATCTACACACCTGCAAGCTAATGAACTGGTTCTCGATGCGTTTCAGACTTTCAATGGTCTCACACGCGAGCACGTTCAGGAATGATGCAAGATGTTCTGCGACCTCTTCGTCGAGCTCCCCGCTTCTGTTAGCAACTGCTTCCCACTGAGCTGCCACTGGCGCGACTTCCATCCGCTGGATCAGGTGTAGCTTGGGCTGAGCTTCCATCCGCTTTGACATGATTGCTGCCAATGTTGCTGACGCTGCGCCCTGCAGCTCGGAGGATTCTGCAGCACAGCTTAGTTCTGGACTGCTGTGCCGCAGATGGTATGTGCAGGATGACTGATTTCCCAGCGCACCATCAGCAAGCTCGTACAGTGACAGGAGCAACACCATGCTTGGTGCTGTCTCAAAGCTTACGCAGCACCTGGGGGGTTGCACATGCATACCACACCGCACACGAGAGCGTTCCTCATGTGGCAAAACAGTCACACATGACGTTGTGAAGATTCAGAGGTACACATAGTATTAGCCCTGTCAATCTGAATTCTCCGATCCCGCAGTACCATCTTTCAAGGCCACAAACCCTGACACGTGCAGAAGCGGCGTTGGAAACGCACCTTGCAGAATCTGCCGCAGGAGAGCCAGGAAGTCTGGAGTGACAACGAGGCTGATGTCTACCCAGTCCGCATATCGTTGCAGGGCTGACAGCATTGCCCGCGTTGTGGGCGGGCTGGTCGCACGGTGCGTGGCAACAAGGCCGATCGAGGCTGCGACAACGGCTGTGACGTCACGATCACGCATTGCATCCTTGAACGCCATCGAGCGACGTGAGCCCGCCTCGCTGCGAGGAATATCGAGAGAGATCACATCTTCATCTAGTGCAAGGAGCACGCGTGCGAACATTGTAGCCCTGACGGCGTCAATCGACGCGGCTGCCAGCATGTCGGTGAAGAAGGTTGGCCAGTTGTCTGGATACAGTACCTGAACAGTGAGATGGAATGCCTAGCCAAATTGAAGTCCTTGATGCGCATGCTAGTGCTGCAGACCACACTGACAGCGAGCTGAAACCATGTGTAGATGAAATTGGGCTGCGTCATGTGAAATTCAAATCTGGCATGAAGTGAATTCTCAATGGACATCAGCCAGGGCATGATCACAGGTACGGCCGGAAAGGCAAAGGGTCAGGGTAGGAAGCAGGTGCGCTGCCTAATCAACAGGCAGGGGGTCGCCTGCAGATAGGTTGTGAGTGTGGCGTATTACAGTAAGTAATGCATGGGTTTCCTGATGTAGCGCACACAGCCCCCCCCCCCCCCTTCTGACGGTGGAGGACTGGCCATTTTCGTGATCACTGTAGTGCACAGCATCTGCATGTATATGCTGTTGCCTCATGCAGCGGGGCATCTGCTGGTCTCTACAGGTGATGCACATGGCTCAGTAGAATTCCCGCCTCCGCCAGCTGCCCAGGGCTAGGTAGCGTGCTCCCACCCGTGGGGATCAGGCCCCTGTACCCAGGGACGGTTCATTGCGTACGACTGCATGCGCCACATCGCATTGCGGACCCCGCACGTATGCACCTTGCTGTAATCTCTAGGCTGCCACGCGCACGTACCAGAACCTTCTAGAAGGTTTATCCTGTTATACGTGACTGCGGACTGAGCCATGTCGCGGATTCCCCCAAGGGGCCTCTGGCTCCACACCCGGCTTGCCGAGGGGCACGAGCTATCGAGATTGTGCATGTGCCAAGAAGTCATGTCGTTATGATGTGGGAAAAGATAACGTACAGGTCTTTACAAAGAAGAATGAGCAGCCGTGAACCATACGTCGTACCTGGACAGTTTCAACATATACCATCGGGTTACGCTTGTGCGTACCCCGATTCCAACACCGCCGCTATCCGTTCATTTATGCGCCCCAGATGTTCAAACAGACGGGGTGACGAGGGGTAAGCTCAGACCCAACACACACAGGACGGTGGTGACTAGCCATAAAAAATGAGGGCAATTCTTTGCGATAGCGGCCAGAGTTTACGGTAGTCGGATCAGGTTGTACCTGCAGGATCGACACCCAGAGTTTTCAGGGAAATTTTGTGGCATTAGAAGAATTGCGCACCGCTGCAAGTTCTGCCAAGAGCTGCGCTACTTTATTCTGCACAAAAGGTGGTGCAGATAGTGCTGTGGCATTATCAGCAAATCCCCACTTGGCCACAGTTGCTTTCATAGCAGTTATATCTTGTCCTGATGTGCTGCCGAAGTCCGTGCTTGTGATGACCTGCAGCAAGGAACATGCAGTGCGTAATCGCAACTGCGGATTTCGTGTGCATGCCAATCGACGTGTCTACCAAAGTGCGGTTGAGCCGACATCAACAAACGCACCTCCAGGATTGACTTCAGACACCAGAAATGGACCTCTGGCTTGTCTGTGTTTTCAAACAGTTGTACGCAAAGCTCCAAATTGTTTGCTTGCGATTTCCTGGCCACGAGAAACGCTTCCGCTTCATCCTGAACAATGCTATGCCTGCTGTGCAGGTTGCAGCAATTTTTTTTGTCAGCTCCTGTCAGCTCTTGGACAGTGATCCTCAAGGGCATGCTTACCTTGACAGCGCGATCGTTCAACAGCTGATGACCACCGAACGAGATCAATATGGCTTGTTCCAACTGCTGCATGTGCTTACACAAGCGCGGGGATTAGGTGCTGCTCCTCTGTTTGGCAATTTGCTGATCTGTGGCAGGCGAAAAGCATGTCCATCAACGTTTAAATCGAATGCAGACTATCTTACATGTATCTGTAGATGCATTTCCTGTATCGGTCGAACTAGCGCTTGGACGGTCGGGACCAGAAGCATTCGAGAATTGCCAATTTGCAGGTGGGGTAGAGTGAGCTCGTTCTGGCAGCCAAACCTGCAGTGCATGCTGGAACATTATTTAACTGGGCAATGATTGCGTCGTGGTGCGGTGTGGGTTCCTGTCGGATGTTGGATGCGGCAGAGCTTGTGATACAGCATGCACATGCCGCGTTGGATAGTCTCGTCTCGTCGCTGTTTGGGCCTCTTTGCACAAACCCACCCTGCACAAAGCGGTCAGCAGTTTCAACATACATAGTCAGGCAGAGGTTTCATCTGCGTTAAAGCTTGCGCACGGAAGGCCTGCGACAGGAGAGCCTAAATTGCATACCGTGAATTGTGAAAGACCAGTGCAAAGTCTTATAGATCCATGCAACCACAAGTGCCAGAGGTAAAATTTGACTCGGAAAACATGCGTGTCACTGTTTCCACGAGGAATGGAATGGTCTCGTTGGATGACCTCACCATAGACTCCTCCATGGACGACTTGAAACGACGAGTGCTTGATGCTAGTGACGCTCACAGAAATAAGGACGCTTCTTTGGCTGATCACTGCTTGGTACGGCATAGTAAGGCTCGAAGTGGCTGCAACCTGCGAATTGTTTCAGTCGATACACTATTTCGCAACACATACCTGATGCGAACGGAAATTTCCCGATACGTGGTTTCTCCATGTCTGCAAAGCTGCCGGCCCCGCTGGTATAGTGGTTCTCTTGTGTGTGTCGTTTTGCCATGGACAGCACAGTGTGCCTCGTTAGCAACCACGCGGAAGGCATGGTGCAAAATCGTGCATCAACATGGCCCAGACACAACCAATATGTATACAGATTTTCAAGGGTCGGCGGATATCGAATCTGCAGCTACCATTGACAACGCATGGTGTTAAGGATGGAGCAAGACTGGTGTTGCTCAGAACCCGTGCTCCCCCACCCGAGCCAATGCAAACAGAAGCACCCGTGATGCCCAGCTTGGAAGATGTGGAACGTGTAATCCGGACTGAAGCAGACCGCCAAGGCCGTGAAGTGGCACAGCCTTCAGCTGCTCCACCAAGGCCCCGCGAGGTGCCAATGGAAGCTCGCTTGCATGACATCATGCAGGTATGTATTCCTGCCAAGGTAATGAAGCCCTAAAACTTTAACGATAGCTCCTTGGCCTGAGCGCGAGTTTGGTAAGAACTCTTCGTGGAGTATGGTTGACGCACAATTCCACACTTGCCAGAATGTTCTCGTCGCAGTGACGAACACACTGACGCGTCCTTGCCAGTGATGTGGCTCCAGGTATGTCAAGCTTCCTGTGCATGTAGTTGAGGAGTTTGCTAATGGTGGGTGTCTGGTCCTCGGTACTGCAGTGCTGCATAGCCCTGACGCCATAACCCCCATGTTGGCATGCATGTAGCACATGGTTGTACAATACATCAACTTCAGTCGGAAGATTTCAGAACATTTGTATGACGAAGGGGCAGAACTGGGTTTTCCTGCCGCCACGCATTGCAGAATTTTGTGCTCTATCCGACAGCTCGCAGCTTTCAGCAGTCTTGTGTTACCTACTTCTGTGGTGTGCAGCACCTTGCCATCCGTGCTGAAATTCCCTCACAAATGCCTTATGCGTTCTTCGATGTCGTGCATATCTTTGCGTCCGTAGACATGCCGCTGCAGCTGACGTCAGGTCCTAGTGGTGGTTCAGTGCACCAGCCGACGCAGTTGAATGACCTCGTGCAAGGATTCAAGTCTATCGATTTTGGTCCGTCATGGCTGACTTGCCTCTGCTGTGGCAATCTATGTCTATGTGCAGCATGCCGCTATTCACCAGTGAAGCAATGTTGTGTATTTCCTGTGTGGTGTCCTGCTGTAGCGACTTATCGTCAAAAGAAATATCACTGCTTCAAGGATGAGTCTCAGACTTCTTGCAGTGTTTGTGCATGTACCTATTTCCTTGAGAACTACTTGCATACATGCGGGGTTGGGCACGCCCTGCAGGCACTCCAGAGCATGGGAGATCACGGACCCGACATGCAGCAGTTCGTGACGCAGGCACTGCGGCACGCGGCGCGAATGCCGCGGTCAGATGCGCTAGTTGAAGAGGTAGTTGTGGCTGAGCCTAGTGTTGCTCACATGGCCCAGATCAGCGACATGGGTTTCAGCGCTGCAGCAGCACGCCGTGCTCTGATGCTGAACCGCAACGTTGTCAGCGCGGCTGTCAACTACCTGCTTGCCCATGGGGGTGATGGGGACATTGAAGCGGAGCCAACAATGGTCGAGCTCAGGTACAGGCTCTAGTCTGTGGTCTAAACTTTACATCATCGACCATGCTTGTTGTAAGTTTGGCCCATGTGCATGGCCACAGTGTTGTTGCATTCCACAAACCTCCTTTCAGTGCGCATGTGTGTGATCACATTTCAAGTTTGAGGTAGTTGAGCGTGATTCTACAGGCAAGTCTATCATGCTCGAAATGTACGCTTGGCAGAGCCACGCCACATTGAGGCCAATCCTCAGCATATGGAGCTGCTGGTGTCAATGGGCTTCACTGAGGCGGGTGCCCAGCATGCCCTAGTGCGCAGCGATAACAATCTAGAGGCTGCCATCAACCTGCTGACATCGATGCCCGCGGGGTGGGAGCCACCAGCAGATGCACCTGCGGCCGCTACTGAGCAAGGTGCTGCTGCGTCACAGCCTGTGGATGAACGGGCGGCTGCAGCGGAGGAGCGAGGGGAAGATGCTGCCCACCTCCATGGCCGAGAAGCTGACGGTGCAGCCAGAGCAGCAGTAGATGCCGAGATTGATGCTGCTGCAGATGCTGAAGAGGGGTCAGATAATGCGTCATTGCCACGGATGTCTGACTCTGGCTCAGATGTGCTCAGTGTTGATGAGGAGCAACCGCTTCTGGGCGCTGATGTCGGTGATGCATCCAGTGCCGGTCCCAGAACGGAAGACACAGCAATGGCAGGCCATGATGGCAGGCGGTCAGGCGGTTCAGAACATCCTGCACATGTAGGTGGCGGTGGTGATGCAGGAGAACCCGCTATCTCTGATGTCCTGCAGGCGGCAGATGCAGATCAGCTGCCACTGGACACGCCGACCATGATGGAGCTGCAAGAGGGTATGCGTGGGTTGATGACAGCACTGGGAGCATCAACTGCAGGGATTGCTAGTGATGGCGGTGCAGGTGCAGGTGGTACAGGAGGTGGTCCTATGTCCGGAGCCATGCCAATCCTTGCCACTGGTGGAGGGAGTGATGCAGCTGGCATGTTAGATCCAATGAGGCTTGTTGATGAACTTAGATGGGGTGGGGCATTCCCTGCAATGCTGGGAGACCTGCTTGGCCCTGATGTTGATGAGGGTGGACTGGCATTTGATGATTACCGATCCGAGTCAACAGTGTATGATGATGACGATGATGAACAGGACGACGTTAGTGATGAAGACGCTGCGGGCGAAGGCATCGATGAAAGCGAGGATGAGAATTAAGGTCAAGAAGGGACCAAAGTGGTGAAAGAAATCCAGCAATGCCTGTGTACAGCTGTGCAGGTGCTGCTCGTCACTGTTGAAATCCGCATACATCTTGTGACATTGCAGTAGCTATTTAACTTCACATGCTCGAGACATGACTGTAATGCGAGGGTGAATGCAGTGCCATGCAAACTTGAGTATCACTGAGCAGTGCGCTCTTACATTACCTGAATTAATACACATCAGTGAATGGAAAAGTGGGTGTGTCAAGAATCTGTGTCCGCGTTCGCAGCCACGCTGAGAACGTCATCGGAAGATGCAGCAGCAGATAGATTCTCTAATCTTTCAGCCAATGCTCCCCACCCCTTCCGTCTCAGCCAATCATGCAATGCAGTCCGCATCCAGCCGTGTCGACACTTTGTACTAGCTTCTTCCACTGAAAACTGCACCATATCCAGCATTCAGACTCAGGCTGATAATAACATAGTCAGTTCGTCAACCACTGCAAGCCTGGTTCACATGATTCAATGTCGCCATAGAAGAGCCTGTGCCTAGCTGGAAACGCACCCAGCATCGTTCCCTGCGCTGTGACTCAGGCCAAACACTGAGTTCTTCCGTAACGATCATGACGAACATGTGCGCTATGCAGCCTTTGCGAGTGGGGGAAGTTTTCCGATTCGAGTACGGGTACTTCCCCAAAATCAGCGGATCCAAGTCTCCACGAACACCTCCCTCTTCGACGGTCTCCCGAAGTGCCGCTGACTCTGCAGTTTCGTCTAATTCCCAGCCGCCTTTTGGGAAGACCCACCCACTGCCACCGCTACTGGAAATCAGCATTACTTGTACATCAGACGGAGTACTACCGTCATCAACCCAGCGTATTGGAACACAGCTGCACATGACCATTCCTTTGACATGCTGGAATTGAATGCACTTCGAGAGCTGAAGCTTCAGTCTGAATGAAGAGCGCGCACCCAGCGACGAGGCGTTCGCCGGAGGTTGAGTAGCGTTGATTGTCGCGGCCTTGACGGGCTGTTTCAGGAACTGCTGATGCATCTGACATGGGTGATTTGAAGACTGTACACGGTGCCACGATCATCTTACCTAGCGAGCCGACTCGTCCACCCTCTGCATGAGCTCAGCAGCGTGCGGAAGAGCCCGCCGCTTTAGATCATGAAATTTGGTTCTTTCTGACTGCTCTACTGAAATACGGTCTTCTGATATGCTCAATTACACGAGTCTGTCACGACAGCTCCATGCAAGGTCTGCCGAGGCCTTCACAAGGGATAGCAGCGCCAGTCCCTACTCTCGGGACACAGCTTGAGACTCCACAGCTTCTTTTATTGCATGAGGGCGGCTCTGACGTCAACAAATCACAAATATCGAGCTGCAAAATTTTGCTCCGAGGACAGTTGTGCAGGGATGGTTGACACGTTTCCGGCATATCATGTATGGCATTGTGACTGCAGGCATACATCCGCATTCTTGCAGCATCCCATCGCAGCCCATGTCTACAGGCCCAAAGGCAACAGCTCGTCGCATGCAAGCATGCCGCGGCTGCCGCGGTCGCGCGGTCACGCATCGCCGATGCATCGCGATGTGTCGTTTGGGGCAAACATGTGAAAGGACCCAATCAGCTCCAACACATATGACAGCACCAATTCTCGCATTGCTCAATAATCCGGAGTGCCATGGACCCAAACTTGTTTATGTGCGGATGCTGGCTCTCTCTTCTCTTGTAGTTGTCCAATCGAAAGCGACAGGTCAGCTACCGTTCTGCAGAAGCCCCTCGTCACTTATCGTCTGATTTGGCGCCGGATTTATCCTCCAGCTGTGCCTGGATTTTTTGTCTCGGTACGGGCCTTTCTGGTGTCCCAACAGGTCGCTGGTATACTCCAATGCAAGGTCGTGCTGACATTATGCCCCGATAATGCTGCATCAAATATAAACAAGCATTCATGAACCTCTGCGCGCTTGCTGCGGGTCTGCAAGATTAAACTAGGCATGGTGCTCTTGCGACATCGCTGCCAATACGGCGCTAAAAGTGACTACGCGTCACATAGATGCAATCCTGCAAAATTTGTTCACCTCTGATTGCGTGCCAGCGTTGTCGTGTTCAACGGACAATTGGCGCAGTACTGCCGTTCGAACACAGCTGCCGATGGCCCGTTTGCATAGCGACAATCACGCGATAAAACGCATGGTAGAATTATGTATGCCCGGTATTTGTCCATGATTTGTCGTTAGCATTGCTCCCCGGTGCACCCGCATCCCCACCTCGATGAGCGCAATACAAGGTGGCGTGTCCACACGCAACCGTGCCGTCAAATTTCACCATAGAATGCATACTATCAGCGTGTTTCGAGGCAGCACTGCAGCCCCTTCGCCGGGGACCTGATTATGCTCCCGGTCTCGTACTATTTCGGTATGTGTTGTTCCGCGTTTGATGTTTGGACAAACCGGCGATTTAATGTCTGCACACATAATTTGTGTATCTGAATGTTATTTGTCTGTGAAGCGTTTCCATCGGTTGTTCGCAGACTTGTTTCTGACCTGCGAGCCATATATTCCGTAGCATCTTCTCCTTTAGCCATAGAACTGATACGATCGCGTTTGTATCAAATAGAGTTGCATTATGCCGTTCCGGTTTCATGTCGTCTTGTCAACAGCAAGATGAGCAATTATCGCAGCTATGTTAAACCACTGCTGGCGCGGATGCAGGTCGAAGGCACGTTCACTTCGCCGCATGTTGACGGCTGAAACTACGTTGCCGCCAGTGCAGCATTCAAGCTCGACATACTCACGCACGCCTGATGCTCAGCACGCGACATGCCCTCAGCCGTCACATGCCTCCCTGGCTCAAAGCTCAGTGCAGCTCCCCTTGCATAGCCACCAGCCGTATTGCTACTCCCCGTCCTGTGATCGTTCAGTAGCAGCTGCCTCTCCTGACAAGCTTTCAAAGTCTTCAAGATGTACCAACATCGTTCTCAGCTCAGGGCAGGATGTTCAGCTGCAACCAGGTACACCTGACAGAAGGTCTGCAAATTCCGACCTAGATGATCATTTACGTTTAAGAGCGTCATCATGTGATGCGCAAAGGCACATTTTTGACGGTTCAGTTCCTCTGGCAGATACACACAAGCGCCAGGCCAGTGCAGACAACTTGTGTCGCCAGTCTGCCTCTACATCGGCGGTCTTGCCTACACGACAGCAACAACTTGCCGCTATCAGCAGGTTAAGAAAGCCGTTGGCAGTTGTAACTCAGAAGAACAGTCTGATCAGGTAAATTCATGCATGTGCCACTGATGCATGTCCCTTGTTTGTGACCAGTCAGACAAATGTTGTGAAGTTTACTCAGCATTGCAAACCTGTAGGTACACAGGTGATGGAAGGCGGTACTGGCGGTGGAAGGATGTTGTAGCTCGGGTTCTGCATATCTGCCGCGGGGCAAGTGCGGATGATTACTCCCTGCTGCTGCAAACAGAACACTGGTTGGAGGCATGCGACAGCAAGCATCGTTATGGAAGCAACCTCAAGCCATACTTTAAAGCATGGCTGGAAAGTGATACCCATCAGAGCTTTTTCAAATGGCTCGATGAAGGAGCGGGTTTGCAAGTTGACATTAAAGAAAGGTGGGTCTTCTGGTATTCCACAGCAAGGCGAGGCATTTCACGCCAGGGTGCTGTTTACATACTGTGTAACACGTCCCTTCCAGCAATTGATACTTGCAGACCACGGAGCAAGCTGGACGCGGACCGGGTCGTGTACTGTGGTATTGAGCGTTGCTTTTTTGAAGTAACAGTCGTTCAGGGATGGTTCCGATATAGGATCAGCAAACGGCTGGTTACCACAGATTCGTCACGGGACCAGCCGCCATGCCCACCTAATCTTGGCGAAACTATGGATTCAATCAGGAACCAGATGTTGGCACCACTGCGATTGCATTCGCCTCCAGTGCAAGGAGCGCCTCCGGCGCCTCACAGTACTCCTCCGCTGTCACCAGCGATCTCATCCGTCACTGTGGGTGCAGCCCAGGCGCTGGCCATGGCAAATACAGATTTTCCTGCCATGGATTCAGCAGCGGTGCAGCCACCAGGCTTAATTTACAGCACTGACATGGCTTTTGCTGCCCTTACAGACGCGCATGCACCAGAAGATACAGTGATACAGAATGCAGATTTAGTTTTTCACCACGTGCCGCTAGCGGCATCATCGCAAAGTAATGCTGCCCCTACTTCCATGCCATCCACCATCCGAATTGGGCGGCCTTCTGTAGATGGTGCAAGTAATGGGTCATTGTCGGCAAGACGGCCTGGCCTTTTAACACAAGAATTCTGCCGGGTGTGACCTTAGATGTGTGATCGCACAGTGCTATAGAGAGAGACACAGCAACTTATCCTTATTTTGCTTGTGACACAGCTGGCTGCTGTGCCTGCTGTCTTTGGAGTAAAAATGTCCAATCTATAACTCTTTGAATCAGAAGTAGCTGAGATTGGCTGCCGACGCTTGCAGGCTGCTGGGATGCCATATGCCCAGGGTGGGGACAGCATGCGGGGTAGTGATAAGGTACAGGGGGATGTGCCACCAGGCGATAACATTGAAGCGCAGGCTCTGCCATGTCTGTCATCTCCACCATCTGCTCCTCATTTGCCACAACCAATAAGAGATAGTGCAGCCGCAGGGTTGCTGGTGTCAAGCAAATCCGGCGGCATTCTTCCAGGGACCGATTTAGCAGGGTCCCAAGGCATCACGTCTGCTGAGCCGCAAAGGCAGCCAAGCTACCCTTATCTCACTGATGATCGCTTTGCCGGTGGATGGCTGAATGTCACTGGTCAGCTTTGCATGCGACGCCATGGCGTCAACTCAATGCCAAGTGGTGTGTGTAAAATTCTGTGCTTCCTGTGTATGTGCATGGCCAACATGTTTTCACAATGCATTCACCGATGCATCCATGCATTGCAGAAGCACAGACATTTACCAGGATTGAAAATCACAACAAAGTCTTGACCGATTATGTCATGCAGGGCTGTTTCAATTCCCCAGCCTCGCATCCCCTTCCAGCCGACTGTTCAGTCGGGATGTTGGTGGGAGCGATGATGAGGACTCAGACTCCCTACCTTCTGGGCGAAGCCTTGGAGGGTCGTCTGCGGGTGCATCCGGGGGCAACAGCCCGGCATTTAGCAGCCCACAGCCAGCCCGACGTGGGTCCATGGTGACGCCAATCATCAGGAGTGCCACCGTATCGGCAGGTTCTGTGCCACATACGTCGATTCATGGCTTCCCGTCAATGCCACGGCTAGGGATGGACGCTGCAATGCAGGAGCCCTTGCTGCGTCCGCCTCAACGCACACTGCGCTTCCCCTCCAGCTCCACTACACCAGATGCAATGCACAGCTCTGTGGGTGGCAATTCAACTTCCCTGCAGCCGTGCTGCTCACAGCAACATTGGCACCCACCACTGCAGCGCAACTGTCGCAGCGCAGAATTCCCCGATGTCAGTGGCAGCAGTGCAGTGAGGCCTGCTGCTCTTGAATGTAAAAGCGCCCCTGCGGTGTCTGGGGTTGGATCACCGGTTCAGAAGCAGGGAGGTCTGAATGGACATTGCAGGGGATGGGAGATCCTACGGGAGTCGCTGCGCATGCAAAAACTACCGCAGGCCGTCCCATGTGCTGCAAGCACAGCTTCAAACGTCGCGCGAAAGCACGCACAGCGACGTATGCGTGCGCCGATTGACAGCCGCGTTACAGACGTAACACATCCTCGCCTGGTCAGCAATTCAGCAATACCAGAGAATCTCAAGCTGCTAGATATTGTGGAGACTGTGGCAGCGCCAGGTGGGCCGCGTTTGTCTGCTTACCCAATGGCACAGGCATCTGCTGGGGTGCCTCGTGTTGGTGGTGAGCTTGGTGCTGAAGGCGAAAACACGGGTGGAGGTGGGGGTGGTGTTGAAGTCAGGGATCTTGCAGACATGCTGGAAGAGCGCATGGTCAACACTGGGCAGCTGGTGAAGGTGAAAACCCAGGCTCAGCTCGAAGAGATGCTGCCATGTGCCCCTAAAGTCCTTAGTAAGGACTCCAGCATTGGCAAAAGGGCCGGTATCTCGGCACAGAAAGCCCCCGCGTTGACGCCTGTGTATGAGCATAGCGCAGATCGCATCTTCAGTGGCATAGAACCGGCACGACAAGTCAACATAGATGCTGCTCAACACACTGCAGGTCCACCAGGTCATAGTGTGCTTTCAGTCAAGAACTCTGGGGCTGATAGCAGGAGTATGGAAGTAGCAGCATGTACCTTACGTGACCCATTGAGAAACTGTCCTCTTGCTGCAGCAAAGGATGAGACTGCTGCCATGGAGAAGACCCGTGAGAAGTGGATTTATGTATGGGACATGCATTCACGTCTGTACATCAACCGGAAAATGCCCGGGCGATTTCATCATTCAAGTTTTGTAGCTGGGGGTGCGGTCAAAGCTGCAGGGTCAATCGTGGTAGAGGATGGCGTCCTCAAGCAGTTGACCACTTGGAGCGGGCACTACAGGCCTCGAGCGTCTGATATTGCCTTGTTTCTGCAGTGGCTCGAGTCTAAATATGTGGACATGACAAATGTTGAGCTTCTGCTTGTGAAGCCCAACAAACCCAATTCGAAGATGAACAAGGCGACATAATGTCGGTATATTATTCCCATAGTGAGTTGGTCTAGGTAGATATATCAACGAATTAATGATGCAGTTCATCGATGGTTGCAATAATGTCATGTGCATGTACATACATCGCAGTGTAGTTGAGCGTGGATGTGTAAAGTTACCATGACGTACATATCTAGCTCGTGCTATCTATGTTCTAATATCTCTGGGGCCTATGGTTGAGAAATTTCATGAGATTTTCCAGCTACTAACAAAGTCTCCAATCTTCTTGCCAGCCTCCGTTGCCAAATTCTTAACCTGTGAAACGTCTTGTCGAACTTGCAAGGATAAACGGTTCATGAACTCGTCGGCGGATCCTTCCTCTGCACCTCCTCCATGGTGGTCAGGTCCATCCCTAAAGTAATCGGACGAACTGATAGCGGATGCACCGGTAAATTGCTGCAGTGGTGCCTGCACAGCCCGGGGTCATTCAATGATATGCAAAGCTGCCAGCATATGGAGTACACAATGCCAATGTATTGCCCATGTGCAATAGAGGGCTGAGCAGCGGAGCCCTAGTCCTCCATTGCCTGTGTAAGATTGGTCACAAGGCTTGCCATCAGCATTTATCATTGCCAGCATGAAGATGATTGCATTTGCAACAAAGCACTTGCAGAACATTTACCATACGACTCACAGTGACAGTCAAATTGCAAACTCAGGTAAATCGTTCGACAGTGGAGTGAAGATTATACTTTGTCATTTGCTTCAGGATCACCTCCAAAGAATGCATCGGACGAAATGCTCTTGGAGTTATTGTACTTAGTGTAGTCCACAACAGGCACAGCCGATCCAGTCTGAGCTGAAGCAGCAGCAGTCTTGCCACCTGATTGAGCTCCGGCAAAAAAGTCACCTGAAACATTGCAACAATTTTAGTACATGTCACAGGGCCAATTGCAGTGAAACACCGATCATGTGGACACCAAAATCAACCCTCGGGACGATATCCTTTCCATCCTGAATGATATTTATTGCACGAGGAATCCAATATGATGGACACTCCCAACATCAGCAGCATGCCCCGAGTACACACAGGTGGAGAGGGCAAAAAAGAGGCAAGAGATGACAGGAGCACACCATCGGTATCAAGTGTTAGATGTCCATCTTTACCTCGCTTCGGCGCGCTGGCGGCATCCGCTGTCGGTGCATCAGGCTTTACCATGGATTCATAGTCAAACCGGCTGGTCGCAGGCGCTGATGCTTCTTCTTCTTCCTCTTGCACTGCAACTATTTCTTCTACGGGTGCCTGCACTGTGGATAATCCATGAACTCGAGTAACAAAGATGATGAAACGGTTCCATTTTGCTGTGTGACAGGGTATGTTTCCTCCACACATGGACTGGATAGGCCAACGCCTAGTTGACTGGTAACAACACCAGCAACTGCAAAACGACGGAAGAGCACCTGAGAGAACACGGCACTGTCCACCTGCTCAGTCTTTTTGACGAGGCCAAGCTTCTTGCCCGCTTTGCTGCTGCCGGTCTTTCTACCACCTAGCACCAACTTTGTTTTGCTTGGTACGGGCCTCTTGGCGGCTGCAGTTGCAACATACCCTGCACTTCCTGACTTGGTGGCGTCAGCCTGAGGTGTGGGGTGTGGTGCAGCATCGACTGCATCGTGCTGATGTGCACCAGAATCTATCGGGAAGCCCATGGAACTGAGGTGTCCGGAATCGTCGCCAAGCTTCACGGCGGCTTCAGCAGCTGGGGCAGACCCGTTTGTGGGATCGTAATTTGCGGCTTCCCTTTCGAGTGTCTGCTTGTACAAAGCTGCCGCTCTTGATGTATACTTGTCTGAAATTTTGTCCGAACCTGTCTCTGTCCAGCCATGCTGCCGGAAAAATTGCCGTGCTTTTCCGTTGCCGCCTACTGCCATGATGCGAAGCTGTTCGTCAGTCCAGGAGTCCAGCGTGGTTGATCGCACAAAGGAGATGTGCACGCCCAGGGAGCGGTGCACGCCAGAGCATGCGAGACATATGTAAACGCCGTATGGCACAGACGCCCATGAAGGATTTTTGGTAGGACAGTCAATGCAGACCTGCGCAGTATTCCCGCTGTGATCAGGTCCCGCACCGATGTCTGGCACGCCAAGGCGGAAGTACCTCAAGGAAACTCCCCCGGAACCAGCAGCAAGCAGCTTAGTCTTTGGTATTTGAAGTTGGTATGCTACCTGTTGGCTTGCGAGCTGTGTGAACTTCGATCAAAGAAGTCAGGTGTGCAGTTGCCTGCTAAGTTTTATTCACAGTACAGAGTGGCACTCAAGCACATACTTCGTGGTTTAAGATGTACTGGGGTGTTACAGATCGTGCTTGATGCGCCGGCATCGTACCTTGTTCTCAGGTTTGCTCTTCAGCTTCTTGAACAGCTGATCTCGCGTCAACGGCATGACTACGACTTCGGCGCGCTGCTGTACTACCTGAAATACTTCTTAATACTGACCAACTCGTAAACGGTGTATCTTCTAACTTACGTCCAAGATGGCCTGGATCTAGCGCGGTCCCAATCGCCCATATGAGTCTCTCCGTCTAGGTGCACGAGGGGATTTGCGATCTGCGGCAGGCACTTGTGGTGGAGCGTGCGACAAGGATTCGAGGCTGAGCAGTGCTGTTCGCCACAGGTGAGCATACGCCAGGCGTCGCATTGGAACATGCATTATCAACACGTCGAGGCGCACAAGACAGCTGCTACTAGAGCACGATGTAAACATGTACACGCAAGCGCCTTTGGTTGATACGACGTGAAATTTCTTCGCCCCCGTTGTGACGTTAGAGTCTGCGTGGTCGACAGCGCGAGGCGTAATTCTGGATGCGGTCACGCAGCGGTCCTGCCATCACAGTCGACGGCGCCACAACATTGACGGGAACATTTGTGCAGCAACTATTTTGTAATCGACGGAGTGTTCTCGCGATCGCCAAAAGTTTTGCGGCCGCACGTGTACCTGATCGTCAGCCGGGCTTGCCAGCGTCACACACTGCAAACGTACTTGGTGCACGCGAGCTGTTGTGCTACTGGCGTTGCCCCATCCTCTATGGCACAAAGCAAGCCATGTGGTCTGTGCAGCGGACAGTCTAACAGCCGTCCCCATACTCATTACGTTGATGCTGTTCCGCCTGTGCACCTTGCGAGTCTCAAATACAAAGGGGTCCCGACTCAGCACTGCTCGCATGGAGGCACACGCATTGATGCCACTGCTCCTACAAGGCATCGCACTATGCCCCGGGAATTCAGCAGGTGCCTGGAATCAGCTCCTAGAATGAAAGCTACACTACCCAGACCGGTCATGGCTGAACTGCATGCTGCACGAGCCAGCGCACTTTTCAAGGATGGGGCACGGGAGATTCAAGCGCTACTGGCCTACATCGCCAAGCTCTTTCCACCAGGTTCAAGCCGCTTTGATGTTGGGCTGGACGTGACATCCGTGCAGGTTTTGCAGCTACACCGCTCCTCCAGAGATCTCCAACCTCATGTCAAGTTTCAGGCCACTGTGCTTTGGGCACTGGCACGCATCGGCTACCAGAGCACTTCAGTCGACAGGCTCATCGAGGCATTTTCAGAAAGCTTGCGAGAGAGGTATGTGGTTTTCGGTGCGTATGTGTTTGTGTACACATGCCTGAACGTGACACCGCCTGTTCAGGTGCGTGTCTGGATGCTGTGGAGCGAGTTACAAGGTCCACTGGCGCATCTGACAAGTGCAACAGTCATGTCAAAGGCCAGTAGCAATAAGCATGATACATACGTTGAGGGAAACAGGTGCCTGGAGCATCAAAGCTGGCATGTGCTTAGCCTGGGCGTGCCGGAGGCCAACCATGGAGTAGGCACCATGGATCTGCGCACTATAACAGGGTGCTGCAGTGCGTGGTTGTGTTCCATCTGCTTCACGTTCAACAACTGCACTTCAGCGATGCTCTGCTGCACAATGGGTATGTCCGGCAAGTAAGCATGTTCTAACGCACCAACAACTGCCACTGGTGTGCAGGTAAGGAGGCATCTGCTGTGCCGCACACATCATGTTCCATGCAGCGTAGATGCATCCGAAAACTCTTCCAACGTGGATGGGGACAGCATTTATACTACAACACATGGCGGTGACGGTTGCTTTGACCTGGCATGGCTCCCTGGAGGCCAGCCGCATGTCATCGTCACAAAATCAGTCACCCGATCCGACCGCCTCCATGCCGGCCGCCACGTTGATCTCGCCAAAGTGTTATGGGGTGAGGCCGCATGTGACCCGGGTATGGTAGAAGGCGGCAGGGCCCAGAAGCAAGCTACTCAGCACGCGGCAACGAGCTCTGACGTGCCACCCCGAGCCATTGGGACATAGAGCCATTGGTAGCAGAGCATGGCCAGCAGCCGTTGCCAAACCTTGCGTGGGCACTAGCAATGTTGAGCACTGACAATCTGGACAACGTGGATGAGGCGTTCAGTGTGTGCTGCCGGATTTTCTGCCAGATAGCACCAGAAACAGTGGGTGCACAGGTGTGGCGCTATTGTCCAGACTGGAAAAACATACTGCGCCAGCATATACCAAACATGGCGCTTGTCGATGTGGAATGTCATTGCAAATATTTCAATTACCCCTTTGCATGGGGTTGCAGGCTAAGGAGACATAAACAAGTATAGTCAGCAATGAAAATGCTGTGAGGATCTGCTCTGGGTGCACTAACAGCTGCACCACAGTCGAGCAATGTCAGCTGCTGGTCACTGCAGGCTGCTGGCAACATGTCTTGGGCTTGTCATACCCAAGGCAGCCACCAGGCATCAGTGCCTGCACATTTGCAAGTGTGTTGCCTTTTTTTCTGCGCAGACGCACGTTCAAGCCTCAGGTGGCTGCCTCAGGTGGCTGCCTCAGGTGGCTGCCAATTCCATTCATGCGATGGGTAGTGCATGCTTCAGGGATATACCTGCACTGCGTCAAATCGTGGCGTGGAGCACGCCACGGCTGACCAGTTTTAGTGACCAGGAGTGAGCCAACATTGCATGAGCGCTGAAACGGGTTGACTGCTGCGACCTGCAATTCTTCACAACTCTACGCGATCGAGTGGAAAAGTATGCGTACCAGCACCTGCATGAAATGCATGAGATGGGTGCGCTACCTCTGTCTGGCCAGTGCACTTTCAGCTACTTTATTGCAGAACAGCTCAAGCCTGGCCTGCTGCTGTGTTCCCAACGTTGCAGGCAAACCGGCGCCTCACTCACATGTGGAAAAGAAGGCCATGCCTTGCTCAGTACACATGACAGTATTATTGAATCAGTTGTGTAGGTTCGGCAGTGCCACGCCCCCACTTGCACCACGTGTGTGCTGTGTTGGGGCAGTATTTGTTGAGCTACAGCCTGTCTGGATTCCTGGATTCAAGTATGTTTTCTGCGGTATGTAGAGTACTTTGCGAGCTGGCACAGCATCATGGCCACTGTATTATGTGCAGATGAGTCCAATATGCTCAGGCTGCAGGTCACATGAATGTTTCTGCGTGTCATGCATGGCTGTGGGCTGCTTGTGCCAGGTCCACATGTCCAGCTCAGTGGAGGTCACGTGCAGCGAGCTCTTACGCCCACGGTTCTATGCTGGGAGAAGCTATTCTGACACAAGTTGCAACTACATGGATGAGCCTGGAGGTCTCTGACAAGCATGTTGATGTGGGGTGTCACCCGCAACATGACACGTGGCAATGCGACATACAAATGCATGGCTTGCAGAAATTGGGACTGTTGATAATGATAGGTACTTGTGGTCTACTTCAAGACCTGTACACTGTTGCGTGATGCACCTGTGACCGTGCCTCTCTTCGTTGTAGGTACTTGTGTTTGTGCTACCCTTTGTGTCTATTCAGCATGCCTGGCCCGGCACGCGGTTTACCATGCGAGTACGTGTGCACCATATTGAAAGACATGAACTACATCGTCTCCGTCTCTCAATTTGACTGTGGAGCAGCACATCTGCCAATTGATTTCAAAGCCGTCTGTACGTATAAAGATTCAGCAGCTGTGTGCATGACTTTTTATGTACAGGTAATGAAATACAGTGCAATAGACTTGGTGTTTGATTCTCTGGCAGTAATGCGGTCGCAGGCGCGTAAGACAGCTAAAAGCAAGAACAAGATGTATGATGCGGTTGGATCAGTCCTGCACGTGTGTGGAGTAAGCCACCAGAGAAACGTTCTCCTGGACAATGGATTGATATGTGTACACGTGCTCATACATCAGCCAGGTTTGATCAAGACAGAGTTGGATGCCTGTGTTGTGGTACCTGTGTGGCTTCAGGCCTGCTATCATTCATTTTCTTGGTGTAGCTTCATTCGCTTTGCCTGCTACTTCTGCCATGGGCAAATAGAGCATAGAACAAGAAGTGGGGCCAACGTGGATTGGTCTCTCCGAGCCTAAACGCATGCTCTACATGCTGTGCCATCCCTTGATACACGTTTGACGACTTGTGAATTTGCAGAAGCTATGCCATTGGCATTGCAAGTTGACAGAGGTCATGATTTGACAACTTCAAGGCCAGCCAGGGTTGTTGGGAATTCGCCATGGTTGACTTCACAGCTGCGAGCGTATTGGATTCGGGTGTTGGAAGTTGATGGTGATAATATGGCGCATCCTCACTCGTAGGCAGAGCGCTGCACACCTCAAGAACTTGCTTGAAACCCTGGGCTGCACCAGAAGTCATTATCATGTGTAGTTGGAGGGCATTGTATAACTATAGCTGAGCATGGAGGTAATGCACAGGTGCGATTGAAAAATCGTCTAGACACACAGCAAATCCGAGACACATGTGACCACGCTGACATCAAACGCTCAGAGGCACCACGGCTAGCATTGACTAGCTGGGATAATGTATGCTACATTCGTGTCTAAATATTACTGTTGTTGTAAAGAAAAAGAGCCAACAGTGTTTATTTCGCAGTACAGTGTTACACAGCTAAGGTGCATGCATGCAAATGTCAACAGCAGTGCTATACCACGTTAAACTTTGCCTGAGGTATGTGCCAGTGCAGCATGTTCGGGTGCTACCTCATACCACCACTCAAATGGGAGTGGATAGGTGGTGCCTTGACAGCAATGTGGTGCGCTGTACCTTTGCAGGTGACTGCACAGCATAGAGAGCCGTACTACCAAGCATCTCCCGGAGCGTGAGCTGAGCAGGGCAGCGACACATGATATTAACATGCACATCACCAAGGTCAAGAGTCATTGTTGTCCAGACACTGCCATTTTCTCTGCTTCTGCTCATATTTAAAACCTCGATGCCACGAACAGCTGCCACTGTCCTTCACCCCTCTGAAAATTGCCGCCGCATCCCCAATCTGCTTCATTGAAATAAATTCATACAGAAGCATTGTTTACACACATCAAAATTTCAAATCACTGCACTGTACACGTCTTCACGAGCCAATAATGTCATGCAGAACGTATCAATGCAATTCAGAATCATATTGTACCCTTTTTCAGTGGGAGATAAAAAAAGACCTGGCGCGTCTTGATGAACCTCTCCTCCCTTGCAAGCAACAGATAGCAACCCGACCTGCTGGGACAGGCTTTCCAGGTCACTCTCATGACCCATATTTATGCTGTACCAATCCTGATGTTTCACACCAACAGCACCCACTCCCATCCACACACCGCCACACTGCATGTGCTGTAGGGCCCTGTAAGCAGCCTCACGCACACGGGTCGATTAATTCGCCGAAAATTCCAACTGAGCTCAAACAGACAGATTTAACACCTGAGCATATCATGCCTTCAGGAAGGGGACAGTAATACTTTCATTTTTGAACTGCAACTCTGCTTCTGGCGCTTCAGCATTGCCCAAGCAGCGATGCTGCGCATCACCATCACACTGGACGAACATAAAATTGACAATTGCGCCTGCTGCTGCATACGTGGCCCATAGCATGACCCCGACCAAGAGCATGGCCCCTCCAGCAATCAAAACAACAATCAAACATCCCGAAACACCCTCAACGGATGCTTTTCGCCTGATCAACGTGGCCTGCTCGTCAAGCACAGTCAACTCAAAATCATCAGAGAAACTGTCATCTGCCATGTAAAAATGTGGGACAGAACCGCTATCCTGGCTGTTTGACACAGAGATGGTCACCACAGAGAATGAGTGCACAACACCTGCACCCACCTGAACCGAGGTTTGCTCTGTCCGCGTAAAGCCTCGGATATGATTTTGAGTCAGCGTGCTTGTGCAGGCTCGACCGTACGTTTGGCCACGTCCTGTTGAGCATGGCAGAAGCATATTGTCTACATCCTCGTCAGCCCTGTCAGAATTGACAACCAAGATGGAACCGCTGTCAACCCTGGAGTCAGACCACTTCTTAATGTGTGGTGTGTCTTCCAAGAAGAATTCCTCTTCGTCTTCCTCCTGCTCAAATGCAGGTGTAAAATCGGCGTCTTGCCCCCATTGAGGATAGCTTTCGCTCCATTCCCATGAGTCTGATCCAGCTCCACTGACCGCTAGAATTAAATCTGGTTGGAAGGCTTTGAGCTGCATGCAATACGGCAATCAGGACCTAGTCGACAAGCTGGTAGCCCGTCACAGTCACAAGCAAGATGGACAAGAGAAGACGCACAAGCGTGGAGGAATGCTGCATCACAAAAGATACAAGCAGATCATAAGTGACCACTACGCGCAATTGCATTACCTCGTTCTCCACGCTACATAAAGTACAAGTCGAATCGTCGCTGGTGGGACAGCGGGAGGCAACATCACCGAAGCGCGACACAGCAGGCAGTCGCCTACATGATCATCACCAGAACTACGCGTGGACATAAACTTTATCGACGACTTGATCTATCGACAGTCACAATTTGCAAAAGCGAGCAAAGACGAATAGGTGTAGCTGTTTCAGATGTCACCATACGCCGGATTGCTTATGACGTTTGCTTGACACAGAAATTGCACAATGCATTCTTTAGTGTACATTGATCACACGCAGAGCAAGCATAAAGTGTTTCAGGCGTATTAGGCGACTGATCCTGGATGAAGGTTCATAAACACACTCTTTCGATTGGTTCGCAAGCACCGAGGGTGAGACCTGATACTAGGCCAATCTCTACAAAAAAAACACTTTCGTAAATATCTCTGATTGTTTTTTTGTTGCATCAGGAGCGCACTCGCGAGTGGAATGAGGGCCGAGCATGTACGAGGCAGCACAACGAGGTTGCGACAAGGGCCAATGGAGCTGCAAGCATCCTCAGGATGGCTTACTGCAAGATGTACGGGAAAACGTCGCAAGGGGCCCTGGCGTATAGACTGTAGAGGGGAGATACCGGCGCTCGTATGACGTTTTCCCAGGCTTGCCGATACATGTAGTGACAAATCATTCAACTATGAATGATGCAGTCATGAAAGGTCTCACAATTTATTAACCCGCTGCGTTGGCCGCTGGTCCTAGTTCCAACGTCACCTCATACTTGAAGATACACGTGCACACGAAGCCTTGCAACGCAATGAACCACGTATGCATGCATGAGCTGCATGAATTCACGTGGGGCCGTCCGTTAGTAAGATTGATATTTAAAAGTCGCGGTTTGTTTGAGGCGTTCGAAAAGCCGGTGAAGCCTGATGAAACATTGCATGGACACAGCTCAGGCTAGAGGCCTCCTGCTCACGTCTCGACATCTTTCTCCTGTGTCCGCAATTTAGATTTTAGTGAAACAGACCTTGTGCACATCTATTGTTTCAACCGTCCTGTTGAGGTGTTGGAAAGGTTCCAGCCGGTCGTCTTATTTGAACCTGGGCCCTCAATTTGTACAGGACGACCACGCAAGTCGCAACGTATGTATCTTTAGAGGTGGTTCCGACCGTCCACTGCTACTCTCCATGTCAAACCGATGCGATGCAGGCCTGCCTGGGCCAGAGGAGATTGAGGTCAATTCACTTGAAATTGAGGTGTGAATTTGCAGCGTGGAATGAGGGGATGCAAACTGTATCTGGCAGTTAAGCCGTTTGCATGGCTTTCGTTTTGGATCCATGTACTGTAACAGGCACTAAAACACAGGAAGTTCGGGAAAGCAAAGCGCAGCTGGAGAACCGAGTTCAAACCTTGAAGAAGGTATTCCTGACCACATCTTGTTCACAATCCAGTCATGCCCTGAAACCCCAGTCCAAACAGCACGAGAACCGGCATACACTGGTCCACCAAAACACACAACGCTGCAGGAACTGATGGAGTGGCGAAGCCGGCTGGATAACCGCATGCAAAATCATAGGGATGAACTGGGATCTTTGCGTGAATCTCTGCGGTCCGAAGTGAAGACCCTTCAGGATAAATTTCAGCACCTGAAGTCCAATTTGAAGACACAACTGGAAGAAACTACCGCAATTGCAAACCATGAGAGCGAGATTGCGGCACAGTGGATGACAAGCAATCAGTAGGATATGATGGAGCAGATAATTTGACAGACCATCATATTGCAGTCTGTATGCTAGGAAAAAGGGCGCGATTTAATTTGCCATGCGCATTTTTCGCCTCATGGTAAAGATATCTATCTGCCCACCATTTACGGCATCCAGAGTGTCTACCCCCCTCTTCACACCACGCACCGAGCTCCCAATACCAACGCTATCAAGTTGCGGTGCATGCATTAGAATATCTATCACCAGATCAAGATCAGGTAGAGGCTGATCCAACTCCAGATCTGCAGGGAGTTTGTTCATAAACAATGACATCTGGGCAGGAAATTCGCCGTCGCTCGACCTGCATGCACGAAATCCTCCTGACACTCATACATGCTGTCGTGATACCGTTGCAGCGTGGACATAAAAAGACTGAACAGAATTTTGACCTGAAGACGTACGTTCTTGCTGCCTGGTCTTTACCACGTCCTTGAAGTCCCTCGAT
This sequence comes from Ulva armoricana, assembly GCA_032360965.1. Classification (NCBI taxonomy): domain Eukaryota; kingdom Viridiplantae; phylum Chlorophyta; class Ulvophyceae; order Ulvales; family Ulvaceae; genus Ulva; species Ulva armoricana. The sequence continues at coordinate 117,661 of JAUMHO010000006.1, forward strand.
GTGCTGTCGCTGTGCCGATGTGCAAGGCCACAGGTCCAGCAACGTGTAGCGCGTTCGCATTGCGTGTACACTATCTATCGGTTGAGCGGCCACATCTGGCAGAGCTACTCTTCGTTGCCCCTCCACTGTCAGCATTTCTTGGACCGTCCCATACGCTGCTTCAAAATCCAAAAAATACTCCCAGATATCAGGGAGTCTGTAGACCTCTTCATTTGCTACAGCGTTTTTATAAACAAGCCTTGCATTCTCCACATCACCAACAGTGCCTGCAGCAGAAAGGGCCTTGCTGATCTGGATGTTGCAACTGATCTGATCGCTGTCACCAAAAACTTTGGATGCAGCCCCAGACACGGCAATGGCACAACTGCACGTCTCACATGCAGGCCCACCAACTCTGAAGCTCCACCTTAAAAACTATAATACAGCAAGCACCGTTTTGTGATTTGAAAGACAGTTACATGAAGAAACACATCCTGTCACAGGTCATTAGCGCACCGACAAGCCAATTTGCATATGTGCGGATGTACTCAGGTACACATTGCACATGTGGAGCCTCTAGCCCTAAGTCAAAGACTTTCTTCACAATGTGAATGCTGTGGGCTAGGTTTTGGGTTTTCAGCCCATGATTTTGATACCACTCCATAAGGGCGTGTCCTGCATAAACATGCCACGAAACATGGGGCCACTTTATCGCCTGCATACGACAGAAAAGCGTTATGACGTATTTATGCAATGAAAACTCGGTGTCGGATTGCAGATGGCACTCATCCTCAGTGATGGCTAGATTGCCATGGCAACATTCTCAGGCATTGATCAGACTGTGAAACATCAATGGTAACTATCATTGTGCAAGCACCCCACACCATGTACCTTCGTGATGCTGATGGTGGCTAAGCATGGCGTCAGTGCTAAGATATCATGCAATGTGCACCTGCTTAGACGAGCCCTGCAGGCAGCATTGTGCTCACGCTTCGGGCTGAGACAAGGGCATTGGATTAGCACCTGCATAAAAATCCGCCGGCATTTGTTCTGGGCCTCTTGCGATGTTTGGGCTGTACGCTGGTGAAAGCGCATGTACTGGACCCACACAGAATTTCCAGCCTCTGCTGATAGCCCACCACCATCAGGTGGCTTGTCCATCCTTTCCAGTAACCCCTGCATTTATTTCATTGCATCCATGTGATATCTTCACCCGCATATTTTGCAAGTGTACATCTTGTAAGCGTTCCAACACCCCCGTAACCCTGTCACAGGAGAGTTAGGTGCAGTGTCTGCATCAATAATACAAATCAGCACGAAATTCCCAAAACCACAGTCCTGCTGCATTCCCACTAGTGATCAGCAAATGGCTTTAAAGGTCATTGTGGCCAACACAGCCTGAGGGCGTATGATGCATGATCCTGTCACAACCGCAAAGCTTATCTGGAAAAGGTGTTCACAGGCATAATCGCATTGCTATGTCCACGTAGAAGCCTGCTCCTACGGTGCCTGATCCTACGGTGAATAATGTGCCAACATGATTGACTTAGTCAAAGCGTAGCACACCTCAAACACCTTAAGGGCTTCGGGGTGCTTGTTAGTTGCCTCCAGGGCATCTGCCAAAGCAAAAGAGAGCATCACGCAGTCAGGCATGGCTGCGCATGCCTGCTTGAGCACAGCACATTCGTGTGCAGAACTGTGTTCCTCTGCCCCACGCCGCCAGACCACAGCCCACTCATACCACATCTGTACATAGTCAGCCAATGTCAACACCAACAAGTAGTGCACAAGCTTATCACTTGCAAGCCTAACTCTCACAGCAGCAACTGAATGGAGACCCATTCACAACAGAAACCTTAGGTAACATGAGTATCTGTTTGCGCTGCCATGCAAGCCGTCTCAACCAGCAACGGTGGCTTGTAGGCAAGTCAGCCACCTGATTCTGATAGGAATGATCTTGTTAGTTGCAATACCCAGCCCCATTTTGTTCCTGGTCCTGAATTTTCCCCTTCCTGCTGAGGGTATGTCACCAAGAGGCGCACCTCAGGACAGGCTGCAAGTGGCTGCAACGCCTGCTGGTAGGCAAGGTCAACCCGCGTTCGATGAAGGGATGGGTCAAGTCCCTGTGGATTGCTTTTCTCATACTCCAGAAAGTCGCGCCATGCTTGAAGCTGTGACACGAATTGTTGGCTAGACGACCCCAACTGGGGCTGCCATGGCAGTGCATCGCGATCGACTGCCGATAGCAGCGAACTACGGGCAGATAATGCATCCTTAGCTGCTTGGTATCGTGGCCGCGCCTCGTCCACGAATCGCTGTGCAGCCAATAGATTTCGGCCTGCTGAGGCTGTTTCAAACCGCTCATAGTCTGCCCACAGTGCCTCTAATTGTTCACACGGCACCTGCAAGCAGAAATCCCATGTGAACCACTGTTCAGATGACCTTGCACATGGAATGAAATGCATGTATGTCGACGACAATGTTTTTGAGGTCCTTAGTTCCAGCAACACCACAATTCCTTGTCTTTGATATTATCACGACTGCGCATCTTCTGCTTGTCTGGCTGAAGCATGGTAGCAAAGAAGTTTACAGTTTCCCGAGTTGGTACTCTCTTGTTCACTGTTTCCCACAAAAAAAATTCGGATGCAAACTCGCAAACCAACTCCTTTCAATTTCATAAATCAGTCAAGATTTTGCCGAAGGGAGCGTGTGGAAAGTGTACCTGGAGAGCCTTTTGGTACAGATCCCGCAGGCGCAGCGCACGCTTGCTGGCCTCCTTTCCAACTTCTGGCTCGAACAGCATTCGGAACGTACTACTGCTGGGCGGCACAGCAGCCAGGAAGTTGATGTATTCTTGCCACAGCTTCCCAGCCGCGCTGTCCTGCCCCAGGCGGTCGAGTACATAGTCGAAAGCTTTCATCACTTCAGTTTGTCCTGAGTCCCCTTTGCTAGCGTTGCTCTGCATGCACAGAAACATCTTGGCCGACCATATATTGCTCTTCATGCATGGTCCACACAACCAGCGTAGCAATGCCAGGTATCCTCAAACAAACTCAACACAGCGCTGACAACGATTCCTAAAACACATGTTATCAGAAATCTGCGACAATTTCTTTGAATAAGGTTGGTCAGTTTAAAAGTATGAACCTTCTTGATGAACTCCATGTATGATGTCCACAGTGGGACATTATAACACTGGAGAAGGGAGTTGCCAAAAAGCTCCACGGCACCATCAAGATTATGCCGTTCCAGCTCTAAATCCACTAAAATCTTCCAAACTTTTCCCTGCATGTCACCAGGAGCATTGCCTGGGCGCTGCGACTTAGACCATGCATGGATGCTCGTCCATGAACACGGTGTGAACAGTAAACCATTGCCATGCTTGGCAAATTTTCTCGATTGAAGCTATCAGATGTAAAGTGTTGTGTGACACGGCTTTTTAAAAAAATTTGCTGATTGAGCCAACACTGAACCATACAAGCTCGGGCACTATTCTGCCATGATAGGAAATAAGCTTCGCATAGCACTACAGGAATCAAGCGAATCACTGATATGTGAAGCTAACTCACCGCTGATGGGTACCGCAATACCACCACGTGTGCCGTCTCCTTGAGTTTCTCCAGCATGCCATGTGCCCGGCGGATGTGCCACATCTGGTCCACCAACATCTGCCATGCCTCACTATCATGCGGATTACGATGCACTCTCTGCTGCAGCAGAGGAATCTGCACCGCCACCATACATCGCTCTTCAGTCTACACAGCTTCACATTGAACAGGAAAATTGTATATGCACAAGCTTACAGACTGGGAACTACATGGTATGGTAAGCCAAATGCAGAGCAAAGGCATACTGGGTCCCCCATTATGCTTTCGGGCCTTCAGGATCTTTGCCTGATGCGCAATACTGTTTACATGTGCACAACAGCTACAGCTATTGAATCTGCCGGCATCTCATGCTTGCGTGATCGCAACACAGTGTAGTCCGCACGCATCAGCACATAAGTATGCAATCAAAAAGCTGTCCAAGATCACAGCGACACAGGAGCCAACACGCTCACACGAGGCAGTCAAATCGACGACCCAAAAACGCTCATACACAGACATACAAACCATGTAAAGTACGCCATCATTGTCAAACCGTCTGATGTTGGGTGGTTCGTGGACTTTGTGCGGTCGACTGTGCTGCGTGTAATCAAGATGGCCAGCCGACTGGACATCGGTGGAACCAATGTGCACCCACGACACGCTTCCAATTGGCATTCGTGGTAAGTGCATCACCTCACGCACGCCCGTCACTGAGCATGGACATAGCTGATGGTCGGCCTAGGAAAACATGTAACAAAGCATAACGTCTGCCCCAGCATGAACGACCTGTGCCGCTGATCCCAAACCGGATTCAGTCTGCCGTGGGATTTACATCCATTGCTCTATGTGGTCTCATTCGCAAGATTAGAAAACGGAAATATTTGATAAGGGTATCTTGTACCTGGTATACATAAGATCGCTCAGTGCAACATGGAGTGATCGACGTCGGAGAATTCGCGTCCACCTGCCCAACAGACCTGTGCGAAATGGTGTACGACGGGGATCACACAAGAGTGCCTCCCCTATGGAGGCGAATCGCTCAGTTGTTTCAGCATATATTGAGTCTATTTTGCTGCGGTGGCTTCTTGGATCAGCGTGACGAAGCAGATGGACAAGATGATCCCGTGCAAGACCCCTGCTCTCGGCCTCTGCAAGAAGTCGCAGAAAACAGTGCACTACTATCACATCGGCGCCAGGAGAGTGCGGGCAGTCTGCGGAAGCCCTGCTGCGCACCGAGCACCACCCAGATGAGCCCGCAGGAGCACCTGTTTTCGATTATGAAAAAACCTTCCTTCAGCACTGGGAATCAGAACGGTCCTAGCATGGATGAAGAAACATGTATGATCTGTTTGGAAGACTTCAATGAGAGCAATCCAAAAATGTACTATGAATGTGGACACGGTACGTTCTTGAGACTTCTGATCCAGTGACATCGAACCTTCGGGTTCACATGATCTTAAAGCCATGCCACGTGTCCAGGCTTTCATCTTGGCTGCATGCTGGAGTGGGATGAACGGGGCAAGTCACAATGCCCTATCTGTGCAATCACAATCACAGCCCCGGATGAAGCATAGAGCTGGCGGTCCATGTTGACGCATAGTGTACAACGGTTTCTGTGTCTAAATTTTCACGTTGTTGTTGTCCATTTCGGACCTTGCAGTTCACATGTCTCAGAATACAACAATTTTTTGTGAGTGTAGACTTGTAGGCGGTGTGATGAGGTTGACAGATGAACCTTAAATATGTTGTAGCAATTGGTGCCAGCAATGCTCACAGTTTACAGGTCGATCACTTCGTATTCAACAGTCGAAGACACACGATCTGCATCTAGTGTACTGATCACCTTGTTGTTGACCTTGTCTGAGAACAGTGCTTTGCAAATGACATCTGCCACATCTTCCCTGGCAATTGCCCCACAGACTCCTGCGTTCTCTGTGGCAAACCAATTGCCTGTGCCTGGATCATTGGTTAGACCGCCTGGCCTGATGATGACCCACTCCATCTTATCTTGAGCCTGCAGTAGCTTCCTGGCTGACCTTCGGTCTGCCATAAATCTCACACATGCAGCTTATGGTACAATTCCATGGTCTGGTTTATTGCAAATGTTGTGTTCTAGATATATTCATGAGATGTTGGACGTGGACCATGCACACCCTCACAACATAGAATGCATGGGATCTGCTGGTGTGAGCAACCTGTACAGTAACCCTTCCAGTGTGAATTGCAACCATGCAAATATCTGCCCTTCCATCACATCTTTGCTACTAATGTAGTCAATATCAGGCTGTCAGTCTGCAAGTGAGGCTAGTCGTACCTTCAGTGCTGCCTCTGCCTTTTCCTTCTCCAGCAGGACAGGCTTGAGAGTATCATAAACCTGCTGTGCCGGTGCATCCTTCGAATCCCCTGTACCGATGCTGGTGACTAGCACAAACTTCTTCACACCAGCTTCCATGGCAGCGTTGATGACGTTTATGTTTCCATCGCTGTCTACCTGTGTGTTGTCAAGAGTCCCCCCGATGGTGCTCACCACTGCGTCAAGCCCGTCTATGCCTGCATGCGTGCACAAGAAGCTTCAATCACAGTCTGAGTGGTCGATACTGTTTGCGTCATCACTTAAAAGTGCATAGCCAGCTGGCTGGTGATCAGCTGTATGCAACCAGAGCACTGAATGGTGGCCCCACTACATGTACTGACAAGCTTAACACAGGAACAGCCGCATGCCTGAGAAAACAAGTTGCAGAAAGCTGATTTAATGGATCGAAATGCAGAATGTAGTGTGAAGAGACATGATGGCATCAGTAAATGTGCTTGTATGTGCACATGCAGCCCTGAATGTCCCACGTGCCACTTTATCTCCACCTTGTTGTGATTGACACATCGAAAGTTCTGCCCGAATTAACCAACATAATGCACGGCTACTGCTTCCAATTGTCCCATTCGCTGCAGCCCAGCTTGCCATGATACGACGGTGTGAGGGCATACTCTTCATAGCCTTGGTGACGGATGCTTTGTCCATTGCGTCGCCCTTAACCTTGAATGCCATCATTTTTTCAATTTTGCTGGTGATTTTGTCAGTGCGCTGCATCATCCAGACCCACGCTCCCATATCCTTGGCTTTGCGGGTGGCAGAGAGAGCAACCCCCGCACCTCCACACACCATGATTGATGCATTGTCTGGATCAAGCGCTTTCAGGGCCATCTTGTTACGGGTCGGTTGGCGGACATGATGATGCAGTCTATGGCATCGAATGGATGAAAGACCTGTAATGCTGTTCACCTGAAGCTGTACACTGCCCAAACTTGATGCACAGAAACGAGATCAGCTGCAGCCCCGACTACTAAACTTCAACTTTGGTATCAAAGCAGGTTGTGGTATGTATTCACAACTGTGTAACAACTCATTGAACCACTCAAGCGGGGTTGGTTGTCCGCCAGGGTGCTAGCAATGCGCTGCTTGCAAGCGAACACGTAGGTATGACACTGCAGGGTGACCAAACTTTGACGGCATAAACCGACAAGCAAACGTACTATGAGCCATCAGTGGACCTTTGTTAATGAAGTTAGCGAAGGCGTGAGACTTCCCGACCCTGTTACTTCAAGCGTAGCCAGCGTAGCGTTGGGATAGGACCTTACCAATAATCTACGACTAAAATGCCTGATGGGCCATTCAGTGTGCTTGACATTTTGAGCGCGCACCGTGGTTCTCGTGGATGTGGTGCTGGCTTGGGCACATGAACGCGGCGCCGCGTCTCGCGGATCGTCTGGGTCAAAATTCGGGGCTAACCGCCGCTGAGACGGAAGGATCTAGCGCCTAAGCACATTTGCCGTGTTTCAAATCCAAAGCTATGCAAGTCGTGAAACATACACATTGTGAGTGAGAGAGCATATGTTGAAGGATTAGGCGACTGTGCTAGGCGAGCAAGCTCAAACCTTTCAAGATGCTGTATCGAGGATGCCACAGTTTTCTCGCTGCATCGTCATGCCTCGTGCGACATATTGCTTCGTCTGCACGGGTGATGGAAGGGGAAGTCGCGTCCAACGCGGAGTTCGTCAGCAAAGTAGCAGCCATCTCTAACATTGAGCCAGCATTCCCCGCAGACTTTCTGAAAGACACCAAAATTGCCTCCACTGAGGGTCAAGCAACGCCCACAAAGTTGAAGCTCACGTTTGCCCTGCCTCACCAAGTCATTATGTCAAACACAGAGGTACAGCTGCGTTCATTTTATGTAATTGTTTCTTATTATATGTGTCATGATTTAAATGCATGTATAGAGTGATGCTGGGATCGGGAGAGTAGGATCGTGTGCAGGTTGACCTGGCCCTGCTACCAGCAGTTTCGGGTGACTTCGGTGTCATGCCTGGGCATGTGCCCACCATTGCAGAACTTCGGCCAGGTGTCGTCGCTGTTCATAAGGAAATGGACAAGGACGTGGAGAAGTATTTCGTTTCTGGTGGCTTTGCATTTGCCCATGCAGATTCGTCCGTTGAGATCACTGCTGTTGAGGCAACGAAAGTCGAAGACCTAGATCCCTCCGCTGTAAAGGCTGGACTGGCTGAGTATACTGCCAGGTACGATCACTGCTGCCGTACAGCCAAGGTGTGGCTGCAGACATGGCCAAGCTTGACAAGCAAAGGCAGTCCGTGCCAGAGTTCCTGCTGAGTTTCCTGTCTCACCGAGTTGTTGTATCCCTGAATAATTGTACGGCTGTTATTGCAGACTTGCAAGTGCCAGTGGCAAGAACGACGACATGGAAGCAGCAATAGCTCAGATTGGAATAGAAGTGTATTCCGCGATGGATGCAGCGTTGCAGTAGTGCTGCACGTAGACTGCTTTTATCCAGACTACCTAATGTTGAATGTGGCCATTTTGTCTTGCATATATGAGCTCGCGAGGTTGCATCGCTTGCTTTCCATAGCATCTGGAACGGTTCAGGTCGAGGGGCATGCTGAGGAAATGCGCCTGGTGCAGCAACAAAGGCATCGGCTTCAGTAGCGCTGCAGAACCTTCCTGTTCAACAACGTGTGTAACCAGTCGTTTCTTTTCAGAATCGTATTTTGGAATTGGGCAAGTTACCGTCTGCGACATCGCTCCAAAGCATCTTTGGCATACTGTGGCTTCTGCATGCTGATGACCGATCGACAGTTTGCGGAGCACATGTATACGGATTGCATGGATTTTGCGCCGATTTCAGGCTTGAGGGAGGAAAGTTTTTTAGGGCTTCCGTGCAAAGGGGGGTAGCCGGCGTCTGTTGCTATTTTTTGGCTTCGTGATCCCGGAAAACAGGCGCACAGTTCCAGGAGTCGGAACAGGAATTCCTGAAATGCCGTTCGAGCCATGCGCTTGACAGCTGCCGAGGATCCAGAGGCAAACTGCTGAGATGAGTGGCTGCAAAGTGTTTACGAAGGTTAACGTCAGTAAATGTTTCTGAAGTTTGGTAGATGTCAAAACGTGTACGGGGGACGCGTGGAACACGACGGCCATCAGACAAAAACACGCCCACCCCGGTATTCTTGCACTTGTTGAAGACAAATTGAGTACACTACTTCCTAGCGGCTTTTTCGGCGGCGATTAATGGACGGTGCAGGGCGGCAGGGCGTTTGCGCATCCGCCGGTTGAGTGATGCACGGCCGAGGGCATGATTTGTCCCCCCAGTACGTTCTTTCGCCACCTGTATTGCAGGCCTTTACCTTGATGCTGCCTCGGCCCGTGTGCGTGCACAGTACATATTATCTCGGTCCAGCGTGAGCACGGTCAGACAAGTACACCATGCTTGACTATGCTACATGATCTGTGCACTTCCTGTTTCTGTATTAATGTTGCAATTAGCTACTGTATCTTGATTGTCATCGCCACCATCATAGAATTACTCTCCGCGCATCGTCTTCGCAAGGCCTCATACTAAGTTTTCGATGCAGGCTCCAGAACGTAATGAACAACTCCCACACGAATGGCCAGTATGGCTATCATAGCATACAAAATAGTGGCCATGCGCCGTCGGGAGGCGGAAGCGGGGGGATGCTGAGCTCGTTAAACTCCGGCGGAGGGATGCATAATTCACAGCCTTCCAACTCCAATGCGAATGCCGCTGTAATGATACAGCAGCTGCAGATGATGGAGGTGCGTGCTTGTATCATAACAATTCACATTCCTTACGCAGTTGCGCAGGCGAGGCGTGCGAGTACCTGTTGTTGCGACGGGTCATCCACGGTCGTTTCGAAAAACTCGACTAACAACCCCGTGAAGACGCACACAGCTTCGAAATGCTAATTTGCTTTTCTGACACATCGGACTCACCCTTGCATCTGTGATATCTGTGCTTATTCTTTTTCCGCAACAAAGAAGGTTTTTACAGAAAGCCTGTCTTTTCCATGTCCACACTCTGCAGTGACGCTCCCATCTGCTGTGCAGCAGCAAACCATGGCGAAGCTCCGTGACTTTGAAACCTTGGCACAACTACCACCAGATCAGCAGCGGGCGGTTGCAGCACAGCTGCGCTTGGACCAGGCATCGTTGCAGCCGCAGGTGCTCGCCAATCAGATTGGCCAGCTTCGGTCGGTGGTTGAGCAGTACAAAGTGCAGATCATGCAAGTACAGCTGAGGCAACAGCAGCTGCAGCAGCAGCAACAGCAGCATGCTGGCAACGTGCTGCGCCAGCACCAGGCTGCTCATGCGCAAGTGCATGCGCACGCAGCTCGTGCTGCACAAGCACAAGCTCAGGCGCAGCAGGCCCAACAGGCGCAACAGGCCCAGCAAGCGCGGGCTCACGCACACATGCATCACCCTCAGCAGCACCAGATGCAGCAGCACCAGATGCACCGCTCAATGCAGCAGTCGGCACCACCAAGCTATGCCCAGCCTCAACATCATCGCCCCGTTCCAGCTGGTATGTTGCCTATGGGCCTTTTTCTCCCGTTCAGTTAATTATGACCACTGTGATCCTGCAGACCTGAGAGCAGATTGCTCTGCTTAGGTTGTCCCGAGTTTCGCAAAATGCCAATTTGGAAGCAGCGTGTAACCAGGCAGGAGTATTTCTGACTCTTTAACCAGCTGCCTTGCATTTTGCAGCAGGGACAGAACGCTTGGGTAATCTCAATCAGCCTGCAATAATGCAATCGCCGTATATGAGCTCTCACGCCGCAGGGGCGTTCACCACTGGTGATCGCTTGCGGCTGGCGACAACCACCTCCCGCAAGAGGGCCAAGCGCGATGAGAGTCCAGACAACGACCCATCGCTTCGGTCAAGTCCAGGAGATGATATGAAGAAGACACGTGGGTCCTTGCGCAGCAGATCCAAGGTCAACTATGCGGAGGCGGAGGCGTTTGCAGACATCACAGATGATGATGCACCGGAAGCAAACTCTGACGAAGAGCGTAAACAGAAGCAGAAGAATGCTGTTGCAGCATTTGATGACACATCTGAACTAGATGACGAGGTCGAGAAGGTGCTTGCGCACAGGTGTGACACGTTTACAATCGTGAAAGTGTGCGGGGCGTGGGAGCTGTGGATCCATGCACTGCACCAGCTGGGACGACATGCTCTACAGCTGCGCCAGGAAAATTAACGCATGCAGATCGTGCCGCACATCCATGCATGTGACCCTCTTCTTCTTTGCAGGGACAGCGAGACAATCGTGTATGACCCAACTGACAAGTATGCAAACCAGGAGTTCTATGTGAAGTGGCGGCACTGGAGCCACATCCACAACAGCTGGGACACTCGAGACACATTGTTCCAGCTGGCAGGCTATAAGCGTGTCAAGAACTACATCAAACGCATGGAGGATCTGGACCGCAAGCGCCGAATCCTCACGCGTGAGGAGATCGAGCTCATTGATGTTGAGAGGCAGATGGAGTACGAGATGTCCTTGCAACACCAAGTGGTATGACCCTGGAGATGTTCTGTACATTGCTTTTGTATGTCCATCTATTTGAGCTGGTTGCCGGCACATGCTGACAGTCCATGGTCCAGGTTTATGCATGCTCAGCATGCATACCACAGGCCCACAAGATTGCAATGCGCATGATGTTTGATCTGGCAGGTTTGCATTGAGTGGCCAAGGCGTCATTGGGGCTATTGGTGCATGGGTGTGATGCGCTGGTGTGGCCAGGCAGCGTTGTATGCTGTCTCCCCCTCTGTGCACGCTGCGATGAGACAGTCTTTGACAGTCTTGCACTCCAGATCGAGCGAATTGTGGCGGAACGCACAGACGGCAGCAGTGAAAAGAAATATCTCTGCAAGTGGCAGGGCCTGCCGTACGGCGAGAACACCTGGGAACTTGTGGAGGACGTGATAAAGCATGGCGGCCAGGGTCAGGTGGACGAGTACCTCCGGCGCGAGCAGCGCATCATGCTGCCGCCACAGAGTGTGGACATGGCGCGCCGCATGTTCCTGCAGCGCCACCGTGCACTGCAAGAGCAGCCACCGTTCCTAAAGGGCGGCACGCTGCGGGACTATCAGCTGCAGTCTTTGAACTGGATGATCTATGGCTGGCTGAACAACACCAATATCATTCTGGCTGATGAAATGGGTCTGGGGAAAACTGTGCAGGTCGGCGTTTCTTTGCTCCAGGGTCTGCAGGTTGGCATGTGTTTGTACAGACTGTGTGCGGAATGTTTGCGTCATCTCATGTTGCTTGCATGACCTGCACCTTACCCAGCGTGCCTGACCCATCACGGCATACATGCACACGACTACCTATCGTTGAACCGTTTTCTCAAGCACTACCTGCTGCATACCATCTCTGACGATTTGCTTACGTATGGTCAAATTGCTGCATCCTGCATCGGTAGGCCGAAACAACGTTTCCGAATTTACCAGTGCATGGTCATCACATTGTGCCTACTTCACAGCTGTGCACTAGTGTCATGCGGGTAGATGGTGTTCATCAATCGCTGCCAGGCCGCCTGGATTCTGGTGAGCCACATGTTTCACAGGCCCCGGTGTATGCTGCAGTGCGCATCCCTCATTGGATACTTCAGCGAGGTTCTCAACATGTACGGGCCCTTCCTCATTGTCGTCCCGTTGTCAACGGTGCCCAACTGGATTCGGGAATTCCGGAAGTGGATACCATCCGTGAATGCGGTGGTGTATGTGGGGGACACCAAGTCTAGGGAGGTCATCCGCGAGTTTGAGTTCCTGAACAAGCGCCGCTCTGACCGTGAGCTCAAGTTTGAGGCCCTCATCACAACGTATGAGCTCGTGCTGAAGGACTCGGAGGTCCTCTCGCAGATCCGGTGGAGCTTCCTTGTTGTGGACGAGGCGCACAGGCAAGTTTCACTACCTGTATTTCCTGCTCATACGGCACTCCGAATCGAATTGCGATGAGCCTTTGGTAGCAGCCGTGTTTGTGCGATCGCAGTCTAGAACCGCCGTGACGTTTGTGTCATGACGTTTGTGTTGAACCTAGCCCGCTGTTTGTATCACCATGCAGTAGAGAGCGTTGCCAGCTCAGACCAGGATCTGCGTCGTGCAGGCTCAAGAACAATGAATCAGCACTGTACCGTGAGCTACAGACCTGGACCTTCCGGAACAAGCTGCTCGTCACCGGCACGCCGCTGCAGAACTCGGTGAAAGAGCTGTGGGCACTTCTGCACTTCCTTGAGCCATACCGCTTTCCGTCCTGTGAGGACTTTGAATTGCGGTATGACCTGCGCAATCCTGAGAGCGTCAGCCAGCTCCACCAGGACCTGAAGCCGCACCTCCTGCGGCGTGTCATCAAGGATGTCGAGCGCAGCCTACCCCCCAAGAATGAGCGCATCCTGCGTGTCGACATGACTCCCCTACAGCGGCAGTACTACAAATGGGTTCTGACCCGCAACTTCAAGGCACGCGTCCCTCCCTGTGGTTGAAAATCACAGGAAGGAAATCCCATGGATTCAGCACTGGCTTATCCGGCCAGGCCAGCGGCGCCTGGGTCGCAGTGCTCGCTCTCACAGCGCTGGCTGGTGCCTTGCCTGATTGGCGGTGGTGATGCAGGAACTGAACAAGGGCAGCAAGGGCCAGGTCACGCTGCTGAACATCATCTCCGACTTGAAGAAGTGCTGCAACCACCCGTTCCTGTTTGAGTCTGCGGAGGAGGAGTACAAGGGCCGCGGCGATGAGAACTCGCAGATAGACCGTCTTGTGCGCACTTCAGGCAAGATGGTGCTGCTCGACAAGCTCCTCACTCGCCTCAAGCCCGCCGGCCATCGTGTGCTGCTGTTTTCGCAGATGGTGCACATGCTCGACATCATCTCAGACTACATGCGGCTTCGCGGATGGCAGCACCAGCGCCTCGATGGCTCGACGCCAAGTCAGCAGCGGCACCAGGCGATGGAGCACTTCAATGCAGAGGGCAGCCAGGACTTTGCGTTCTTGCTGTCTACACGGGCGGGTGGCCTGGGTATCAATCTGGCAACTGCGGACACTGTCATCATCTTTGACTCTGACTGGAATCCTCAGAATGATCTCCAGGTATGCTCTCGCATGCATTGCGCTGAACGTTCAGGGCCCTTTGCAGAGCTCTGTGTTTGACGGCTGCCCCTTGCAGAGTGCTAGGGCACCACTGTGCTGATGTGGCTGAACGGTGCACGTGGTTCCACAAGAAGCAGCCTGTGGGATGGCGCAGCATTGTGGCCGATGGCACAAATTGGCTGCGTGCGGGTTGATGTCAAATGGTGTGCAGGCAATGAGTCGAGCGCACCGCATAGGACAAAAGAGCCATGTCAACATCTACCGGTTTGTGACTATGGGCAGTGTGGAGCAAGACATCCTGGAGCGTGCAAAGCGGAAGATGGTGTTGGACCATGTCATCATCCAGCGCATGGACACCTCCGGTATGTCCCCTGCGCAGCCTCACAGGCATATGTTGCATGAATATAGGAATTTTGCCATTATGTGCAGACCATCAAACAGGCGATATTCACCCGAGATCACAGTTGGTGGCGGAGTGGTAGGTTCAAGCCCTGGTGTTCCTGAGCGACCACAGCAAAAAATAACAACGTTGCGCGTGCAGCACATTTTCAAAGTGGGTGTATGTGTGAGGCATGATCCGTGCTTGTAAGATTCGGGTGCATGCAGGGAGAACGGTGCTGGAAGGCGGCAAGGCTGGCAAAGACATGTTTGACAAGGGCGAGCTTGCGGCCATCTTGCGCTTTGGTGCTGAGAACCTCTTTGAGGAGGAGAGCGGCGATGACAAGATCAAGGAGGACGTGGAGAAGCGTGACCAGCAGCTGTACGAAGAGGACATCGACGCGATTCTGGCCCGCGCGGAGGTCGTTGACCAGCGCGTAGAGGAGGAGGCGAACGACAAGAAGAATGACCTGCTGAGCGCATTCAACAGCGTTGCCACCTTCAAGAACGATGAGGACGACGCGACGTTCTGGAACCGCCTTATCACTGACGAGCAGCGCGCCACGGTGCCGGAACGCAAGGGCAAGAAAACCACAGTGACGGAGATCGGCCCCGATGGCGAGCTCATGCCCCGCACAGCCCGGTTGCGAGCCGCAGGATCAGGTGGGGACGATAAGGGTGTGGCCTCCTCCGTCGTCTAGCATGATGGCCACACCTGGGCATCGCTTTTTTACCCCATACAGTACTAGAGCGCATGCCATTTCTAGTGAAGGCCGGCACTTTTTCACGCGCGCTGCGCTGTTATGATAGGTGTTGGTGTTGATTGGGCCCGCAATAAGAATGAGTTGGGGGCGCATGCGCAGGGCGGAAGGCACGAAACCGTGCGGCTGTGGAAGCAGCGGCACCGGTGGTCACGATCGAGGTAAATACATGGCCGCCTCTGTGCAACGCTGACGGCGAGCCAGCTGAGAGCTCCGACTCGGCGTGGGATGGCAGCGACGGCCTGCCGCGACGCGACGCAAACGCTTTTGTACGCGGCATGCGGCGGTATGCGCGCATCGACAAGCTCGATGACATCTGTGCAGACGCTGGCGGCTCGCTGGCAGACACCCCAGAAGAAGCACGGTATGCGCTTTGGTTTGGCGTTGAGGGCGCTTGCCGGGACGCCCTGGCAGCTGTTGAGGTGCAAGGCCTGGACCCAAAGGATGCCCAGGTGCGTGTCCATGCAACAAGCGTGCACACACCGTCACTGCAGATGGGTGAACAACTAGTACCAAGGTGGGCTTGTCTTTCCGCTTGCTATGCATGTTCTTCTGGGCTGCTATTGCGTGGGCATATTTGTTATCAGCTGTACTTTAGCTGTACCGTTGGGAACAGGGCTGCAGGAGTGGGTAGCAGAATCTGACCTGAGTCCATGAGCAGGTTGACTTTTTCGGTGCAAGCATCAAGGCGCTTGAGTTCTCGCAGCAGATCAGCGCAATGCGGCTACTGTCGGCGGAGGTGACGCAGCTGAGCGATCCGTACTCGATGTTCCGCATCGATGAGGAAACCCTGCTAGCGCCCCCGAAGTGGGCGTCGTCCAACGGCTGGACGGTGCAAGATGATGCAATGTTGCTGCTTGGCTCGCAAATGCACGGGATCGGCTTTTGGGAGCGGATAGCGGCAGATGAGCAGCTGGGGCTGCGTGACAAGCTTGCAGGCGCAGTGAAAGACGGTGTTAAGGTCGGGGACAAAAATTTCCCTCAAGGTGTGCCTGCATGGCGCTTCAGGCTGTACTAAAGCCTCGCTGCTGCGGACACGTTGCATACAGCCTTTTCCTGCTGTGCCTGTCAAGCTGCTGAAGAGCCAGCGCACAAGAGTGGCCACATGATGTCCAACGTGGTTGCAGGATCACACCTAGAGACGCGTGTCATTGCGTTGTTGAAGAAGATCGAGCGGTCCCGCAATCCCAACGCAATACAAATCAGGCCTGGTCGGAAGAGCAAGAAGGGCGGCACGCTGCCGTCTGTCCCGGAGAAAAAGCCTCGCCGTGCGGCGAGTAACAAGCGGCGGCGCACCAAGAGCGACCCCGAACTCCACAAGGTGCGATCCCTGCGGCTGGCGTGCTGCACAATGCCGTTCTGCCTATTGTCTTTATCAGCCGGAACGTAGAGATCTTTCGTGTCTGTATTGTCCTTAGGACACGAACATCTGTTCCGCTCACTGAGGGCTGGTTTGTTCTCGCTACCTCTGCATCCTTTCCTTGTTGCCAGTTTATAGAGTCCACACTTACTGATGCTGGCGCTTGTGCAGGCCACATGCTCTTCTGCGCTGGAGGCAGTGATGCCCGAATTGAAGAAGTTGAGGCTGATGTCGCGCAAGAAGGACATCCCGGAGGCGCGCGTCCAGTCTAAGACACGGAAGTATATGCTCACCATTGGAGACAAGATCGCGAGCTTGCCTCGCGATGATGGCCTTCCAAACATGGATGAGCTGTGGGAGTTTGTGGCGGAGTTCACAGAGAACGTCAGCGACGGCATGGGTCTCGCGTCGATGTACGAAACCCTGGACGCCAAGCGCGCTCACGGCTCAGCTGCAGGAGTAGAGGTGGAGCGGCCAGAAGAGAACGGGCAGGAGGAAGACGAGGATGTGCTCCCTGGCGACTCGGCAAGTGCGGAGGCTGACGCTGATGTGGCCGCCGCAGAAGCGGCTGCTGTTGCAGCTGCAGCTGAGTACGATGAGGGCTACGAGCCTGAGGCAGACCCTGACGACGAGGAGGAGGACGAACCGGAGGACGACGACGACGAGTGGAAAGCAGATTGAGGCGTGGACACGACATCCAGGCTTCTGCCGAGTGCCTGGAGCCGTGCGCAGATGTTTGTTGTTTTTGTGTAGGTCGGAAATGTCTGGCCTGTGAATGGTGTTTACCCGCAAATGGTGGCGTGTTCACGGACGCCATCCGGAGCGGCGACTTAGCAGCTGGCAGCGCTGGCTGCCCTGACGTGACAATTGGGCGTTTCGGCGCTGGTCGCGTGGTTTCTTGTGTTATAGTGAGGTGATGCGGTGCCTCGTGGGGAAACTTCAGTCTCACCCACTATAACAAACTGTGCAGCTTTGTTGTAAGCACAGATTTGATGCTTTCGCGTGGTACAAGTATGCATGACTCGACAGGTTTGTAATTCGTGTGCACATGTGAGCGGTGTGTGTTTACATACAGTTTCTCAGCCCACAGCCATCAAGGACAGGTTGCTACAGTCATGTGTACGATGATCTGTCATACTGTGTTCCTGCACATGCATACTCTTGTGACTGTCAGGGTTGCACTAGAACGGCCTTCAACGTTGAGGACAATGGCATACCATAGTCCACGAACAGCTCTTCTCCTGGAAGAATGTCTTGGATAGTTCTGAACACTAGTTCAGTTGGTGACGAGCCGTTCTCAACTGTCACATTGCATCCAGTCCCTCTTGGGGGAGGTTCGTTGACGTAGGCAAGCGTTGGATCAACATCTGGCCATGGGACCCCGGGGCCTGCAAGCAGTGAAACATGATGCTGCCAGTCGGTCATTAGACATATGCAAGCCAGGCAGGGCACAGCAAGGGAGCACCTGGTCTGCTGGACACGTTTCCCTCTGCATCTGTAGGGTCCCAGAAACGGCCATCATCAATCTGGAATGCGTATGCTTTGCATTGGGGTGCAATTTCAGCTTTATCCAGAATCTGCAGTCTTTAACGTCGTGATGCATTCAGTTTTGGTTACATTGCTCTACCACAGTGACACAAGCATGGCCATGTAACACAAAACTGAGCAGTAGCAGGCGACAGCATGATTGTCACTGTAGACTTGTTAATTGTCACCTCGCCGGCAGTGCGCAGTCGTCCTGGATACCTCCCTATCACTGTTTCTGCTCGTATGCTGTGCACAGCGAACACCCCCCTGCCACTTACTGGCGAATCCCTGACATCCACTGCTGGGGACGACCAGCCAACGGGGCGCTTGGAAATATATACTCCAACGATAAGTGACACGAGGGAGACGCCATTCACGACGTCAGATGTGATCGCAGCGGAGCTTGTGGCGCATCGTTTCGGCAGGGCTATGCGTACCAACGACTTCCGCAGCAAACAGACTGCATGCCTGGATCCGCGGACACTTGAACAATTCCTCTTATACATTCCTCGTGTCACTGTTACAACAACAAGGGGATTATGATCGTTGCCAGAGCAGATGCATGTGCGAATGATCGCACTTGCACGCGCAGCCCACGTGCACACTACCAGTGATAGCCTCAGTCATGGTGCAAAGCCCCGCAAAGCCCCTAGATTGAACATGGTGCATGCATCAGGGTGATACCTGCCAACCTTGGCGCTGGGTGTGGGAGTGTTGAGTGCTACATGATGCATGCCCCCGACCTGTGGCCGTGGGTGGCATTGGCGCTGATACGGGCCACCTGGGTCGTCGCTCAACCAGAGCTGCATGATGGTTAGAGTTGGCTTTTAATTCCAACATCCCAAGATATGGATACACGCGCTCTGGCTTCAGTGTTGTCCGCCGGCTGGAACGCCTGGCCTTCTGTTGAGATGACCGTCGCATGCACCATGACCTAGTCTCCTACCCAATCTGCTGTTGCGGCGCCCACGTTCCTGGATACCTGCCTCTGATGCATGATCACCAGCGTACAGCTGCACAATGTACATTTCTCAAGACAGCCTTCTCTAAAACGGCTGACCATGAGTACTGTGGGTGTTGTGTTCAAACTGAATACAAGTTCTTTCTCGAATGGTACGCCAGTCCTGTTGCAAGAAGACCTACTGACTTGTATATGTGGCAACTGGTACGAACGTGTGGTCCTGGCCTCATCTGAGGTCCGGAGCAGCCATCGAAAGCGGCCGTTGCACCATAGACCATAGAGTGTGTACCAGAGGTAATGAACAGAGTGAACTGGCACGTTGACATAGGGAGAGGACATGTGCCAGTAGGATGACCTGTACTATCCTAGCAAACAGCTCACCCGGACAAAATACCATTCACAAGTTTTGGAGCAAGTAAGCGCCTCTAATAACGAGGAAGAGTGAGCATTGATTACATGACTGGGCCAATAAGCGATAAAACACCTGCAGCTGACTTCAGGGAACAAAAAAATTTTCATCAAAGAACAGACATAGCGAAACGAGGTGTGACCCAGGATGATCTGATCTTGCTCACCCACGTTGACAAGGGGGGAAGGTAACGTCATGTGCATGAACAGTTCCCATGACATGAGCGTGACGACTCGTGTAGGGAGACCTCCTTAACATCTGCTACATACAGCACCTTCGCCTGTGAGAAACTGTTTCCGGTTGGCGTTTCCGATTCATGTTGGGAGTCATCAGCAACATTCCTCTTTATCAAGGGCACAGCCATTGCCACAACGGCAGTCAGGTGCCTACTCATCATCTTCCATGATATCCCCCCAGCGGATGCCATACTTTGCAGCGAGGTAATGCGCAGAGATGGGACCCCTTGACCCATACGGATACAACTCTGGAGCACAGCCTGTCTCTGATATGGAATCAAGAATTGGTGTGAATAGCTGCCATGCAGCATCTAGTTCATCGTTGCGGATAAAGAGGCGTTTGTCCCCTGCATAATCGCAGCAAATGAAGTTACAAAGATTGGTGCACCCGATCAGTGCTGTCGTCGTGGAGCGTGGGCATGCATGATACAAGGGGGAACAGCCTGGCACGGACTGGTTGGATGTTTTTAATGTAAACCAGACCCTCCAAGGCACCCCAGTGCCTATGAACAACACGTGTGAAAACAACAGCCGGTAACCCGCATGCAGCACGCATACGTATGACAGCAGAACCATGTTGACCCAGGCATGTGCCTGCGCTAAGGACACATGATGCACCCGTGAAGAAGCATGCACCGCCATGGACAAGCTGTGAGGGCTCACTCAGCAGTTCTTCGCTGACTAAATCTAGCCACACTCAGATATCATTGAGTAACTAATTCAACATGTACCTATGCAGCAGCTCGACATGATCTGGTCTGCTTTTCAGACCTACAACACGACAAGTATGGTGCACGCCCAGTCCACATGCATGTGTTGCTGCGCCCTGCAGTGACCTGATGCTGATGTGCGAACAGCTTGACTCCCCAGAGGTGTACAGCATGCAACAACTCAAGGGGGGCAAAGCGACCGCAGGTCATTTGGGCATGCCAGCGCAGCAGGTCGCGGAGCGAACCGTTGACAACGTCTAAGAGCAGCCGCTCATACGCGTCTGGCAGCTGAGCGACCTTGAGGTCGTCCTTGTATGACAGGTCCAGCCGCGTCGGCGTGACGTTGAGGCCGAGGCCAGGCACCTTGTTGTTGATTTTCATGTAGATCGCCTCTTCCGGCTGGATCCGGATAACCAGCTCGTTAGTGTTGCGGTCAAACTCTTTCCCGAATTTGGCCGTGAACACATTGCCAGGAACATGCCGGAACTGCACACCAGGTTGCCATGTTGATGTACACTCTGCTGCGCACACTCATCGACACAAGCACAGTACTGGATGCTTTCACACACTCCTGCCACAGCGTCCACGGGCCGACAAACGTTGCAAACCATGGACCACATGGCAGCAGCTGCTAGGCAACGGCCCTGAGGGTCTTGTGGACGCAATACAAATGACACCCACAGACTGACTTGGCTCGGAAGTATCATGGCAGATTGAAAACTAGAGGGTTGCAGGACGTCATAGCAGACAGGCTGGGCGTGGCCCCAAGGTGGGCTGCGGCACCTGCACACGGATCTGGGCACTGCGGCTCTGCAGCGCCTTGCCGGCCTTCAGCAGGAATGGAACGCCATCCCAGCGGGCGTTCTTGATGAAGAGCGCGGCCGCCGCAAATGTCTCAGTTATAGAATCGTCTGGCACAGTGTCGTCGTCGAGGTACCCTGCAGCAACTCCAGCGTCACACCACTGCCGCGAATGCAGACAGCAACACATTGAACGGCCTTTGGGTCGCGTTCTGCTGCTCTGGCCTGATAGTCTAAACCGACAGGCCTGTTGTATGCACAGCCTGCTGGTGCGTTCACGTACTGCATTGCGCGGGCACCCATAGGGTCGGTCTTGCCAGCCGGCACTGTGGCACAACGGTTTGGCCCCGACTTGTTGGTCGTAGTCATGCATCTGTTGTCTAGTGGATCTCGCCGTTGCGGGACGGATATGTCATGGACCGATGTTGCAGTCACACTGGTCGCGGGGATCGGTGGTCCTTCGGCTGGCGTGGCTGGTTTGGTTGCTCGTCCTTTGCCTTTGGGAGAAATGGCTCGTGTGGTCGCACACCTTGGTCGTGACCATGGTTTGCACCAGCGTGTGCCGTTGAGGGTTCAATCGGTCCCGGTTGCTGGAGGTGTCAATGTCCTTATGGATACGGCGATGTAATCATACATACATACCGAGCACACTGGTGCATGCACATGTGCACATGCTACCAGTATCAGTTATAACTATGAGCCCGTCCAGGACAAGCGTCCTCAATACGACGCACACTGTGCCATCTCGACACCCACTTGATCACAGGCAACACAGCCGAACGGTCCCACATAAGCACTGGCGGCATGCTAGGCACTTGAGGAGCATGCGCGTGTGCTTTGGCCGGTGCGATGGGGTAGGGGGTCGCACCCGGCAAGCTGCCGCGGCCGTTGGGGAGCGTAGTGCCGCGGTACTGCCCGACGACGACATCCTCAAGGTTAATGGGGCTGATGTTGCGCAACAGCTTCACCTTTTCATTCCGGATGTCCTCCGCCTCCAGACTCACCGGGCACTCCATCGCAAACAGCGCCAGGATCTGCACGGCGGCGGCGCACGTTCCAGACCGCTGGATGGGCCAAATACATGGGAAGACCGGGCTGAAGCGTTTACAACTAACTGTTGGAACACGAATAATGCTGGTTTTGCGGCTATAATTTACTCATGACACAACTTTGGGGCCCCGCGTGATTGCCTCATGCATCCCCCCGTGCATGGACAGTGGTGATCCAGGTGCCGGGAGGGTGCATCGGCAAGTGGGGCATAGGCAGTGGTGCGTAGTGTGAACGCACCTGGAGGAGGTGGTTCTGGATGACGTCGCGGATGATGCCGTACTCATCAAAGTAGCCACCACGACCCTCCGTACCAAAGTCTTCGCTAAAAATCACCTGCATGCATGGCGCCGCATCAGGGAGAGCCCGACGGCGTCTGCACCACGTACCCACCCACGGCGCTACCTCCACCTGCCGCAGCCGACCGCATTTCAGGCAGAGTGCAACTTTATGCCCGCCAGGGCGTCAGGTGCCCGCCGCAGGCACGCAGGGGCAGTCGCGGAGGGGAATGGGGGCGGTGCAGCACCTGAACGTTGCGGATGAAGTTGCGGGACCACAACGGCTCAAACACGAGATTGGCGAACCGCAGGACGGTAAGATTCTCAATGAGCTCCTTGCCGAGGTAGTGGTCGATGCGGAAGATCTGCTCCTCGGAGAGGTGCTCCTTGAGGTCCCGGTCAAGCTGCCGGTTGCTCTCCAGGTCCTTGCCGAAGGGCTTCTCCACGATCACCCGCGTCCACCCGCTCCTGCACACATAACAATTTGCTGCATGGTCTGATATCTAGCGCAATAGCGCAGGCCGTTCGGTACCACCTCCTTGGATTGTCGCTACGGCAAACGTTTGGAAAACTAAAACTGCGCACACTCGCGCAGTGAGCTGCACCTGGGGGCAGCGTGGATGAAACTGCAGTCATGTGTGACGCTCCATGCATGATGATGTACAGGTTTCAACACAGCCTACGCTATTGCAGCTAGCGCCTGTGCAACGCTATGCATTGTGATGCCGAGCACGGCTGGTGGCAGCTACACGAGGTGGGAACCGCACGGAGAGCTGGCGGATGCTGCAGCTCCCTTGGCAGCATCAACGAAAACACCAGGTGGAATGGACAAGAAGAAAATGCGATTGGCGCTCTTGTAGCTCGACTCCTGCACGGCACAGCTCTATCGTCATGGTGGCTGGTGGGTTTGAGGGCTATGCTGGCTTGGTGAGTAGCTCGTGGGCAGGGGCCTCCGAGGAACGCGGGCATGGTCGCACCTCAACCACCAGCTGCTCGTTCAAGTGCTGATAGCTCTCGTTCTCGTCATACTGGCCTTGCACATATGACACACGCTTCAGAAACTCTTGCATGTGGCCATCACAGTCCGGCCTGCAGTCGCAGCCACAATCAGCTAAAACGAGTGTGATGTAGCAGTCCGCCGACTCTCTGAGCCCATGCATTGTGCATCGTCTGGCCGAGGTGTGCACAAAACCCATATTCGAGGGACTCGACGTCGGCCCGGGATGGCATGCCGTCCAGGGAAGGAATGCATTACGCTACCATGCGTGTATAGAGGGCGTACCCGGCATCAATCCGACAGCCAAGCGTGCTGTAGATTTTCTCACGGAAGCTGTCATTGGATATGCTACTACGTGCATAGCCCACAATTTGAAGGTGCTGTGGTAGCAAGCCCTGGTAGTAAAGGGCAAACAGTGCAGGAAAGATTTTCTTGCGTGCAAGGTCCCCAGATGCGCCCACAACTACCACTGTCAGCATCACCTCGTCCTTGTAGCAGCTGTCTTGTCCCAGATCATAGGACTCTTGCATCTGCCTGATCATATCTTCGGGGTCATCACCTGGCGTGCCAGGCGCACCTGTAACGTCAACCGCTGTGTCCATGCTCTATCTCCACAGTGCCAGAATTGCACATGTTCACAGTTCAAAAAGCCGCCCCAACTGTAACCTATGAGGGAATTGAGTGGTTGCTCGCACGAGCGGTGTTTCTATCGACATGAGAACCAGAGGACGGCCCAACGAGGGCCACATCCGGCATACGTCGGTCCGCTGTGGTGTAAACTTGGCGTGCCACGGCACTGTCTGCTTCGACGCCCAACATATCAAACAGATGGGGGAATCCAGAAAATTCGAGGGAACAATAAAGTGTAGACTTTGTAAGGGAATGATCAAATGGCGGCAGGCTGTGCGGCTGTGCGGACGACTGGATGAATGCACAGCATGCCGGATTGCAACCACTGCTACATGTGGACCGGAGATTCATCAGCCGGACGACAACCTAAACATTGCCAGCTATTGCACTCAGCTCGACAATCCTTCTTTCAAATAGTTTCTCTCATAATGGGGCGCAGGCCGTACCAGTGGAGGACACTTCAGCGTCGGTAGCTTGAGCTTGCGGAACCAGTGTTGACGGAGAACGACGCCATGGCGCACGACGGATTGTCCTGCTACGATTGACTGGCTTCGACACTTGTGTTCGCGCATTGCAAGGCGATTGTATCATACTTCTTCGGCGAAAAAAGAGGTGTTCAACACGCAGACTTTGGATCAGAATCAACGTGGAGCCAAGTAATGCTCGGAAAATATTCAACCTGTCCACAAGCAATTTTATAGACTGCTGCTGGTCCAGAGCAACAAATGTGGTGTTGTGGCGATCGAGCCGTGTGCCCTCAGCGTTCCACCCCGAGACGCATGCATGGGCTGGCTTGCATGAGCGTACGCCACCGCCCCTTGCCCTTGCTGTTCGTGGCCGCTCCCAAGATCAAAGCGCCAGACGGCCCTCAAGACGACCAGATAGCAGATATGACCACATGCTTTACTGGTATCTTCACTATGATATCATACAGTGTTCAATTTTCATGGAATAAGGGTCTAATCTCGGTAGCCCCGCGATCTGTGTCACACGCTACATCGCGATATTCTCGCCCTTCTCGTTAGTGCTGACAAGATAATAACTACTAAAGCTGTTGTTTTCTTTGTGCATCGACGTTTAAATGATCAAGAGGAGAAGTATTAAAACGGCTTGACGAGACCTGACCAGCAGCTGTGCTAGCGTTCAACACGGCTGGCCAGCTATGTTGCGATCGCTCGGACGAGCTCTGCAGGACGGGAAATTCAAGTCTCACATCTTAAATGGTAGTGGAACGCGTCACTGGCGGTCACGATCCAGCGGCTGGCAGGACACGAGCTGTGCGACGCATGCGGCATCCTCACACGGGTTCGTGTGCCGAAATCTCAGCTTTGCGACAACACATGCCACACGAAATCAAGCCTTGCAGCGACTGGGGCATGTGGGGTGCACATCCAGTCCCAGCATGTATGCTGGGTTCTGGACCCGTGGAACAAAGGGGAGGGCTTGGACCATCAGCTCGACACGGCGATCTTACTCAACCATGCCACCCGATGCTGTAGTGTATGGCATCTTGCTCGTAAACTTTGGCGTATTTGTAGCGTGGCAGGGGAATTCTTTCAGACGATTCATGTCTACCCACTTCACTACTTCCCATTCACACATCAAGGCTGGATATTTTCATACCCTCCTCACGCACGCGATATCACATGCTGAGCCAATGCATTTAATCTCCAACATGATAACTTTCTACATCTTTGGGAGCAGTTTGGGAGGCATCATTGGTAGTGGCAGAGTATGCTCTTTAGTCCAACGCTGTGATGACAACTCAGCTCGCCAGGGCAAAAGTGCTCGATGACATCTACTTTGACCTAAATTGCGATGCATGTGCAGCTGCTACAACTCTACGCAGCCTCGGCAATTACAGGAGGGCTGGCACAAAGTTATTTTGACAAGAGGTCGGCAGGTCTGGGGGCATCAGCAGCAGTCAATGCAATTGTGATATTTTCCGTTTTTTTAAATCCAACGGCCACATATCTCATCTACGGGCTTGTGCCGCTTCCTGCTTGGGCGCTGGGGCTGGGGTGGTTGGCGTATGATGGAATGGGTGCATATAAGGTATGCGTCAAGGCCGTGCCACCAGGAATCGTCACATGTGTTACTCAACCAGCACGTCAGGCGTCCGTGAAATACCAGGCATGTGCAAGGTCTGGGAGTGCCCTAAGTTCCCAAAATCTCTCCTTGTGCAGGGAGGTGGAAATGTGGCCTACTTGGCTCATCTGGGAGGAGCTGCCATAGGTGCAGCTGGATTTGCAGCCTTCACAGCTGGACTGTGGTGAAAACGCTCTGCCTAAATCTTCCAGAGAAGCACGCCTGTTACGCCCCCGACAAAGAGGTACAGCAGGTTCTTGACCTGCATCATGTGGTTGCCATCAGTGCACTTGTCTGGCCATGAATGGCCGCACAGTGCACACGTTCCTGTAATGTGACGTCGGTAGGCTTGGTGCATACCTCATACTGGACATCATACGAAAATCCCTTTCCAACGACCACATGCCATGCGGGCCCGAATTTCTTGTCCATTGTGTCCTTAATCATCTGCGATATGTGCATGTTGTTCAGTTCACTCCGATTGTTGCAAAGGTCCAATCAATACCAAACAATATCATCTCAAGCCAGTTACCTGCGTGCATTTTTCTCGCTCATCAGGAAATTTCTCCACCGCAGTGATACATACATCAACAGCTTCTTCCTTCATCTCTGCTGTCATGTCGCAGTGTTTTACAAGAGGGTATTTGGCCACTTTAAAAAACTCATCCATACTCTGTTTATACAGCTGCAACGCTTCTGCGACTTTGGCTGCCATGTTGAGCTTAAAATTGCAACGTGCGGACTTCCGGCGATCTGTGGATAAAACCAAACGACTGTTGCAGCGGCTGTAGCGCGAACAAAGACGTCGCAGAGCCCGAAAGATATTTGTATGGAAACTCTGCGACAGACCTCCATCCTGAACATAACATGGCAGCGTCAGCAAGCCTCGTATGCTTGTTCCATGCTTGTATGCACTTCAATCAGGCGTCGGAGTGTCTAGCGGTGCGCTTTATGCATTCAGGCATAATTGTAACAGTCAATGCCGTGCCTGCTGAATTGAAGCTGTTACACCAAAAGGCAAACTCTAGCATAGCCTATTGTAATTAAAATGTACACTCGATATTGCTCCAAATCAACACTGTTTCCGAATGTTGCATCATTGCTGATATCCACTCCCACGGCCTGACCTGAAAGATGCACTTGTGTACCGTGGCAACGTGGCGGGCAACTCTCGGCTCTGGACATGCGATTCGCGAGCTCGCGACAGGAGGTTTTCCATCTTCATGTTCATATCAACTTGGCTCCGGTTTCCTGCACCTGTGCGAGCATGGGGGCCCCCATGTCGCAGGTGCCCAGTGCTTGGCCTTGTAGGATCTGTAAGCCTGGGAACGACTGCAGGGCGACGGCGTGACTCACTGAAGTCGCTACCGGAACTCTCTGCCTTGATGTGTTGCTCAGGCTGAGCTGCAAGCGTTTGCGAATATTCTGACCCAGACCGCTTGACATGCCAGTCTCGTGGAGTGATGTTCTCGGATATCGGGGCCAAAGCTGTCTGCTTACCAACTGCACACAAACTTGACCAATAGTTTCTCGGCATAACAAGTTACGTCATCACGAGCTTATTGTCATCAATGGTCACAACTGCGCAGTTCAGCTTTCACCGCTTTGGAAGCACCAATTCGCACCTGGTGTGGTAGGAGCTGAGGATCCCAGAGCAGCCGCATTTGCAAAGCCAATGTGACTCTTTGTCAGGGACGACTCCATCCCAAACAATGGGTTCTGTTGGAAATGATTGCCAAGGTGTGGCTCCGGTGCATGCGACGATGGCTTGGGAATGCTATCTTCATTTGCACGTGCTTCTTGTACCTCAGGAGCAGCTGCTGTCGGCGCTGAGGCCTCCCCACCACCTACACACGCTACATGCCCCGTCTCCAAAAACCGGTGACCGCGGATGAGCTGAAGTTACGAACATGTTCTGGCATGAGAGCTTACCTGCATCTTCTGGCACTACTTCGGGGATTGCCAAAATTGGCTTCATCCGGCCAGGTAAGATGGATCGATATGTGTCATCAGTGTATGACATCATTGGATTGAAGGTGTTCATGCTAGCAGCAACAAGCGGTGCTTGCATTGGCCGAATCTCTGCTGAGGCCACTGCAGTTTGAATCACGTGTGAGCGGTGCCCCAACTATCCTGGATGTCACGTAAAACACAGCAGCAAGATTCATACGCATTGGAATGATGGGTCATACTTTCAGGGCTTTCGTCCAGCATAGGGTCTTCAGCCACAGGATAATCATCTGCTGGCGGCGTTGCGACAGGGGCAGATTGCTCCAAACATGCAGAAGCAGTTGCAGGCCTGCTAGCAAGCTGTTCCTCTAGAGGCACAGGGCGATGCATGCTCTGCTGTGTGGACGGCCTCGGCTGTTGCCCAGAGCTTGCATGGGATGCTTCAACATGAGGCCTTGCAGGACTGGCAAATGGCCGCTTGTGCACAGGCTGGGCAGGCATGGCCGGAGTTGCCGATGGACGGGATGGATTTACTTCCAAGCTCTTGGGGCCGAGCGCTGGCTCGATGACATACTCTTTATCCATCTTCCTGTGATCAGGAGCTGCAGGCTCTGCAAACTCTTAGTTGTACCTGGGAACAGATCCAGCGCCTGTGCGCACAACGGTGGCATGACTTGCACAGTTTCTGGTGAGGGATTCATACTCTTTGGGCGCAGACCAGAGAGAGATGCACTGGGAGCGATGCTTTCTTCTTGAATGGGACTGAAGACTGCAGTGACTGGTGGATGGAATGCTGGAACAGGCACTTGCTCGTTTGCTCTGGAATTGCCATTCAGAGGCTGCAGGAATGGATGCTGCAACAGCCGATTGCAGTTTGCTCGACGCTCTGGGGTCCGTTCGAAGCACAGTTTCAGAAACTCTTTGCCATCTTTTGACAAATTTTCAGGGATGGTCGGGTCTTTGCCTTCGTTCACCACATGGAACATGACACTAAGCTACACACCACCTACCACCATCAGGACTGGGCTGACTTTGGCCTTGTACAGCTGGTTGGAAAAAATTTGACACAATGTGGCAAACACTGCCTTTGGTGCTGAATCACTGTTCGCAGGCCTGAGTGGAAGCATGAACGAAGCCATGGCACTGCACAGCCTGGCGCATACCGGGCTGTGTCTGGTCGAGAGCTGATCCACAAATGGTGGACGACCAGTGCACATTTCTGTGATGAGACAGCCCAAAGACCAGATGTCTGCAGCCCGCCCCACATGTTTGCCCTGCATTACTTCAGGGGCCATCCAATACAGAGTTCCTTTCACACTCCCAGCTTGAGCATCTGCAATGGCAAATTCCCAACACTTGCAGCCGGGTTTCAACAAGTTGTTTTGGTCATTGTTGTCAGTGTAGAGTTAACCAGGCTGGGGGGCAGATGCATTCTGTCAGCACGCAGTAAGTGTCTGTCATTCCAACAAAAAATCGTATGTCGGCTAGGCCAAACTGGTTGGCGAGACTGACCTGATGTGTTGTGAGAGTTGAAATTCATCCTGAAGGTCAAAGTGGCAAACAGGATCTACAAGGTTGCTTACCCAAAGACAAGTAGATTTGCATCAGTGTTGGCTTCACTAATTGGCGCATATCGCACACGACCACAGAAATGTGGCATTCAGATTCAGGCAGCATTCCCATACACCTTGCAGCGCAAAAAGTGTCACCTTGGGGCACATGATCACGAGGAAACACACCATCCTTCGTAGCATATTCAACGACTGTGTGAATCTTCTCACTTGCTCCAAAATCGGTTAGCTTGGCTGTCCCATTGTTGTCCACAAGTACGTTTTGCCCTTTAATGTCACGATGCATAATCCTCTTCTTATGCAGATAATGCAGACCTTGAACAACAGCCCTGGTATGCTTGCGAACAACACATTCGTCCATTGCACCTGCGATTCAGACCGCATGTGGAGCAAAATTGACAGAGCACGTTCACAGCTGTGCACAGCATAGGAGTATGTGGGTCACAGAGCATAGTACACATCATGGGATTTAGCATGCCAACAGAGAGAAAGCAGGCATCGTGCCCCTGATCTAATACTTACCGTATTTGTCCAAGACTTGTCGTATGGATCCACACGGAACCCACTCGAGAAAAATGTTAATGTGTCGATCAGTGCGCTCGAACCCAAGATACTGCACAATATTGGGATGTCTTAAATGCTGCAGTGTCCAAATTTCGCCCTCTAAAGCCTTGACACACTCTTGCATCTTCCTGTCATTCCCATTTGCTGTTGACACAAGTTCAACCTGGATACATTCAAGTCTTGCATGTTATAAGTGTGCGTGCATACACCAAAAAAATAATCCACCACATCTGCATGAGGCGATCCCTCGATAAAAGCTAATACCATGGCCATATTCAGATCAATAAATAAGGCAGGATTTCATTACATGTAGCACCTGCTTCACAGCCGCGAAGCCGCCTGTGTCCAGAATTGCTAGAAATACGCATCCGTAGGCACCCTTGCCAAGCATCTCGCCAGGCTTCCAATTCCAGGTACGCTGCTGAGACGATTCTGGCACAGAGCTTGCCGGCGTGTGATCTACACAGCTTTGATCGCTGGATGCGCTCTCTGCATCCTTTGAAATCCTTGTATGATCTGCACATCCATCCTGATCACTTGCAAAGTAACAGTGCATCAGAGCTATGAAACAAGCAGTCAGGAGGACCAGCTAATAGGCGCACCTTCTTCAAGTCTATGACCATGATTTTGATTCCCTGCCTCGGCATTAGCGGTCTGCAATTCGTGTTTGTTGAAAGTGATGTGGTTACAGCGTCAGTGGACTCTCAGCACAGCGCTGCACATGCAACGAACGGGAACAATAATTTGCAGCAATAAATAAGTTTGCGCTGGTTCATACTTGCGCCGGATTTCGGGCGTCTCCGGACGGGTACGGGCCTTCGGGTAGCCATAGCTGCAACTGCTGCAGTGTCAGACAGCAGCAGATACACATCAAACGCTAGAGAGATATGCAGGCGATCTAAACACAATACGTGACTCCAAGCTTGAGAAGTACCGTTGCGCGGGGAATGTTCGCCTTCTTCTGTGGTGCCAAACAGTTTCCCATCGCTCCGCTTGTTAACACTTTCAAGCAAAGCCTCCAACAGTCGTTAACAGACTAGCACGATCACAGCCACGCATACTCTACAATAAAAAAATCATTAATTTCCTTACTCCATGTGCACTGGCTTTGGTTGTGAAGAGCAGCACGCTTGAAGAAATGCTATGGATCCGGACAAAACCACATCCGGTACAATTGAACAGACGCTCAGTGATCGCTGCATCTGACACGCTCAAAAGAATTACCGCTACATGGTGTTGCTTGAAGCGTACTGCAGTGCGATGTTTGTGCTCGGTTTGCGCACTTTGCCACATCTCTGACCGTTTGACCAAAACCGCCATGATATGGGGGTTTTTCCTTCCGGCCGTCCGAGATTCTGAGCGCCACAGATCCTCATGTTGCTTTAGCGCAATGATGCACATACAGGCACTGAGGCCCTGCACTATCCTTCATAGCACTATAATGTTTGTGTTTGTGCTCTTGTAGGAGCGAGAACACTGTCTGGCCGCTCTGCATTTGGCCCACAGGTGTGCGACCACCGCCCCTTTCACCACATGCACGCAGCGTTTCTGGCTCGCGCTTGCGTGTTTTTTTATTGTTGATGACTGATGCGAGGCGGCAATGCCTAAGTTAACGTGTTTCCATAAGCTGTTGACCTGCAGACCCGCTTGCGACTGCATGGAAAGCGTGAATTGGAGCAGAAGTCCTTAGCCCATAAATAACTGTTTGACTAGGTTTGCTGCATTCAAAGGCTGTTGGATGTCCTCAGCCTGTCCTTGACCGAGTCCATGAACCTGCAGCTCCCGATGGCGTTTCGCTTAGCGCAGTCCGCGCTGCGGCAGGCGGCCAGTACAACACGATCCGAATCTGTGCCATTTTTTCTGCGGGTACAACAAGCTGCGGCGTACGCTGCACAGCCTGCAAAAGCCACGGACAGCCGCGACTACCGGATCGCTAAGTATGGCGCTGCCAAGGTTGAAGAGGACGAAAAGAAAGCTATGGCAATGCGTGAAAAGTTTGGGAAGGACAAGCGTGCGGCGCTGGAAGGCGACCAAGCAGAATGGAGCAAGCGGGTGCAGCTGGAGGCGTGGAGAAATGCTGGCACGATGACCGAAGAAGAGCTTGCCAAGATGGAGGATTAC
Source organism: Ulva armoricana (assembly GCA_032360965.1). Taxonomy (NCBI): domain Eukaryota; kingdom Viridiplantae; phylum Chlorophyta; class Ulvophyceae; order Ulvales; family Ulvaceae; genus Ulva; species Ulva armoricana. The sequence continues at coordinate 150,069 of JAUMHO010000006.1, forward strand.
AAGCATATCTATGCTAAAACTGTGACCCTGGACAAGCTTGGTCAAGAGGTTGACTTTTCTACACTGAAGGGTGAAGGCAAGGTCTCGCAGGTGGGTGTTCCTTCGATGGCTTTGACACCAGATCCTCCACAATTAGTATTGTCTTGGGTTTTAGAGATCAAAGTTTCTCGTAGGTGATCGGCGCTGTCGTTGATGTCGATTTCCCTGATGGTGAGCTTCCAGCCATCCAGTCTGCTCTCGAGATTCAAGGTCGCGCTGAGCGCCTTGTGCTTGAGGTCGCACAGCATCTCGGAGATAGGACAGTCCGTACCATTGCTATGGATGGTACAGACGGGCTTGTTCGAGGACAGCCTGTGAAAGATACTAAGGCACCTATCCGCGTCCCTGTTGGCCGTGAGACTCTGGGGCGCATTCTCAATGTCATCGGCGAGCCAGTCGATGAGTGTGGCCCAATTGAATCAAAGGAGCTTTGGGCTATTCATCGTGAGGCTCCTGCATTCTCAGAGCAGGCTACAGAGCAGGAAATTCTTGTGACTGGGATTAAGGTATGCACTGGCACGCCCAGTTGTCGAGCCTGTGTTTATACACTGCAAGATGTCTTCATGACTGAATCAAGTTTGTTCTACAACCTCTGCTCTCCACGAAATAAAATACATTTCCGAGCTCATTGCTGGCTCTCATCACTGGATGCCTCGCTGAGCTGATAATGCATGCCAGGTTGTGGATTTGTTGGCTCCGTACCAGCGTGGTGGAAAGATTGGTCTATTCGGTGGAGCTGGAGTTGGTAAGACTGTGCTCATTATGGAACTCATCAACAATGTTGCTAAGGGTCATGGTGGTTTCTCCGTATTTGCGGGCGTTGGAGAACGTACCCGTGAAGGCACAGAACTGTATAACGAGATGATAGAGTCTGGTGTTATCAAGACTGGATCAGAGCGCGGTGAATCGAAGTGCACTCTCGTGTACGGCCAGATGAACGAGCCACCGGGAGCACGTGCCCGTGTTGCACTGACAGGTCTGACTATCGCTGAATATTTCCGTGATGTGGAGAACCAGGACGTGCTACTCTTCATTGACAACATTTTCCGCTTCACTCAGGTACATCCCTTTGATTGCTCATATCATGCCTGCGTCTGTCTTTTATACCAGGCCATGTTCCTGTTTTTTTTTGTTCATGCACACTGTGGTAGCTGTGTTGGGAAATTTCCCCTGTGGTGCACAGGGAGTACCCATAATGGGATGGCACATGCAATTCAGTGATTCAGTTCCTGAGTTGCATTGCAGGCCAACTCAGAGGTGTCAGCATTGCTCGGACGCATCCCGTCAGCTGTTGGCTACCAGCCTACTCTGGCCACTGACCTGGGTGGTCTGCAAGAGCGCATTACCACAACCAAAGCCGGATCCATTACGTCAGTTCAGGCAGTGTATGTGCCTGCTGATGATCTGACAGATCCTGCGCCAGCGACTACCTTTGCGCATCTGGACGCTACAACTGTGCTGTCTCGCCAGATTGCAGAGCTTGGCATCTACCCTGCTGTGGACCCCCTGGACTCAACCTCGCGCATGCTTGATAAGCGAATCCTGGGAGAGGAACACTACAATGTTGCACGTGCAGTGCAGAAGGTTCTCCAGGACTACAAGAACCTGCAGGTAGGTGCTATTGCGTGTGCATGGGTGTGTTTAATGCATGTCGCTCTGGTCATGTCTGGCTATGCTGAGTGGACCATGTATCCATTGTCTGCTGTTGTCAAGGTGCGTGTAGTGCATGTACGTGACGAGCCTGCTGCTGGACAATGCTTTGCTTGCTCTTTAGCATGATCTCAGCTTAACCTTACCACTTGCAGGATATCATTGCCATTCTAGGTATGGATGAGCTGTCTGAGGACGATAAGCTCACAGTATCCCGCGCACGCAAGATGCAGCGATTCCTCAGCCAGCCATTCCAGGTTGCCGAGGTGTTCACTGGCTCCCCTGGTAAGTACGTAACCTTGAAGGAAACAATCACCGGCTTTACCTCCATTCTGGAAGGCAAGTATGATGACCTGCCAGAGATGGCATTCTACATGGTCGGCGCCATCGAGGATGTTGTGGAGAAGGCCGAGGCCCTGGCCCGCGGTGACATTTAGATAACAAAATGTTGGTGGCCATGACTTGGCGTTGAGTGAGTGAGGCCCTGCATGCTGAACTGGCCTGAGTGAATTGAAGTAGGTCTCATGTGGCTCGAGTTTTGTTTATACTCGACTTCCAGAGGGTTGATGCAGGCTTTTTTGCATTGATATATCATGGATGGTGGTGAGTATCAAACGACTGGTCTCTAGGCACAATGTGACCCCACGTACAGTACGTAAACGATGAGACTATTCCAGCTTCGTCATTGCACATTCATCTGGAAGCTGAACATGTATCCTGCCCCGAAAAATTTGCATACGACTGTGACTGCAATACAGAGTACACTTTTTGTACTGAGGGCGCATGAGTAAATCACACCTGAAAGAGTGTGGTTTGTGAGGCAGAAGCTTTTTTGTACTTCGCATTGGCCACATTCCTATTGAGGCTGAAATATGGCGATAAACGTGGCTCACTACGTCCTGCGACTGCTACCACCACCAAAACACCTATGTAAACAGAGCCGCAGTGCAACAAATTTTCTGAATTATAGGCAAAAGTAGAGCCTGTTTACATGAGTCCAAAAACACATGCCTAGCCCTGGCGGGAAATGTTTGCCTTGAGGACCTTCAGTGCCTCAGTCTCCTCGCCATAGTCCGTCACAAGAGCAGCGGAGCAACCAACAACACGGGTCGCTTCACCGTCAGCATTGAGCTTGTGCAGGCCGACCAGCTCACCCAGCTTCTTGTTTGTCTCGATGGTCAGCTGCAAAGTATTTCACATAAACCAGAGACTTAACAAGCGTTAAACAAGCGACCGATCATGACAATACGCATTGCAACACAAAATCATACAAGGGACTTGGCACGACAGGAGACTAGTTGTTAGGGTTGTGAAATCAAGTTTGCTATGGAGGCCTGAGGGTATCAGCCCACATAAACACAATGCACAGGTGTGCAAGGAAACAGCCTGTAAATCCGAGCTATTCGTCCCGTGCAACCACATAAGCTCCCATTTTAGGCGTAATGGGAGATTCACAAGCTTCTAGCAGTCTGCATGTCTTGATACACATGGAAACGCACCAGGTCGACATTCTTCTCCTGGCACAGGTGCTCAATGAGCTTCTTGTAGTCAGGCTGATTGCAGTCATCAGCGAGAATGCACAATTGCCCCTGCTCGCGCTCGATTGCCCTGCGCGAAGTCAGGCGATGAGAGCGACTGCTGGCACAATGGTAAACACAGCGGACACTAGCATGAGCCCCTTTGCCGACAACTTTGCATGATCATACCGCGTAACTTCCCTGAGACCCCTGGCGAGACCATCATGGGCGAGTGCCTTTCTCAAGACAATCTCGACAGCCGCGGACTGATCAAGCGCCTCAGTAGGGACTGCGACTGGGGCTGGCGCCTCAGCAGGTGCATCATTACCACTGGACCACCAACCAATCGTGAGGACAGGAACGAAACCTATCTCGTACACATGAACCACCAAGTTGGGCGGTGCAACCTCTTCACCGCAGCCGATGGCGTACACACAAGTTTCAGGCAGCCTCACGACAGGCATTGTCATCGCATGTTGTGACAACGCACCCGTCAGACATGGTCCTCGGATTTATACCTCCCACGTCTGGAACAATGAAAACCTGCAGCAACAGATGCGCTGCTGTGTTATGAACCAATCTCAATGAACGGAACCGGCAAGCGTGACCACCCACACCTGGCAAAGAAGTTGTTGGAAAGGGTGATATGATGTTTGGTTGGGCCTTCTATGGTTCCACTCGCATCTCCGGTCAGCGTCAGGGACACTTCGCCGTCAAAGATCGAAGATTCGTGTACGTTCTATTTCTCCGCGGCGCCGCAGGCCGCCACACGGCCGGAAGGCTGGCAGTGATATCCAACGCATGGAATGTAAAGAGTACTTCTTCCCTCATTGTGGATATCAAATTACAGCGCAGGTGTTCACGAGCAACAGGACATCTGCTCATCGTTATTTACATACCGGCGTTTGCATACAGTGCTAGGAACGTCCTGCCGTATCTCCTACTCTTGACCAGCTGCAGGGGGCCTACGTTCTGCCGAACCTCTGGTTTATTCTGAGCCGCATACTCTACGATCACAACGCTTCTTTCATGCACAAGCCCACTTTGATCCAATAGTTCATACAGTTCTGAATACGAAACCATCATGTAAGGCGGTGTCACAGATATGTAGTCAAAGGGGCCGCCCGCAAACGATGGCACTTCCAAGCTGCGCCGCAGAAAGCCTTCCACAGATGATTGATGCACAGTGACCTGATCCTTGAGTCCGGAGGCCTCGATATTGGGATTGAGGCACTTGCCAATCACCCAAGAGTCCATCTCGACAAAGTGCCCCTCGCCACAGCCCCTTGATAGCCCTTCCAGCCCTACCGCTCCCTGTTCACATGCGCCCACTTATGTGCTCCTTTCCATGAGGAACCACGGCCACAAACGCTGATTAGCACCATGGCTGTTACTCCGATGTTCGAGCGAATGTGGTGGCCGCACTGACTCAGGCCTGCGATGTCACAACGGTGACTGCACCACTGTGTCTAGTCAGATGGCATCAAAATGGGGAAGTTGCAGAGCATGCAGAGCTGTGCGGTGCATGCCCAAGCAACGGAAACAAAGATGATCACAGCAGGACGGACAAACTACGGAGGGCATGATCCTGCCACACGGTGTAAATTTCCTCCCGACATGTACTGTCGTACTACAGAACAGGCAAGCATTTTTCTTTGAAGTTCCGATGCAATCCCACATGTGAGTGCTTACGCATACATGTGAGGGCCTCACCGTCCCCGAGAACAGGTCCAACCACCGAGCATCAGCGGCGAATGCTTTACGGCCCACTGTCCCGGTCAGTAGCATGGAGAAGAGGGCTCCCCGGACCTTCTCCATCATCGGCCTAACTTCCTCTCCTGCTGGGGAGTACAGCCGCCTGCCTGCACATGCAGCTTTAGTTCACGACAAGGTTGCACCAGGTACACACATCATGCTGACACAGCATTGACAAACGCTCAGGGCAAAGTGAGAAAGGCGCGGGTCTGCGGCACGGCTTCAACTACTCAAGACTTGACTCGTTATTGCATATTGTCAAGCAGCCAGGTCTGCTGAATTAACACTTTGTCAACAAGTCGGCACTTCTTGTCACACACGAATCAGGGGCGAGTACCTGCAGCAGTTCCTGCAATTATTTTCAGCTGGGTGTGCCGCTGCTTGGCACGTCGCCTTCTCTTTTGCTCTGCAGGTGTCATCATCTTCTCATTCTCTGATGCCTCTGCCTGCTCCGCTCGGACGCGTTTCACCTCATGAGGCCTCAGAGATGCCAGCATGTCCTCTGCAAGGCAGCTACCACGTGCAAAATCTACACATCTTGACATCGATCCAGCCTGCCATGTTGCAAACAACATGGCAAGCTTCCACTGCCCATCAGCGCTGTGTTGTGCCGTGCATGCAATGCTGACATGGCCTGTGGTGCAAACATCAACTGCATAATCACTTCAAACACCCTAACCGAATCAGGCTATGATTATTCAGTCCTGCCACGATTAGTGCAAGTGGCAAAACCAGCACGCAGCGGTGCACAGGCTGTTGCGCTGCAAGATGCCTGCTGTGCGGGGCACCACGTACCTCACAAACGTTCACACAGTTGACCCAATCAAGGATCGTGATCTACGCTGCATGGCAGACGTCCCAGCTAAGTTTGATAGTAGATGCACTGTCACGGAGTTGTCCAGCTCATGGCACCGAACGTGCATGACCCACTGCCAAGGGCGCTGGTTAAAGATCAGGGCGTCCAGACTGTGTGACTCGGAACAAGGCCAGCGTAGTGACTGACTGCTGGCAGTGAGTACCTGCTTCCTCAGCACCTGAGGCTTGACTTGGGCCAGCAGGCGCTGCCAGCTCTCTTAGGAGCCGCCGACTGGACGACTGTATCGTGTCACTGTCAGGCGCGAGAACTTCCTCATCATCGCCAGCGCCAGCTTTCTTCTTTTGTACATCCGGCTCAGCCACAGAGACGGACCATCCTGTATCTAGCCACCCGCCTACAGGCATGTCTTCTTCATCATCACCATCGAGTGACTCTTGGAGTCCATCGAGCACGTCATCACCCAACTCTTCATCCTGTTTGCGTCCGGCAATAAGTACGCGTGCATTATAAGTTCAGCAGCATTAGATCTCAGGAAATACCCAATGTAGGATGGAGAACATGACAAACGAGGGATGCGCGATGGATCTCTCAGGAAATACCCAATGTAGGATGGAGAACATGACAAACGAGGGATGCGCGATGGATCAAGACATTGCACTCACTGAGCAAATTCATGACACAGCGGCTGCCTACCTCCCAAGATGTAGAAAAAACAATCTCTCCATCTTCCTGTTCCCTTGTTGATAAGGTGTACTCTGCTCCTTGTGAGTCTTCAATCGCGGTCTGGATGTGCTGAGCTAGGTCCTGAGCGTTTGGCGACCAACCTTTATCGACGTCAAAAACCACTTCATCAGATCCACCTTCCCCTTTACGATTATATTTCACTGCAAGAGCCGTTGCCAAGCGGAAATTGCACTGTGGTCGTGAAAGCAGTCCGCCGCAGACGTGCACGCGGCTCTGATTGTGCCTCATACCCTTGCCTGCGCCACACGTCAAGCCCACCCATGACGACATCCGATGGAAGGCTACACAACTTCAGATTTTGCGCGGCGTAGCAGTTGTAGCAAGCGCATTAAAGGGAAAGGCACGGACTGGCGCTGGCTCCACTTGTGAATACCGAGTTAACACCCCGTCGCAAGCACAGCCACAACATTCGTACTCCAGACCATGCGGCAGATAGCATGGGCACTTTTTGTCAGTGTCTGGCCGTTGGCAGCACTGCTGAGATTGCGTGCCAGGCCTGCGGCCAGGTAGCAATAGAGTGTCACGCAACCTCAAATACTTCGATGCACACCAGAGCCACAAAGCTGCCGATCGCCCATCTAACTTATCAGCGATCCCTGCCATAGCCCCAATTCAGCAACACCCCCTTGCAGTCACGAATACCACCACACCGGTTTATGAAATTCAAGAAAAGCGGAATTGTCATACAAACAGATCAGAACAACCGGTTTCATAGAGGGTCACACACACACTGAGTGCAGGAAAAATAAAATGGACAGAGCATCACGCCAAACGCAGGCAGGTATCGGCCACAGTGCCTTGACCCGAACTTGGGGACGGAGAGCTCACCGCGTGTTCCTGTAGCTGACTTGAGCAGAGCGGGACTGCTGCGCCCACTGCGGTCTCATTGAGAAAAGCTCTATTTCGGAGCGCGGTAGCGAGCGCGGTATCGAGCATTCACCCATGACAGCAAAGGCGCGCACGCGGCACCCCCCTCCACGGAGGGCACGCGTGTAGGAACAGTCGGGGCGGGGGCAAACGCGGGAAAAGAATAACTGACACAGGGCGGGGAGGGCCAGGCAGGTGAGGGAAGGGGGAAGGAGGGGGGGGTCCCGAATGGAGGAAGGAGAGGGGCCGGGGTGAGCGGTTCGGCGCATAGGGTGCGGGGCTACGCCCTGGTGCGGGGGTGGAGAGCGTGCAAGGCGTTCCTTGCAGAGTCGCGCGCAAGCGACGGCCCCCGTGTGGAGGCCGAATCACAGCGCAAAGTCGTCCGTCGGAACAGGCAGACCATGTGGAACCAGCCGCCCACTGAGTCGCGCCCGCAGCGGCGCCGAATCGAGGATCTGCCTGGCGATGCTGCAACAGAGCATGGTGGAGAGATCACGCATTGTCCATGAAGATTTTCGTGGAGACGGCGCCTGTCGTGGCCGCAAACTCTGCCATCTCATCGAGGAGAGCAAAGGCTGGGGGGCCCACACAACCATACGTTCCATGGGACAGGGGGCCGAAACGGCACGTGCCTGTGCCGGTACGTCCGTACATCTCTCACTTGGATGCATCCTTGGTCTGCACAGATGCCCCAGTCTCCTATGCTACGGCAGAAACTGCTGATGATGCGAGCGGGTGTGCCACGCACACATCCACCACCACGGGGCGTCCCGGAAGGTACAGGAGGAGGTCACCGCGCTGAGGATCACGCTGGGAGCGCGGCAGAAGCCGCGTCTTGTTGGTGGTGTGCATGGCGGCAGCAGGCATCGACAGGGGCAATCGTGGGTGCGGGGGCGGCTGGTGCAACGGCATCGGCGGGCACTGCGGCGGCGAGCACGGCAGCAATGGGCTTTGTGACGGTGGCAGATTTCCCCCGGCTGACATAACGGCTGGGGGAGGGGGAGGTGCAGAGGGAGCCAGGGTGCCATGAGGGGTAAAAGGCACGGCCGAGGCGGGGGTGGGAGAGGGGCCGCCGGGGGCAGGGGAGTTTGCACGCGTGGGCAGTCGCCCGCATCCAACTGCGGCGCACATGCGGCCCTGTGGACTGAGCGGCGGTGGTGATGCTATCTCGCAATCCACCGCAGCAACAGGCGCCTGTCGCTGCGCATCGAGCAGGTGCGGCCGCCATGTTTTCCCACAGTGTCGTGCAGCGGGACCCATCTGCATGCGAGTAGCACCGTCAGGTGCAGCAGCGCCGGCTGCACCTGACCGGCGGCCGGGGCTGTACGCAGCCACTGTGCACCCTAGCTTCCTGGCCTGCAGGTCACCCTGATGTGCACTCTTTGTGTGTGCGCATGCGTCGGGAACCCTGGCGCCACCCCCCACATAACTCTCCCATTCCAAACCACACAGGAGCAGAGAGTTCGCCAGCTGTGCACGGACATCGGACGAGTCCGGCAGACGCGCACACAAACGAGTGGCACCTAGTCCCTAGAACCTGTTGAGCATTTGCACACGAGAGAGGTCACACGCCTGTCCATGGCAGTCGGAAGCAGTTTGCCCAACCTGTCTGCCCAACATGCCAGCTTCTGTAACTTTATCCACAGCAGTGGGGAACCGGCTCCATTGCCATTACGTCTGGCTGCACATTTCACTTGGCCCGTGGTCCCGGTTATCCGGAGATGTCAAGGTCCTTGTAGGATATGGCGAGTAAGTGTCACATTTACATTTACATTTCTATGGCCAGAAAAATGCCATGTATTTGAATATCTGCGAGGGATTCCACGAGCACACCCAGGGTTCTGCATGACGTGGACGGCGCTTGATAAGCAGGCGAGATCAGGCGCTTAGCCACGGTGACGCACCATGCTGCGTGCATGAGAGGCTGTGTAGACTGGCCTCGGTACTTGCAAACAGTCCCGCCGCTTTCTGCCGACTAGGTCGGTTTTGATGCGGTGTACAAATGACACTGAACAGCCATCCGCTATCCAGCCACATTAGATCTGTTTTCATCTTGGACAATCTGAGCGCTGCTTGGCCGCGTGCAGCAAGAAGGCTTTCATCTCTTGGGTTTGTGCCGGAAACTTCGCGGTTTAGACGTCATGTTTGCAAACATCCGCTCTACTTTGCCATACAAAAACTTTGACATCGTCGAGAAGGCTGTCCTGGCTGGCAGTCTTGATCCCAAATTCATACGGGCAATCAATACTGGCATCTTCTATCCCGAAACAGCAGTGGCCGATGTAAGACTCGCTTTCGCTTGCTACACGATCGGGAGGTGTTGAGGAACGCTCCAGTGTTGTCCGAGGAGGCTCGCCAGGTGATCCTTTAAGCCGCGATCATGTCTGCAGGACGCCTCCGACGCAGACGATAACATGCCCGGCCTGGACCAGGGCTCAGTTGGATCCATGGAGGAGAATGACTGGGAGCTTGATGGGGTGTGCTTGCCTTTCGCAAGTCAACATGTGCACCATGTCCGGCAGTATGGGATTCACATGTACCCAATGGCGTGAATCAGGACCAAGCCTCAAGGTCATTTATATGAACAATGGTTGTAGAGGAACAAGCAAGATGAATCCGTGCACCCTGGTAAACTTGAGCCCCGTGCGTACAACCGGCCAGGACAATCACGCCCTGCCCCAGCGCTTCGACGTGATCCAATCACAGACCAAGTGCGGCAGGTGCTTGCATCGCCAGTGGGTCTACTTGCCGTCTACTTGCGAGCAAGTACTCAAATGCCACCTATGATATCAAGGTTCTTCTGGCTTGCAGCATGCTGAACAGGTTGCACGCAAGGAGGCCAAGCCACGTGCAGCAAGGCGGCGCCAGCCGGATGGGGAGGAAGTCCGCGCCCGTGCAGAGCGCCCAGAAGAGCTCTTCCAGCACGAACGTGAAGAACGTGATCGGCTGCGTGTTGAAAAAGGTGCTGCGCCCATTACTTTGGACAGCTCGCTGCTAGTGCCAAGTGCAGCCATGTAGGACGTGGTGTCTGGCTGCAACGCCCGCGGCCCCACAACATCCGCAACAGACCATGGAGCGTTTCATTTGTAAGATTAGGTGCGTGTTTCAGTTAATAATGTGATTGAGCAGAACTGCACTCGTGCTCACACAGGTTTTGTTGTGGACGAAGAGGATGAGGAAAATCCCAAGATGTACGTTTGCTGCCTGAAGGAGCTGCAGACTGACCTGAAAAGCATACCTGGTGTCAACGCAAGGTCACTCACTTGCAAATATGATGAGGAGGAGTACAGCATTCGGGCCAATGCCCACCGCCTCCGGATCGATTGTGAGAAGGTGCATCCGCAGCATGCCATGCATCCTGTGCTCCCCATGGCAGCTGCAACCACATCTGTTTCAGCGGCATGGGTGGGATCGCTGTCACGCGCCTGTCACCATTGCATCAGCGTTCGCACGATCTGGAGTTCTGGTGCACATGCATGCGCGACATTCTGCCTCTCGGTCCAGCGCAAGTGACCAGCGCAACACAGCCCCACGGCGCGTTGTGCGGGACAATCAAATGCTGTTCACACATGTGCGTGGTTGACGTTAAGCCAAGTTCTTCTTCGCCTCGGACATGCTGTGGCCGTGTATAGAAGCCGTTGCTGGTCAGGGTGGCCCCAGAAGACGGCCTTGTCGTGCGTGACCGGTTTCAAAATGTGCATCAGCCGACTGGTGCGCCAAACCGAAACCTTCCCTGCCAGGAGGTAGCTCGTGCGTGTGTCATCTGGAATGGGCTGGTGCAGGGCCACGAGCTCCGCTGCCACCACCCTCAATGCGTCCGTGCACTCATTTACTGCGGGGTGCACTCCAAGGAGCAGCCCTGGGGCAAGATGGACGCAAAGAACACATGCCAGCAGCTCTCAAAAGATGGTGTGGTCATGAGATGCCTGAAGGCAGGCTGCGATGGCCGCATTGTAAGGACGGCCATTGAGAAGGACCGAGGCGTGCGGCGGGCCGAGGTCTGGTACCACGCAAAGTGGCACCAGGACATCATCGATGAGGAGGAGCGGCAGAAGAAGCAGGCGGAGGAGGAGGTTGTGCGTGCCCGTGCTGAAGCGGAGGAGCGGCGGAAGAAGGAGCAGAAAGCTGCGGATGTGGAGGCGAAGAAACAGGCCAAGCTTGCAGCGAAGACCGCGAAGGAGCAAGCGCGGCGGCCAGAATTGGTGGGACTGGATGGCATGCAGGTGCGCAGGTGCAGGCTCTGTGGTCTGTCGTTCAACGCCTGGAGAGGCTCGACGGCAGTATGATGGACGTGCACAGGGAGCTTTCGTAACTGCGGATGGCCAGCTTGCTGTGGTGCCTGGTGGGGATGTGCGGGCGGTGGAGCAGGCAGGTGGATGTGGCTCGATGTAGAGGTGAGAGTGTGCGTGTGCAGATCCCTGTGCCCCCAAAGAAGCCTCAAAAGGCCAGAGCGCCGGCGGAGGCACCCAAGCCGGACGTGCCCAAGCCGGACATCTCTGAGGTGGAGCGCATGATCGAGCAAGAGGGTGCTGCAGGCGTGCGGTCGCGCAAGAGCGACGATGTGTTTGCAGCTGTCCCAGAAGTGAAGAGGAAAGACAAGAAGAAGGAGAAGAAAGATAAGAAGAAGAAGGTCCTGGACGTGGAGTTCGGGGAGCGTGGTGCGCTGCTGCCCTGCCTCGTGACGTGGCGGCCTGTGGGATGTGGGGCGTCTATTTCCGAGATGTGCTGCTCTGTTGAAGACTGCAGCTGTTCAGCTGGTGCCTGGTGCGCTGCACATGCACATGCGCATTCATACTGCTGTGGCCACGTTGCCAGATGCATGACCTGGTGCGCTCCTGGCCGGTTCCCACGCGACAGGTGGCTCATTTGACCGTGTGCATGGGTTGTGGTAGATACAGGATGAGGTGAAATGGAGTATAACAGTGTCAGAGTTGCGCCCAGGCTGACACTGCGCCCAGGCTGACACAGTGTCAGAGTTGCGCCCTCGCTGACACTGCGCCCAGGCTGACACAGTGTCAGAGTTGCGCCCTCGCTCAACGTCTCTGGGTGGCGCTGACGCCGTTCACACCTGATTGCTGCTTGCAGCGGACGAGGCCGACAACATGGAGGTGTCAGGGTTGGACGCGCAAGTGGACCGGGCCGTCCACCGTGTGCAGCAGCTTGACGTAGGAGATACTGCTACTGCCTCTAGGCACGTTGAGGACTTCCCGGACCTCGCACCAGGTCCTGCCCAGGTGTGTGTACGTCTGCACGCACATGTGCAGAGGCGGGGTCTGCTCGTATGCAACATGTGAGCGCCTGGCCCCGACGGAGAGTTACGCTGCCCAATCCAGCCACGGTGCCAACCAAGCAGAATTAGAGGGCTCGTCGTCAGCAATGCTGTGTTGATGCATGTGCCATGCACACATTGCCCTGCCTGGCTGGTGGCAGCCTGTATGAGACACAGGCGCACCACCACATCTGCCGAGTGACTGGGGCGCCGCCGCCGCTCTGACTGCGTGGAATCTCGCTTCATGGCGGCCGGGTGGTGCAGGCCAGCGGCGACACCGCTGCACTCGCGATACTCGAGGCCCGCAACTTCAGGGAGGATCGCGACACCCTCCCCATCACACCTTTCATGCTCTGCAAGAACCTCGACGTCGCCGTACTACGCCAGTCAGGCTCCCAGCGCATTGAAAGGAAGTTCCAGTCATACCTGCCCCGTGTCGAGGTTCACCAGGTGTGTCTCAGCCCTGGTTGCAATGAGTCCACCCTGTGTATCACGTCACCTAGCGCCCTCACATCTCCAGTAGGTTGGTGAGCAGCAGCCAGCGTCTCGCTGCGACCTCACACACCGCCGTAGCTGTTTTACAGAGTGCGGTGGTGCAACCATGATGGACACTGCATCTGTCTTCGGGAGCAGCTACACACATGACTGTTGCACGACCGGTGACGTGCAAAGCCAAGCATCTTGGCCTCAGCACAAGCCATGCTTTCCTTGCTTTATGAATTTTCTACCTACCTCCTCTTAGCTCAGCTGCGGTGCTTGTGTGCGATACAGAAACTGCTGCGCCATCGTCGCCATGGGTGCTTGTGTGGTTCGCAAAGAGACATTGGTCAAAATTGCCACCGTCCAACCAACAGTGTCAGACTCGCGTCAGCAGACGTGCTGGCTCTGCCCGCCACGACCGACAGGGTGGCTGCCCTAGGTGGTGTATGGCGCACGGTGACACTGGTATGCTGTGCAGGTCCGCGTGTTTGAGGACGCAGGCTGCGCCGCACTCGAGGTCAACTACTATGACGGCGAGTCCGCATGCAAGAACCTCAACGGCCAGCTCCTAGGGTCAAGGCCTGTTATTGTGACTCACCTCATCGAATTCCCAGACGAGGAGCTCATGTCCGCTCTCAGCGCAGCCAGGAGTGCTGTGCGCTCCTCTTCTCTTCGCACTCATTCCAGGGTATCTGCTTAGACCCAGGCGCAGGGCATACATGTCCGCAGGCCTGCGTTCTACTGTACATGGTAGATTGCGTGAATGGTGGTGGTGTCTGTAGGGTGAGGATGGCGACAGTGTGGTCCGGTATATCGTGGGACAGAGGCGGCAGGCGCGCGGGCAGCGCAGCTTGCCGACTGCGGACGAAATTCTCGCGCAGCGCGCTGCACAGGCCGCAGCTGCGGCGAGTGCCCCACCGCCACCGCCGGAGCCTGCAGGCAAGAGTACAGCGTCCTTGCTGAATCCGGTTGCAGCAGAGTTTCGTCCGGCCACACAAGTCCCCCCCCAACCAGCTCTACCTCCTGCCGCACCGCCTGCTGCGCCGCCTGCTCCAGAAAGAACATACGAGGATGCTGAAAGGTGGCTGCGCTCCTCACAGAACCCCAATACCGAGCTCGAGGCCATCCCACAGGTATGGGTGAATGTGACGGACCTCTATGTTTTTCCAATCCGCACCGAAGCGTTTTTCAACGAGCACTACATGAACAAGCCAGCCTTCCGTCTCAAGTATGATTATTTCCCAGGCTTCAAGGTGTGCTGCTTATTTACTGGTGCACCGCCTCGTCATTCACGATGTCGACGCTCGCAAGCCTGAGGCCCTGCGGACCAAGTACTGTCTGCACAATGATTTATCATGTGCAGGATTCAGTAGAGGCAGGCCGCAAACTTTCAGCTGCATTGATCTTCTACATTAAGGACACTCGCAAATTTTATGGCGTGATGTGCATTGAACCTGGCCAAGAGTACAAGGCTGACTGCAGATATCTGATCTCTGGCGGACCAAGTTTGCGTGAGGCACCCACCAGGCCACAGATTTCTGAGAGCGGTGAGGCCGAGCTGCAGAAACAGGGCGTTGCATCTCATTTTGTGTCCACACCCGCATGGCAGATCCTGCATACATTCTCTCCGGTCTATGGCCTGCAGGCTTGACCTGTGTCAGGAGGGCATGCCCAGTGTTGCTCTTCATGTACAGCGGTAACAGCTTATGATTCGAGTGTCTTTTGTCATATGCGTCTCTTGCACTGTCTCCACATTATGATTCTCCTCTGCCAACGACTCACATGCGTACGGCAAACATTGTTATTTCACTGTGCCTGTCCATGAGAAGCTGTGCCTACGACGATGGCATTGACCCGCTGAATAGTTCTCTCTGCACGGTGTGTCGCTCAAACTGTACATCATTCTGCCTGGACGGCGTATGAGATCAGTGTTTGTGGCGCTTTGCGATGCTGCAGTTGTGGACAACTTCATCAACGCTACTGCATCACATCCAGTAAATAGCCTATTGCTGCACTGTAACATTGAACTATCGTTCCGTGGCTTGCTTTGCTTTTGGGTCCCGCGGTTACCCTCTTCGTTTGCCTGCTTGCATTCAACCTGTGACCGCTGTCGCCATTCAGGCCAGTGCTGCGGCCTTCTCAGCCTCCGTTCCTTGGAACTTATCAAGGGTCGGAGATGTGGTACTGAGCCCAGTCTACATACATACTCACTGCCACAACTAATTAGATTTAGCACCATGAGAGCCAAGAGAATCAGTGTGGTCTGTAATACTCCTCCAACGTTAATATTCAGTCTGAATGCCCCTCAGCTCCTGCTGCGGGTAGTTGCTGCAGTCACACTGGTATTTCATATTCACTTTTGATCCCAGAGGATAATGTCACAGAATCAATCTGGCTGCCGCCATCTATTATCAACTTCAATATCAGTAGGGTGAAGTATCCACACTGAAAGACATTGCAGAGTCAGCCAGGGCCCGATCGCAAATTCACCAACAGCACTTGTGTAGTTTGACAACACAGTCAGAAAGAGCAGTCGAGGATGTAATGATCTAATCGAAATACATGTTAAAAAAACCAAATCTTGAGTCTGTCCCATCGCAAAGGAACATCTAGTGGCCAACACAGTGTGCAGCATGATGTGCTTTCTTGACTTGCAATCAGGCTGATAAAAATAGCTCAGCTTTGCGGCAGTGGCAGCCAGGGAGCACGTCAATGCATCAACAGCGAGCAAAGAACACATGCACCTTCAACCGACACTATCATGTCCTCCGACGGACAAGGCTGTTTAGGCCATACAGGTGAACATATGGAAAGTTGCGTGATTGTTCATCGACTTGGCTTGTTTAGAGGTTAAACATGTGAATGTGTGACGTCAACCACACATAGGCTGCTCATAAAGCCTATGGGCCAACCACCACCAGGCCAGCACTAGTCAAATGCCCATTGGTTCTCCCGCCTGACTTCTTCTTCCTCTTCAGGGGTGAAGTCGTTCTACATAGCCAAAGCAAAATTTCATGCACACCCCTTTGATGTAGCGTGTACATGATCCATGCCAAGGTGTGATATATTTACATACAGCCACCATGGCAACATAAGAACACGCAACATAAGAACACACAGTGAAGGTTCAATTTACCCATGACGAGTACGAAACTGTAGCATATACAATTGCAGAGCTGAAAAGCACCTCAATGCCAAAGTTTTCTCGAATTTGTTGGGGCGTCTTTCCCCTGATCTGCTCTGCCACAGCCTGGCATGTGATATCGAGCAAACTTTTAATGTTCAGGTAGTTGGCTGCTAAAATTAACTCAAACAGCTGTCCATTGTCGGAAGGTAAAAACTCTTTATTGAACGCTTTGACCTGCGCGTGGGAGTCTTCAAAGGTCCTCACAGGCTCTAGCAGTTCTAATGGAGCATACAATTATGTCGAAAAAGCCCTCACACCTCATCCGTGGACTTGCTGCTTTTCTCCCCATCCTTTGCTTTCATCTCTACTGTGAACCGGCAATACTTGATTACTTTCTCAAGGATCTCTGATCTGACATTCATCAAGGGTACCGACGACTCGTCAGAGGTGTCCGCCAAAATATGACGGATAGCTTCGGACTCCTCCGCAACCTCTCGAGGCACAGTAAAAGACTTCGAGTCAGATGAAATTAAAGTGACATCATCGTCGGCCATCATGACAGGCCAGTGGATCCCTTAGAACCACGATCGAGTAGCTAAGCAAAGAAACACTTCCACCGTGGCTTGAAAACTGGTAAGTGAGTAGAGACCAAACTGAGCATACATGTTGCCGGATGGGTGGGATACCTTCATGTGGCCAATGGTCGTACGTCCGCGTGCAGCGCGTAGATGTGCTGACAAACTCGGGTGCGGCCACATCGGCCACATCGGCTCTCCGACTCTCGAACACACCTCGAACTGCGAACACACCAGGCGCACCCGTACCTGGGTGGCAGATGGTTTAACAGTCCGACCGCACGCCATATCCGAACGTCATGCTGCAAACCGATGTCTCCGAAACGTTAATTGGCAGTCCAAAGGATACTTTGCCATGGAGTGTAAGGATTTAATACGTCTGATTGCTGCTATCTTCCTACCTCCTCTGGGAGTTTTTTTACAAGTTGGAATTGGTGGAGCATTTTGGCTCAACATCCTATTAACGTTGCTTGGTTACATTCCCGGCATCGTTCATGCGGTTTGGATTATCGCCACGCGTTAGGCATCGCGCAGTGACGTTGTATGTATTGAAGTTGGTTCCCGGTGATAGTGTTTTAGGCAAATAGATGTAGTCGATGCAGATACATGTGTAATGAGATGCAACAGCAGGTTTGGTTGCCATAGACGGTGGATCGGTGGGGTAGTCGAGTGAGATCCAATGTATGGGCAGCATGCTGCATTTTTTTATCTTGAAGGTTGGTCTGAGCTGTAAATGATGGGAGATCTAGGCAGATCTATGGAGCACTGATCGCCTCCTGGCAGTGAGTGGCCATCAATCAGGTTGCCACTCCGAAACAAGGCTGGGTTCTGAGACCGGCACACAGCCAAGACGTGAATATGCCTTTGCTGGATCTATCCTTGATGTTGGAGCATTTGTTACATCTGGGCCAGATGGAGAATGTAATGTATCAATGCGTCAGCATAATTACCACATGTGCATGTGGCCACCGCTGTGCAGCCACAACTACGCTCGTGCTCTCAAGCTAGCAGTTGGCTGCTCTTCAGAACAAATTCACGAGCACACGCTATTGATCTCTCTTCATAAGCCATGCTGAAGCCCATGCTCTGTATGACAAACCATCAAACTGGGACTGTCAGCTACTGGGACATGCAACATAGCACTCTGCACGGAGGAATCCCTGTCCACTTGCGGATCCCTGTCCACTTGCAGCCGTGGTTACCACAGAGATGGACTACGCTTCTGTACCATCAATGCCTGCATTGCCCGCCTGCTATTCTTTCTACTTGCACCTGAGTACATTGTGTATTCCAACTGCATGAGACAAGTAACCAGGCATGCATGCATCTCAATGGTTGCCTGAGTGGAACAGAAAAATGTAAGCATGGGGGGGACACACAAGCACATCACGAGAGAAACAGACAGCCATTCAGCACCGAGAGGGAGTCCTTCAACCCCTTCTTGCATCAGACCACTTGGAGACTTTCCTCGTGACATCCGCGCGTCAACAGTTTTCCCCCATGGCTTACATAAGAAATGACAGTCTCTACCGCAAGGAGGCAGAATTGTTCTTCAGGTGGCATGAGGTTACACAGACCTTGAACCAGAATGGTTCCAGGATGTGTGAACCTATGGATGAGTATAATTGTTGGGCAGTACTTGACGCAGGGGAGGAATCGGCATCATTATGCACTACAAAGTATGCAGTGGTCCTCATGTTTAACCTACAGCCCATGTGGGTGTCTATAGATCGTATAAGCCTCGGTGAGCGCTTGACACCAAAATGCGTAATTCGTGATCTTGTCCACGCAGAACATCCAATTACACAGAACTATGGCATGCTGGAACCATAATTAAAGCTGTGCTCAAAGTTCGGTGATGCTGGGCTGCTGGCATGCAGAGCAGATACGCACAGGCTTCATGCGTAGTCATGCATGGAGCATCCGGCTGCGACCGCGGCATGATCATGGTGGCCAGCATGGCTGAGTTATATATGCAAGACATAGGTGTTGACACCAGCACAGTCTCAGAATAGCTCCACACAGTGTGGCGCCATGTCCGCCATATTTGTCGCGTGCATCATCGTTAAGCAGGTGCAACAACAAACGTGATTTAACACAAATTACACCAACTATTTTGGGTGCCTGTCTCACATAAGAGGCGATTGGACAGGTGCTGACCAGAAGCGCCGTATTACCCTAGCATACATTCGAAATAAAACATGCGTGAGTAAATCGGACACTCACAGTTCCACCTCACAGGTGCCCCGCCGCCCCTCAGCTTATACACGATGCTCAGAAATTCTTATTCAGAACATGCCAGGTTGTTGCGGTCTTCTGTGGAATGGAACCCCTCCACCCCACCCATCTGGCCTCATCCCGCCAGGCGGCCCCCTGAACTGCGGACCACCGTGGCCCGGAACCCCTTGTGGCGCATGGAAGCTTCCCATTGGCGGTGCCCCCTGCAGTCCTCCCATCAGCCGTGAAGGCCGTTGCATTCCCATGTGGTGGGGCATGCCATTTGGCGGTAGCCCGGACGGTGGCATTGGTGGCCGCGGCGCGCCCATGCCTGCATGCTGCCCAAGCTGGGGCCTTGGAGGTGCGCCGCCTGCTGGACTTGGTGGCGTTGGCTGAGGCCGCTGCGGTACTCCTGACTGACCTGCAGTTGCGGGAAACTGCGCCAGCGGCAGTGGCTTGTGCGAATCCTGTATCCTGCACTGAGTGCACGCCAAGCTGACAGCATATTAAGCAACTGAAACCGGTGGACAGATGTTAGCCTCAGCATAACGCATACTACATGCGCCGTACCAATGAGATCCAGGTGGTACTGATAGATGCACGATCTGGACGTCAGCAAGGCAAGAGTGCATACCTGGGTCGCTTGGCAGGTCCATCATTGGCCACATCCTCGTTCACAGCGTTAACCACTCGATTAATGTCTCGAAATGCTTTTGGCTTCGCTGCTTCAACTGTGCTTGGATCAGGTGGGGGACCCGGCTTTCGTGTATGGTTGTAACGGCACTCAGGCCCGAAAATACAAAACCCCAGGGCATACATATTGCACTCCTTGATGTTTTCCCGGGTGTGCTTGAACTTGCAGTCGGGATCGTTGCAAAATCCTTTCTTCAGGAATGTAGTGCATTCTGGCATGCGTTCGGGCACCATCTCATGAAGGAAGCCACAGTTGTCACCTTTCATGCACATCCCCTTGATCCAGAAAGCGCAAACGGTCTGCACGGTCAAAATATAGCGGAGTGGATTGATTGGCACAGTATCCTTGTACGTGGCTTGCTGCATGGCATGCCGCACCTTCTTGTAATTCCTGACAAAGTTCCTTGGTTGCTGCCCAATCTCGCCCACAGGCATCTGTGGGGGAGGCCGAGCTTGCTGCTCCCTGAAATCATTTTGCAGCTCCCTCTCAAATTCGAATTCAAAGTCGTGGTCAGCCATAGCCTCGACGGGTCCTCCTCCGATCAAGGGCGCGCTTTGCTGTGACACAGGTGTCTGAACCCACAAGCTTGGGTGATCCACGCTTGGGTCATCACGGGCAGTAACGTTACACCTCCTATTAAGTTTCGCTTGGATACCGGCGTATCACAAACTGTTCGATCGCGGGGACTACCCCATGAATTGTCAATACGTATGCCACGAAGTGATCACCGCCCCAGAAAGTACATGACTAAGTCGGAGCGGCGCGCACATACATACACGTGTAAGTTGGCGATCGGGTCTGTTGAAACATTGCTGCCGCGAAGCGTGCGCTCAGCGGTGACGCCATGTCAAGTGACGACAAGTGTAACAGCGGGAGAGTAGACTTGCATCAGGGAAGTAATTTTCCTCGTATCTCGGTGCTCGACCGAACCTCCGCACGCCTGGCCGTGCGTGGAGGTGCGTCTTAGTGTGGGTATGAGCATTGCGTGGTAGTCGGAAGTGCTTTGCGAGCGTTGTTTGAGCACCGCCAGGCGCTTGATTGTGTTTTTCGACTCGGCTTGCCTCCCACGAGCAAACGATAGCTGGCGATGCTCACGTGTCGCATAAAAGTAGGTGCAGGGAAGTCTGATTGCATATCTGGGGGTTTGGCTCTTTCCTGACGCAGCGCCAGACACGCCAGCACACAGATGGCGCTGGTGCTGCTCTGACACAGCATACTACAGCCATCCTTGCACCGTATAACTATATCAGTGTGTGGGAAGGTTGAGCTGCAACGTGGCTGGGTGAAATGAGTCTCAGTGGACGGCGCCAGCCTTGGGCTGGTATGATAGCGCGTGTGTTGAGCGCCAGAGGTAGATCACGCCTGACTGTGCCACCTGGGTGCGGTTAATTTTTAACTTGCAT
The DNA here is from genome assembly GCA_032360965.1 of Ulva armoricana. Lineage (NCBI taxonomy): Eukaryota > Viridiplantae > Chlorophyta > Ulvophyceae > Ulvales > Ulvaceae > Ulva > Ulva armoricana. The sequence continues at coordinate 171,223 of JAUMHO010000006.1, forward strand.
TCGATGATGTGTGCAGCCATGGCCGACGGCGTCCGTGAATATGTCGATCTGGGCAGCTAAAAGCCATGGCGTGGACATCTGCGTCAACTCATAGCCTGGCCAGGCAGCTTGGCATGGGGTATCTCGCTGTACAGGCGCCGCGTTCATCAATTATATGGTTGTTATAAGATGTACGACTGTCCTAGTTCCACAGCAAACTGACCGGCAACTGCTAGTAGACATGTCAGATCATGCAACACTAATACGTCATAATTTCTGACATTACAACGACAGGAGACTGTGGAGGGATCAGGGGACAGCAAAAGGCCGACTTGACACGCCCACTGCGGTCAGCCTAGTCGCATACTTTACGTTTACGCTGTCTGCAGCCTCGCCTAGGCTGTGGGGCTTGTACACCCTGATCCTGCTTTCCCTCATCCTGCTTGCCCTCATCCTGGCACCGCTTGCGAGGCAGCCTTGGCCTGTGTCGACCCTTCTTTCGTGAAGGTTTGACTGGACCATCACATAGACTCTGGGCTGCAGGGCGGACGACCTGTCCACCCGTGCTGCCACCACCACGTGCTGCTTGTTTCTCAGCGGGATTGGAGAAACAAGCAGCACTTTGACATAGTTGCAGGGAAGTCTTCAGCCTTCTCGCGGAATTGCTGGATCTTGCAAGTAGCCTCAATTGTGTGTGGCAGCAATGCATGGCCATCTTCATGCGCCTGCTTCAATCGTGCCAGGACTGCGACTGTTGAGTACTTGAATTCATGTGTACAATCATTCTGCTCTGATTCATGTCACCACACTGTAGAGCTTTGTCTGTTCTTTTGTGAACAGACTTCGTTGGGGTGTTGTACACGGTGCTTGAGCTCGCTCAGCTGCCAAGTCTCCTCTCCCACGTCACCCGGAAGTGAGATACCGGTTGCTGGTCTCTTTTCAGGAAATCCTTCACCGGGGTGATGCATACCTGACCCCTCCGCAGCGGTGTCGATCCCTGAATCCGCGCCTGTAAGTCACACACGTCTGTCAAGATGGCACAACCTATTTGTACAGATCGTTGGAACAGACAACTTGCACAAGTACGCCACTGTACCTGTAGCGGGTGGCCCCTAACAGGTGGAAGGGGCGAAGCAACAACGCTTGGATCATCTTGTGGCACCGTGGCATTGTCTGCAAGGTTGTTGTGTGTCGCATGTTGATGGTTGGGCAGGGAGGTTGAATCTTGCCAGGTATCGTAAAATCGAAATCTGCACGATGGGCATATGTATGGTATGCCCCGCCGGCAGAAACCATAGCAATTAGGGGATGGGAAGTCATGCCTCGGTTAAACAGTCGATTCATCTTGTCTTTGATGTCGGAAGTCCATATTGCCCGTGCAGTCTGTCGAGCTTGCCTGCTGTCCCAAGCCAGCAACATTATGACCGTGCCTGCTGATCCAAGCCTTGAGCAGCTCTGCAAAACCTACATCGAGTTTGGTCCACATTCAGTAGTCATGGGGAAGCGGTGCCCCTATGACAGAGCGGATGAATGCCAGACTTGTGGAGATCCACTGTGTAAGGCAATCATTGCCAGTTTTCAACAAAAACCTCAAGTGGACGACATCTTGCCAAATGACCGTGACAAGTCTGCTAGCCCTTTGCTGGCCCTCGAAAGAGCGAATGTTGAGTTTCAGCATGGCACATGTCACAGCTGCCGGTTGCCTTTCATGCAGGGGTCGTCGAAGGATACTTTGCCATGGATCACCCCAAAAACCTCGTTTCCATCATGGAGTTCCTTGATAAAAAAATGTTTCCTGAGAATTCCACACATCCTCAGCCAGACTACATGCTCTATGACTTGGCATGGGAACGGATGCGATCTCTCCAACCCCAGAATAAACCTGCACGCTTCATTCCGATGGCGTGGTCCCAATTGGCTAGTGGACCAGTGTCACTTTCTTGGAGATGATGTCAATGACATGCAATGCAGGTTAGGCTATGCCCCGTCATACTCAGAGCTCACCTCATGACGCTGCAAGATGTCAGAGCTCATACCTAACACACCACTGGCTGCAGGAAAAATTGCAGTGCTTATGAACCTGGGAAGAATCCAAGGCTGGTTCATGTCAAGAGGTTCTTCCCTTTCGACCTAATGAAGCATCCTGGTCACAGCGTAGTGCTGCTGAAGCCGGGTGCGATGAACAGCGACAGTCCAGGGCTGGGTACAGGCGACGTCAGATGACTGTGGGCGCCAATCATTCGAAGATTTGCTCCTGTGCCTCTTCTGGTCAGGCGTGTACATACTGACAACGACCGATGCCAGAACAAAGGAATGCAGAACCATCACATAGCAGTTGTCGATGCATAAGGAGCGTTGCGCTGGTGCAGGTCGAAGTCAGGGAATTCATACGCCTTTGGCCACAAGCTGAGCCACATCCTGATGCTAGGAAGATGCTGCTGAACAATGGATCAGTGCTACAGTGGGGGTGAACACAGAAGTGGCTGAGCAAACTTTCAAGGAGCTACGCATGAGCAGCCCAACACTGCGAGGCCTATCCATCTGGTGGGCGCAAACGCTGCTCGCGCTCCTTGAATGAGCGCATCTGTGACAGGAACGGTGCAACAGCAAGTGCAAATAGACCCATTGCCAACAGATGGCAGCCTTGCTCAACATTAGAATCCACCATAAACCTGCTGTGACTGTACGTGTCATCCGAGCTTGTGCCTCAAAGTGTATAACATACTCTCGACTGTGTTTGTAAAGCAAGTCATGTACGCAATGCATGCAGTGATCCTGTGTATACAAGCATCAACACCGATTTGTTCATAATGGTGCACGCGTAGCAATATTCAGGGCCCGAGCATGTGCTTGTACAACCCGTGCCTGTTCTGACAAAGCAACTAGCATCGCCCACAAGATAGTACAGCTCGGAATGTATAGACAGGGAACGATAGAATGTATCACGCTATGCTTGACAGGCGTGCGTGGTCTAAGATGTTATGGGATAATAAGGGGCCTCAGACAGGAGGACCAATCGCTCGAGTGTGGCACATGCCCGGGCAGCTGCATACACGAGGCAGCAGGCAGGCCAGACCACGCAGCATGACCAAATAACATCTATGAATGAATCTCGGGCCTTAGCTGCGGGAAGTGACGTGGCCTGAAGCAGCGACACGAGGTGACACAGCGGCCATGTACAGCAGCGGCCATGTACAGCAGCGGCCATGATGTGTAGTATGCGGACACCACGAGCGCACCCCGCTTCACAGATACACGTTGAATACCAGATGATTTCGTTGTGGTGTAGATTCCGGGCACTAGGACGGCGTAGATAGCATGGCCATGGCAAGTACATGGCTAACCGAACTGGCAGTGGTCGAGCAAGCCAGCAAAGTTTCAAGCCCTGTGTGTATAGTACCTGTCTACATGTTTTACGATGTTCTGCGTGCGATGGTGACGTGCCGTGGCTCCGAGGAGCAATGCCACGCAAAAAAATCACCTAAGCATACTGGCGCTGCCGGGCTGGGGTAGGGCTGGACTGAAACTGCTGACTAAATCTCACAGTTTACGTTTCTCACCTGTACAAATCATCGCCATTGCTAGCTTGGTTGTATAAGGCAGCGCCGAGAAATGTATTGATAGAACGCTCCGGCTCAGCTTCCATGGCAACGCACAGAGACAAGACAGGCGAGAGTATCACAAGAAATATTCACATTGTATGTAGCAGGGCCAGGTGTGCGGCGTTGCTGGCGAGCAGCGCCAGATCCATGCATGTACACGTGCGCACGCCCCCCGCTGCTCCGGCCTGTGCACATCCCCACAGCACAATACAGCGGCTAGTGGTAGCACTGGCGCAGCAGGCTGCAGATGACATACCCAGATGAGACGTGAATGATCCTCAAGGTTTCTTGATGCTGGCCGCAGCAGTATATACTGAAAGGCGCCGCGCTCATGGGAAGCAGCGCCAACAGGCACATCATATGATCAAGAATAGCACAGGCAGTAAAAGTGCGATCAAATAGCACACTATCCAGTCGTGAGCAGTGTGATGGCATGGAAGCAACGAACCAGGTCCGCTGACACAGTTGGATCACAGAGCAGCTGGCGGCACCTGCAGCTGCTGATGGGGTGCTCTGGACAGTCCTTTTAGTGCCAAACCTGAACGCAACCTGGCGGTGACACCCGTTGGGCATGGCGTTGCCAGTAACCCTACACCCGCTGTGTGCCATGCGATATTATGGTGCAGAACCATGGCAGCCCAAGGTACGTCGGCACTTGACGCAGTTGTGGACATCACCAGACAGCATCCTTCCGGCGTCCGCCATGCTGCTGCAATGTCCCAAGAGCATATTATCCGCTGCGAGGCCACGTACAAGGACCTTGACCTTCATGCTTTGCACAACGACTGGCGGAGCTCTCATGCGGGGCAGTGCCTTGCACGAGAACCGTCGTGCACGCTCGCCAGCCCTGAGCTGGGACCCTGACTCCCAGGTGTACCATGCATGACCTACACATGTTTGCAGATGTATAGCAACTGTGATACGCTGTCGGCTGGGGCATCCCCTCATTTCATGGCCGTAGCAGCCTGGCACTGCCTGAATGAGACAGCCACTGGGCACGTCCATGCATGCGGCACACCAAGTCACCGGCCAGCACCAGGTGCTGGGTAGGCCCCCCCCTGTGGCGACTCGTCGGGAGGATCCGGCAATCCAGAGTCCCTGGGCACAGCACAGGCCTGCGGCAGGGAGTGGCCACGTCGGGGGTGCAAGCGTGGCGGTGGTGCGGCCAACAGCAGCCATCGCAATGCACACGTGCAAGGTCGTCAAGACGTGGATCCGGTCGCAGCCCCATGTCATGGAGCAACCTCTCCTGGTATGGTGGAGCCAGTGGTGTCGCCCCCGTCTGCGCACAGGTGGGCAGGATACCCTCCCGGTCTGCGCGGGGGTGTCAGGCCTGAGTGCGGCCGACCAGCAGTGTCACCTGCTTGCCCGCGCCGTGGATACGGTGTGGTGTATGAACTCCCGGACCGTGGCTCAGCGCTACACAAGTGCGGGATATCAGTGGAGGCACATGCGGGATGTCCTGCTCGCATTCCCAGCTGCATTCCCAGACGCACACATGTGCGGCCGCAGGGGCGGCCATGCCGTCCGTCTACTCCCGCACGACCTGCATCATGCGTTGGCTAACATGTAGCCCTGTGCTGGCGATGGCGCGAACGATGCCCGCACCCTGTGAGCCACAGAGGCGGCGACAGCGTGCACCGCTCCGTTTCTTCCGGAGCCAATGGTAGGCCTCGGTTCACCGCTGCAGCTTCAATCTAGCATGTTAGCATAGGCCTGGCTGCGAGCTTTGTATGGGGAGTGTCCAGCGTGTTGCTTACAGGGCGCTCGTTGAGTGTGGCGGAGGCGCGCTTTGAGACTGCCCGGGTGGTCAGAGTGGCATTGCACATGCATATGAAATGACAGGATATCTTCGTGTGGCTGCTGTGGCCGATTCCCGCCGTTTGGCGTGATGCCCGACTTTTTAGGAGCCTGGCATTTGAACCTTGCACCAGTAGCCATTGTCTTCGAGTCGTTTCCGATTCTACCAAGGACACAGCACCAGAGTTCCGTCAGCGTAATCCCACAAGGAACAGGTCGACACGTTTCCCAGCAGAGGGAGAAGTTTTTGCTTGTGTATTTGTCGCCAATGAACACCGAGAGGACGTCGTGCCCAATCTTTGCAACGGCATCAGCGCCAGCGCCTCGCTCCGAGCCCTGAGATGGAAACTGTTGTTTCTAGACTGGAAGCAGTTGCAGCCCGACTTGAGAAGTTTGAGGCGTCGGTTCAGGTGCCGCACGCAAAGAAACGTTTGAATGTGTCATGGCAGCGGGGAAGATGTCGAGATCAACGGCAGCGAGAAGCTAAACAGGATTAAATTCGTCATGATGTCTTACAGGGGCGCCTCTCTGCGGCATCCTCCGCCCCATCACGATCAGTAACAAGCGCCAGCACTGCACGGACAGCGACCGCGAGTGCCCCCTCGCCCAGTTCATCTGCAGATGTGACTGGCACTCCGGGGAAATATGACGAAAGGTCCTGGGACGCTTTTATTGAAAACGAAGTGAATGCTTGCGCAACCGCAACAACCGCTCTCGCAGAAGAGTTCCGGGGAAGCACGAATCATTTTGTCAAGTACGCTTTGAGATCATGCACAACCACCGCTCGCGCATGAACACTTTCCTTTTCAGCACTTAGTAGTTTCCGCTGCTTAGTAACCTGCACAGCGTATCATGCCTTGCCGATCTCAGTGGCCTGCGGTGCAGTGGAGCCAAGGCAACGGTGGAGGTGATCAAGCAGTCCCAACAACGCGGAAAGCCGTCAATGGAGGAGCTGCAGTTACTTGTGCAGCCTTTGGCAGACCTGATGCAAAAGGCGGAATCCCTTACACGCGGCGCCAGAACAAAGGCCATGGACCATAACAAAGCGGTCACAGAGTGTCTGCAGTCGTTTGCATGGATCACGTTCGACACAGCCTCAGGTATGCTCTAGCAGTAGTAAGCCCTGCGAATGCTTGATAGCTGATGTTTGGTTCATATCAGAACCGCAGCTGATCGATAACGAACCATCAAACTGCCAGAGATGTCACAGGCCACGCAGAGTAGCTGACGCAGCATTCAAGCCACCTTCCCACTTTACAATGCATGCAGCGTGCCAGTCTTCTGCTTGTGTGCCAGTGTCCCAAAGTGTTATCGCGTGCTGAAGTGTTCGTCCCTGCAGGTGCACCCACACCGGATGCGACGATTGCAGAGGGATTGGGCAGTGCAGAAGTGTTCATCAACCGGGTCATCATGCAGTTTCGCGACACTGCGCCTGAGCACAAAGTGTGGGCACACTCGGTCAAAGCACTGATGAAGAAGCTGCAGGCGCTTGCCAAACTCCAGTTCCCTAGGGGCCTGACATGGACCGGCGCAGGAAGCAGCCCCGCGCCCCACGCACAAGCGCCGCCGGCAAAGCCCTCAGCTGATACAGGTGCACCTGAGGCTGCACCATCAGATGCAGGTGCTGAGCTTGGAGCAGGCGGTCCGGCAGCTGGTATGCGACACTTGCACTCGGGGTCTCACAGCATGCATGTGCTATGATGCAGGGCAATTGGCCCAATCCCGCAGATTCCACATGCCATGGATTAGGCTGTCGAGTGCAGCAAGAACAACACGTCCTCTTATGTTATGGCCTGCTGCTCCTGTGTGATCCGATTGCTGCTCCCCAGGCAGGGTCGAGAGGTGTGAGCATTACCTTGACTCGGTGAGATCCAACCTCGCCGCCACCGTTGTGTACTACGGGCTGCCGATAACACGAGCGGGACCTCTCAGCGATGAGACATGATGCTGGGGAGTGCAGGGGGAGGGGTGGAAGCTGCAGCAGAGGAGGCGGCACCCCAGGAAAGCGATGCTGCTGAGACGGGTGAGGGCAAGCCAGCAGAGCAGCCAGCGCTTGCAAGTGGGCCGGCCCCCCCGCCCCCCCCACCACCGCCGCCACCCCCAGGAATGCTGCTGGAGAAACTGAAGGCCGCTGGGGGGGCCGGCAACGGTGCAGATAGCCGCGGAGATCTCATGAGCGCCCTGAACCGGGGTGCCGGCGTCACCAGCGGCCTGCGCAAGGTCACAGATGGCATGAAGACCAAGAACCAGCCTGACCGGCCTAGTGCACCCCCCACCCTCACTTGCAGTCCCATTGCCTGCCCCGCCTTCAGACATGCCCACATGATTGCATTGGCGGGGTTACCATTCTTAGCTGCAGCTGTGCGCATGCCCAGGCTGTGTCGTTGACGCAGTCGCACACCCAGATGAGCCACAGCGCACGGCCTGCCAGCACAGTGACTGCTCTCAATTGCTGCTGCTTTCAATCGATGCCACCTGATTTCCTCACTGCCAGGGTACCTCCAGAGACCCGGCGTGGCTGTGCGATCCCGTGATGGCAGCTGTCAGAGATGCGGTCCATGGCTGGAAGTCTTGTACCTGTGGAAACTCTGGCCACGCCATGCATCTGATTACATGGACGGCTGCAATTTAGGGGTGGTGAAGGCGCCGGCAGCGGCCATGAAGAAAACCCTGGAAGCACGTGGCCCAGCGCGGAAGGAGCTTCAGCAGAACCGGTGGCAGATCGAGAACTGGGTGGCCTGCGAGCCGGTGCAGCTGCTCGAGGACGAGGTGAAGCGCAGCCACGCACTCTACATTTCTAACTGCGCTGAGTGTGTCATCCAGGTGAGCTACTTGCCCCGCAGCCCGCCTGCCACGTGCAAGTGTTTCCACTCGACACAAGCCCTGCCCCCTGCGATCCATGCTGTGTCCTCGCCATGCCGACCGTGCTGACAAGAGGCTCTATCTCTTTGGCGTCGGAAATTTGCAAATTGCCCGTCAACTGTCATGCGTGCGGGAACAGGCACCTCCTGTTTACCCTGGCTGCGTGCACAGCCCCTCATGCAGGCGTTTGCTTGATGTTGCAATGGTGGTCTGCGCAGTGGCATGTCGAGGCACTGCTTACGGGTCCCGCAGTGGAGCATCATGGGTAAAGTGCCTTCTGCACTCCAGCATGCCTGTGTTTGTTACAAAGACGCATAGGTCATCATCGTCATAGGGAGACCAACGGCATCACTCTCAAATCTCTGCAGACGGACAGGCGCTTCTCGCCACAACCGCCTTGCCATGGAAGCTGTAAGCATGCTCTGGACAACGCGTTCCCTCTTCTGCAACTGTGCCCATGTGCAACACTTGGACCAGACGTACAGAGCAGGCAGCTCCGTTTGCCATGACGAGCGGCTTGCTGTAGCATGCTCCACCTTGATGTGGTGTCATGCCCGCCCAGCCGTGCAGGTGCATGGGAAGGTTAACACGGTCATGCTGGACGGCTGCAAGAAGGTTGGTCTCGTCTTTGGCAGTGTCGTGTCAAGCGTGGAGCTAGTCAACTGCAACAGCTGCAAGGTGCAGTGCAACATAGCTTGCCCCACCCTCAACATAGACAAGACTGACGGCACACAAGTGCGGCCCTGCACAACTCAGACACAGCTCACGCCAGTCAGGGAGCCCTATGGCTAGCAGTTCATCTTCTCAGGTCAACGTTTCCGGGCTTGGTGTGGTGGGACATTTGTTCCCGGTGGCTGTGCCGCAAGCGTCACCGGGCCGGCTGTGCAGGTGTACTTGTCCCAGGAGGCTGCGGCTGCGACCGAGATTATCACGTCGAAGAGCTCCTCAATGTCGGTTACTGTGCTTGCGGGCGATGACCAGGGTGAACCAGTGGAGCATCCCGTGCCTGAGCAGTTCATGAGCAAGGTTGTAGAAGGGAAGCTGGTCACAGTGCCTGTCTCGCACCTGTGAGACAAGTGCCGATCCCTGGACTCGTTCCCGGGGCGGTCCGTCATGCTGGTCTGGCCGCATTAGCACTGGGGCAAGGGCTAGATACATACAGCTGTGTTAGATACCGAGCAGGTATCAGGCGGTGGGCTTGTCGGATTTGCTGATATGGTTAAACGAGGCTGCATGCACACTTTTAACCGGACATGTGTAAACACAACGCTCGCCGTGCACAACGCTCATCATGCACACCACAATTCGCATGCATGCTTACTGCACTACATGGGACCACCGCAACGTCACAGTACACATTTACAGGTGCATTCCGTGTCTCGAGGGAGTAATAGACGTAACTGTAAAGGGTCCCAACATGTACATGCAACACACGTCCGCACCTGCATGATTATGTAAAGATGCAAAACTCACGGTTCAACCCTCCTTCGCTTATACACGAAACGTTTGCCATGATCAGTCTCAATGACCTTGATCCCCCCATGTTTCCCCAACAAATCAAGCTCCTCCGCGGTGTGTAACACATCAGGTGTTGGCGGATGCTCGCTCGTAGCTTCCTTGGGCGGATCAGCCGCCTCACTTAATTTGTTCTCTTCCTTGAAATTTGCTTCTTCACCCTTTTCTACGGCAGGGTTGTCGTCTTTACCTCCTTCAGAGCATTTGTTGCTTGCAGGGGCCTGCGCGTCTTCCTGCTTTTCCCCAGCAGGCTTTCCATCTTCTGCCGTCTCACCAGTGCCTTGAGATGCGCCTTCTGCGAGTCCATCCGACCTCGTGGACCGCCTACTTCGTCGTTGCGTGAAAGTATGATTCAGGTCTAGTGCTTTCAATCCCTCCCGCTTGTATGTAGACACCAGTAAGCCTGGGCCGCCTAGAGCATGGATGTTCCCTCTGACAACGGGCATGCTCAGTCGCTCATGAAAATGCAACATGTTGTAAGCACGCTCACATCGACGACAGTTGGGTGAGGGTGTGGAGCGAACGCTGAACTCGGTTGCAGCCTGAGGCATGCCACATAGGCCGCACTGCCTGACCTCCCCTGGGTCGCGTTCGCTGCACACAGCAGTGGCATATAAGCACATGTAATGCTCAAGAATCTTACAATGCGCCGATCATAACTTGCTTGAACGAAAGCGTGGCCATCGCAAGAAACATCCGATGCGCACGCATGTGCCTGATCTTCGGCGCATGCCATCTCAAACGCCAGAAAACACCTCCAGGTGCAGCATGAGGGGTATTATTGAACGCTTATCAAGATATCACGGTAGCTAAGGGCGATAGCAACGCGGGAAACAACGTACGAGTCCACTTTCACGGAACATGCGGTTTAACGCCAGGCAGACACCCACAAAAGCAGAACAGCTCAATTTTCCTCACCTGTTTGATAATTTAGCTTTTTTTCGAGAGGTCGCGCCCATACTGCCGTGCCGTCCGGTGTGCTGTGCACAAATTGGACTGCACAATGGGTTGTCCCGAGAGGCAGTTGTCGGGAATGCACAGGCTTCTATCAGAAATTCTCCAGTGCTGTCACTCATGCATTGGCGGTCGTGTGTAGACCATAGCCCCACGTACTCTGGCCTGATCGGGATGCAGCCACATGGCTGAAGCGAAACAATATCGGCAGAGCAGCGTTTCCGCGAGTCTTGCAACACACAACCACGCAGTACAACGACGCATGATCCAGTGCACACTGACTCACGTGATGTCGAGACACTGCAGTGCCTACGTCCAGATGTGCGCACGTGGTGCGAGCTCACGTTGGCATGCATGAGCAAGGCCATCACATATAGCCTGTCTTTACATCGAAGAGGGGCACGGTCACAGGTGCATCACGCAACGGCATACAGGTCTCGAATCAGACCACCCTATCACACAGCCTCTGCATACGTCCCTCCTGGACACTCCGCCGGTTCGAAACT
>JAUMHO010000006.1:189987-222070 GCA_032360965.1 Ulva armoricana
ACATTGACACATCTCTCTTGTTCCTGTCACCGCATGCACTCTCCGCAAGATGGTGCAGATAGCTCATCGCCTGCTTGACCGGGTGGCTGCTTGTATGTATGTATGATTACATCGCCGTATCCATAAGGACATTGACACCTCCGGCAACCGGGACCGTATTGATGCATCCACAAAGAAAACAAAACATAAAGGGAATCGAGGAAGCCACAGCGCCCCTACATGGGCACTGGCGTCCAGGGCAAGAACGATCGTTCTCACGAGGCAGCGCCTGCATTCAGCCCGAATGTTAGATTCTGAGTTCATGGCTCTGACTATGGCAAAGGGGAGTTCGAGTGGCCAAGGTTTGACCTTGCATCTGATCCATCCTGGCCGGGTGCACAGTACTACGTGATCATGATACCGTTTTTGTGTTTCAAACATCTGGGTCCACGTGGATTGGGACCAGCCAGCATTTGGTCGACTGTGACCCGTTTGATTGTGATTCAGTTGAATGTGTTTTGCATTGGTTTGATTGTGACTTGCACTTGTGTACATGATCCCGCGGTGGCCGCCGGTACAATAGTACGGACTTGCACTGAAACACCATCAACATGCAGCACAACAACAGGGCAAGCTGCAGGCGTAGGCAGCACTGTGCACAAGACAGTTGTGCATGCATGTGCCATGGGGCGACTCCTGCGGGCCAGGCCTGGGTAGGGCAGGATGGACGGCGTGAAGGGCACGGTAAAACAGGTGGTATCACGGCAATCTCGTAGTGTGCTCGCATGCGGTGTGAGATGTAGGGATGCCTGAATTGTGCTGTTGAATATCCATGATAGCACAGCCGAGCAGTTTGCCTCTGCAGCTCTGTAGCCAAATTCCGAAAAATCCATCTCAGACGAATCTGGTTCACGAGTGTTCAGAACTTTTAATAGTGGGGGGAGGCCGTTGCGGCGACAGCTGCACGGCTGATACCAAGCGAAGTGTCGGTGAGCATTCATGTGCGGGTAGAGTACTGACTTGACTACACATACACAGAGTTCTGTGGTTAATCTAGCTTTCAACAGAGCTGTGGAGCGCTCGGCGGCAGGTACCAGTCACGGCCCGCCGAGGGCAGAAAGCTGTGCGTAGGCGTCACACAAACGTGTGGCAGGCCTGTTCCGTTCACACTTGACCTTCCCGTTTTAACATAGTTTGAAACATGGCAGTAGGCGTGTGTTGCACTGGCCAGGCCAGTGCACGCTGTTCAGAGGAGGCACTGGGCTCAGCATTCTTAGTTTGGATAATCTATTGGCCCATGGTGACCCGCCAGAAGGGCCCAGTGGAAGTGCACTGTATTGATCAGCAATGGAAGGGGAGGCATGCTACATGTGGGGTTGCAGATTGGTGTAGGTGGGATAGCCAGTACCTGTACATGTATCCCTGCCTGGATTGGCAGCTGTGATGCCTGAAATGGCTTTGCTGGGATGGACATGCATGCCCACGTTCCGTGACGGCTGGCAGAAGCTATATGTAGTTACAAGGAAGAGCATGTAGTGCTCACACTGAGATTGCGTGTGGGGCTGTCAGGCGGCCACTGTCTGGGCCATGGGTGTGGCATACGAAGGTTACTCGTGAGCACAGCTCTGGTCATCAGGCGGAGGCTGACGTCAATCCAACTCTGATGCAGGCTTGCTTTGCAAACAGCTTCATGATCAGATGTACGTTTGACATGGCGAACGGACTCTCAGCTGCAGGCTGTTGTGCGAGGTGACCTCTGCACGGGATCGAAATAAGCAGTGCAGACAGCATGTGTACATTGGCAAGTGCTGCAGATATGTCTACAGTGCTGGTCACTGCCGGGTTCACTCTAGGTGGAGCAAGGGAGGTCGACGGTATTAATAATGCGTCGCAGCTCGCAGTGGATATCATCGTGTAGACATCCACTTGTATAGATACTTTTTCTGATGATTGAAAATTGATGGTGCGCGCGATGGATGGTTCGATCCACAGCCTGGTTTGTGTTGTCTATTAACTCTTCGGACTTGACGAGCATGTCGCGTCTTGGAATCACCCGCAGATTATCTGAGAGTGTTGATTTTCCATTTATCTGCTAATGAGTAAGTCGCAAGCCGGCGCAGTGTTCCAGGACCGGGGCTGAGCATGAGCAACCAGGACCTCCTCGCGACGCATACAAACCGACCATGGCCTTTGCGACTAATATTATGTAACACCCGAGCAACAGCCTTTCCCGAGCGAGCTATAGATGTCAACTTCTCTCCGGAGCGCCTCAGATGCGAGCCAGAATTGCTCAGCTACGGGCAATTGGCAAACATGACAACCCCGTCCCCAGCGTGCTGGTCCCTGCCAGGGTCATGTGAACGCACTCACGTCAAAATGTATCAATGTGATTACGGCACACAACAGCTAACCAAGGGCACTGCCATGCTGTCGGCGCTTCGATCTGGACAAATTCGATAGTTTCCACGGCAATCGTGGAATGGGTGTGGCTTCAAATCTGACAGCCTTTCACTATTGTGCGGTCTTGACACGGGCATGGATACATCCTGGGATGAACACAGTATTAGCTGATATGAGGTGTTGCAGATTACAGTACTGGTGCCTGTACAGTACCAAGGTTCACTTGTGGCTGGCAGTTAACAACACAAAAATGTGCTAGGTGTTCAGGACACACAGTTTTGAGTTTATCAGGAGATCAGAAGAACTCATGCCTGTGTGTCTCCAGAGACAAATGCGCTGGATCTCGGTCACACTCACAACTACTGACCTGTACAACACTCACAACTACTGACCTGTACAGCCTTTGACTGGCAGATGGAGTCCAGAGCTCCACAATCAAGAAACACTGGGCTATACTGTCCTCATGCACTGCCATATGCAAGCTCTTTACTGCTTCTTTCTGCTGATTAATATATGCACACTCGATCAGATTGACCAGATCTACAGGTGTGACATTCAGGTGCAGACATTCAAAGATGCATGTTCAAAAGAGGTCCCACCCCCCTCCCTTTCTGAGGGCACTGACAGCTCTGCCAGTAGTGTGGACACATGTACAGTAGTGTGGACGCAGTAGCTGGTGTTTCTACTAGACTCTCTAGTGTCCTTCTCTCCCACGAGCAGGGCGCTGTGGCCGCCGTGGCCGATGCATCTGTCGACGCCGGATGCGCTTGCAATTGATCAACGAATTCATGCATATGGACATGTCGTGATATGGATCGACATTCGACTCCCTTGTCCCCCCCTCGCCCATGATGCGAGGTGCTGCTACTTGAAGTATGTAGCAACTTGATATATATGTCCACGAGCTTTGTGTCGCTTTGGACTTTTCTGTCCCGCGAGAGCGCAGGCCTGATGTTGAGCGCCGAGCTATAGGTGGTTACAAAAGAGCGCCGAGCTAGGTACGTATGCACGTGTACCGCTCCGCCGGCATGTGGCGTACTTGAACGTAATTGAGAGCTTGCACCGTGTGCGTATGTAGGAATGAAAATTTGAGAGACAGTGAAACGGAATCGACGACCGACTGATCATGCACGAACGGTTGATTATGGGTCGCGATCGATCCACGAGTTGATCAATCAATTCCAATTTACAGTCTTACATCATATGACTGCGGATTATAAACTTGACGATAGCAGAGAGATCGAGAGCTGTCAGTCCCTGATCACCACTAGGAAGCTCTTGACCTGTCACTGTCGCGTGTTCCGTGGGACTTGTCTGGAGCATGGTGACGGCACGCGCTGTGGCTACATGTGCGATATGCCGGCGAAACACAGAAGCTGGAAGGATTCAAACGAAGTTCCCAGCACGAACATACATCATCCCTCGCGTAGTTCAGATCAGCTTTATGATCACATCACATCGCTTACATGTTCTTCGGTGCCGCACGTCGAGCTCAGGACGCGTGTGTCGCGACCTCACCGGCCCACTGACAAGTCACGCAGCGGCTTGTTCCTTCGGATTAAACGATGATGAAAGATGCTGCAATGACATAAGCTACCATCCTTGACGGACAAACAGACCAGCGTGCGCCTGGGGCGTTCAAGTGTACCCGTCCTTCACGCGATATGAACGGAACCCGGCTGGGCACGGCAGCGACATCAGTCGACTGGAAACAAGTAGCTGGAACAAGGACTCAACGACGTGTCGCTGACGTCTGCAGATATTCTACAGCAGGGCAGCGTGCAGCACAATTTCGGTCAGACAGGTACACCTACGTGGTGCAGCATGCTAAACATGAAAGTGAATAGACACTGTGGATCAGGTGAAAATTAATAAAATAAGTGTGTATCGTGCGCGTTGCCACACACTCCTCATGTTGGATCATGTACCTCATCATGTGCTGCCTGTCATGAAAAGAGCGTGATGGTCAAGGTCAACTGGGGGCATGCTGACGGCCTATGCATCTGTGAGCTAGTAGTGTGGAAACCATGGTGCATTCACTCAAACACAAAATACAGCCCATTCTTTCGGTCGACACGCAGGTATTGGTGCCAGTAGGGCTGGAACAATGCAACGCTAGAGCAAGAGATTTATAGGGCCCCGAAATCCGCCGTCCGCCATCCACTGGCAGGAGGCAGTCATGGGAGTTGTCAGTGATCTCTGCACACAGTCACTGATCTGCAATTCCGATTGACCTGCTGGTCTGGAAGGCACAATCAAGGCACAGGGCTGCTGGCAATGGCAGCACAGGCCCCTGCAGTTAAAAGGTTACGTTTTTTTTTCCGGGATCACGCAAAGTGCGGTGGAAACTCTGACCCCAGGCAGGCAGCTGTGTCCTCGTGAGTGTGGGCGGAGAATGGGGATGGCCAGGACACATGCTCCAGGGCAGCAGCGGACAGGGGACTCCAGTCGGGTTGGGGGGGGGGCGAGGTACAGACCCAAGGAGGCACACATGAGATAGAGGCCAGACCAGGGAAACCCCCCGCGTGCCTCAAGCAGACCGCGGAGAAGCACAGTGTAATTACTGGAGGCGGTGCGCTGAGACGATGTAAGCGGGGAGGCAGTGGTGAGAGGGCGGCAGAGGCGACGTATGGCACGGGCGCGACGCCGTTGGGTGCGAGGCCGAAGTCGACGCTGACCTCTGGTCATTTACGCGAGCTACCGTTGGTTGATAGTAATACCGCAGTACATGGTGCTGTGTTGCTGGTGGCGCTGTCGACGCAGGAGGGACATGCTGGGTCCCAGCATGTCCGACCCAGCATGTCCCTGCCGCGCCCTGCGGCAGCTGACCTAGACCGGACGCCACCAGTTTAATGGGGTTTCGGGGGCTATGGGGTTTACAAGATACATGGTGCAAAGTTTGCAAAGTGATGCCACTGATGCCACTGTATACTGCATGACCCTTGGTGAGAACGGCAGCATGGCAGCACAGCAGCAGCGGCACCACCACCACAGCCTGCCCAGCCAGGTGCTTGCCTGCATGCTTGAGTGTCTGTCACCTCTTGATCAGACCCTGTACTTGAAACACTGACAGGGGATTTTTTTTGCTGCACTGCATATTTGCGGAGGTGTGGAGGAAGTTGCAGTGTGACAGGGCCAAACTTTTGTGCTGTACACATGGCAGCAGGTGCCAGCTGAGGGCTGCACCCACTGCCCAGAAGGCAGCACCACCTGCTGGCATGCTCTCTGTCTCCGTGTCCACAATCTAACAATGGAGACGCGTGTGTACGTGTGTAACGTTGACCAGTCTGACCTGGAATTCCACCAGGTGACGTGACAATGTGCCCAGCCCTGTGATTGGGGCCTTGGGTTGGAGGTTGGTGGGCTAGTGCAGCCTATAGGCTGCTGGTACATTGTAAATGTAAACGTAAATGTGACACATGGTGGGTGTGTGCCCCTCAACATGTATCACCCCTCCACAGGGCCATGGTGACAGCAAATTCAATGGTGACAGGACATTCGTCGGAGTCTGGATGATTTTGCAGCCATGCCTGGCAAGCTTTGATACAAGAGGCCTGTATGAAGGCCTGTCTTGAGCCCTCTCTAGGGTCATCCAGTGTCATCTGCATGACTGGTAGCACTCAGGCCAGGATGGCTTGGATTCACAGTGCAGCATGCATGTCCCGCACACAAGCCTGGATGCTGCTCTGTGAACCAGAACTGCCTCGTCCCACTTCCAGGCCTGCGTACCGGCCTGCTCACTGAGCAGCCTGTCAGCACCTTATGTCAGAGCAGCACACATCAGCACAGCAGCCACAGCACAGCGCCCGTAGCCACAGCAGATGACCTCATGCCACAGCCCTGCCCTGCTGTCCATGATCCAATTATGATCCAGTTATGATCCAGTTATGATCCAATTATGAGCCAACTATGATCCAACTATGGTCACACAGCTGCTGGCCCTGGTTGAGTGGTTGGCAACAGAATTCAGGTGCAGTGTAAATGTAAATGTAAATGTGACACTTACTCGCCATATCCTACAAGGACTTTGACATCTCCGGATAACCGGGACCACGGGCCAAACCACCTGGAAACCCCCCTCAGACAACCGCACGCAACTCACAGGGCCTCCTCCTGTGCTAAGCGAGGTGGTCGCGCGTGTGATAGGCGTTATCTTGTGTGCAACATTCACCCATGTTGATCCAAGTGCTCTGTACATGCCATGCTGCTCCTACATGCTGCTCCTACGAACTTGGCCAACTCCCATCCAAACGTATTCACATGGCTGGTTGCTTGTCATGCATGTGCACAAGCATGGGTGCAGGGCTGTAGGGTTGCAATCGCCAGGGCCAGGCCACCTCTGGCAATGGAGGGCTTCCGGGAGCTGAGACCATGGGTGACCTCGTCTCAGTTGCATTCACACTCGCAGCTCTAGGTCAGGGCTGTCAGCGTGCCCGATGGGACCCTTTCGCTTTCGTTTCGCATGACGTTGCCGAATCAAGGCAGAGACCACCCAGAAAACCGGGAGAGCAGAGTCAGCGTCCAGAGGTTTGAGGTGTGACGATGCACTTTCATGTATGCTGTTAAGAAACAAGCACGTGGGTGCTGCTGTTGACATTGACAATGCACCCAACCCTGCAGTGCATGTATGCCCCGCAGCCAGCTGGCATTGCCAGGTGGACAACATGATGACATGACGAGCATGCCGAGTACTGCTAGATGTGCAACTGTTTCTAGAACTGCAGCTGTCAAGCATCACAAGCCTGCTGCAGCAGTACAGCAGTCTAGCAGTGCAGCTCTTGCGTGTCAGTGTTGCATGCCACCCCCACAGCCAGTGATGTACAGGGGCTGAGTTTGGGGCTGAGCTTGTCGCTGTGAGCCGAATGTTCCAGATTCTCCGATCTGCCCTGGTTCTCCCCCATGTAACCGATGGCCGGGCCCGGCTCCTAGAACAGTGGGCACCCGTCCAAGGCAGGTGAACAGGTGCAATGACAAGGATTCACAGCATGGGGTGCTTCACAGCATGGGCCTCACAGCATGGGGCGCTCATACACATGGCCCAAGGCCCGTGGGAGTGTCATCCCACAAGCACATCCTTCAAAACTCCCAGTGCTGCTACGAATTTGTAGACACCTGCGCCATTATAAAATGTTGCCGTTGCCGGCTCACCCGGGCGTGGCATGGCCATGCGCAAACGTGTGCCGCAGCCCTGTTTATGCTGGCAATATACAGCTCTGTGCACCCCGAAAACTCGCCCGCATGGCCCCGCCTGGTCGGTCCTGCCCAGGCTGCGGCGATCGCCGTCGTCGTCGAACATGTTGCAGGCAGCAGCTCTGGCGGAGACTCGCGCTATCGCTGCGGTCCCCGCTGCCTCCGAGGACCTGTAGCGTACAGAGGCTGCATCATCGGCATCGGCCGGTGCTGGTGCAGAGCGGGCGCGCCTCGCAGGAGGGCGGCTTCTCGGTAGGTACGGTCAAACTTTCCTGTCGAGGAATGTCGACGTAAAATTTCCGACCAGGTGGAGCCGCAGCGTAAGCGGGTCGCGCAGCTATGGGGCCCGTCCGGACACTTCCTGCTGCGCTACGGCCCGTCTTTCCATGAATGCTGACGTTCACACGTGCGTGCGCTCATGCTACTCCACCTTGAGGTATTTCCGGTGGCAGTGGCGCAAGATTGTTCGGCACGCGCCAGGGCAGTGGCACCCCCACAAGTTTCATCTGTGGGTGCGTAAATTCACTTTCGAGAATTCGCGGTGGGCTGCAAACTTCGTGTAAGGGCGTGATCGATGTCGCACGGAGGCACCCCGGGCCCAATCCATTGCCGCGGAAATTCGAAACGTTACTCATGCCCGCAAAGGTATCCTCGGATCAAACGAAGGTTGCACAGACGTGCACACCGCGTGACCAATCCAGGCTCCCGCGAGACCTCCCGTTCCTTGTCGGACTGGCCCGACCCGATCTGCGCGCTCGCCAGCCGCACGCATTGGCACAATGTTCCACGGCATACTCAGATAGTTTCTAGTGGTGCTGAGGCTGCCAGTTCGCGAGCAGCGGCCAAGAACCATCTCATACTTGTCGCCCGTCACAGCGCCTGCTTTTTGCTGCATATCTGCTCCGTCCGGACTCTTGGCTGCTTGAATAGCGCGTTGAACGCCCTGCTTGTTGCTGCGGCTGATTGGCGAGGATCCCCGTGCAGACGGCGAGGCAGCTCCATTGCGTTACCCGTCGGAGGGGCTGCCTGTCTGCAACTCGATCTCGCGGAAGACACCAACAGGCCGGCTGACAGCATCTTTGTTGGCCTTAGACGTGGCGTTCCTGCTTTGATGCGCGCACGGAAGTAGCCATGTGCACGCCCGTGTTCGCGGGTCATCCGGCAACTGGTTTCACCTCGTTCGAAGACCTCATGGCATCATTTGCCTTGAACGAAGATTACATGGCTGAAGATGATGAGGCGGAGCTCGTATGTGCTGGCATTGTAGACACATCGCAGGTTGGCACGTGTGCCCAGACGAAGCAACCGTCCTCTGCACAGTCCAGCGGCGAGTCAGCAGGGCCCGAATCATCCGTGGTGAAGCGCCACGCATGGGATGGCGTGTCTGATGCGAGAGAAGCCGACGCTGACAAGATGGCCAAATTGCGACAGCGTAATCGCGACGCTCAGGCTAGACATCGCAAGCGACAGCGGGTATGCTTTTGACCTGCCTTCGTGCCGCCTCCGCGCCGCATGCTCCGCTGACGACCACGTTGGCCACTGTGATCAGCGTATCAAGGGAGCCTGGCTGCGTGCAGGAGCGCGCGGTGGACCTGGCAAGTCGCACGACCGATCTGCAGAACCGTCTGGCGTCAGCGCAGGGAAAACGGCAACAGCTGCTCAACATCAAAGCAACTCGTAGCCAGAGGTTGTGTGTCGCGCTAGCGAAGCTGTCCGTTACCAAGGACATCGTCCGGACACTCCCCATCGCACAGACCAAGTTTACGCCACCTGCTGCCCAGACTGTTGCGCGCGCTCCAAGCCGCGGAAACGGCGTCTTCCCGCCCGCACTCGCCGTGCCACGAGCCCTGGGCACCTTCTTACACTTCATGCCTCTTGCAGTGGAACAGATCCTGCAGCCAGCGGGGCCGGGCACGCCGCAGGGCTGCGCTCGCGTGATCACGGAGCAATACAAGCTCCAGGAAGCGATGCGCATCGGCTGCTCGCCCAGCGACATCGGCTGGTTCCTGCAGATGCACTTCGAGGTATCTCCAGGCTGTCGCCTCTCGTTCAGCACCACGCTGAGCTCCACGTCGTGCCTCGCCTCTTTCGCGCTCAATTACATCGCCACGGGTCTGCAGACGGCTCTCTTCGAGGCCATGGACAGATCTGCCAGCGGTGTGCTCCAAGCTTTCATTTCCTCCCACTGCCTTATCCCTCTCCGTTGTACTCTGGGCCGTGTAGGAGTCGCTCTCCTACACAGCATCAACAGCACACACACACACACACCCACGAGACCTCGACACGACACGACAACACGCGTGCCCCTTCCCCCGCGCCCTCCGCCCCGTCATCGCGCACCGTCCTTCGCTGGGGAGCTTCCTTCACCTCTACCCACGCTGTCACTTATCGTGTCCCTCACACCAATGCCTGTCACTGTGTCTCCAGCAGCACCACAAACATCCCCACCACACCCAACCACAGACACACAGAGGCCATCATGCCCAAAACTCACTGTCGCCACATTGCAGTGCATCTCCCAAGCATCACCTCCACCACTGCGTGCCTGTGCCAGTTCTCCCTGCCACATCCACCCTCCCTCACCCTCTGAACCTCCACCACCACGCCTCTCCCGCTTTGACCTCTCCCGCTTTGACCTCTCCCCCCTGTCCCGCCCTTCCACGCAACCCTCCAGCCTGACACCGCAATGCACCCCCCGCCGCACCCAGGCAGCCGTCGACCTCCGCCATCGCTCGCTCGCAAACCCCCGAGACAGCGAGAGGCATCCCAAAGCTGCCCCGCCCGTTCCGATCCGCCGCCTCGACGCACGAGACGCACACGAGACGCCGTAGCCCCCACGCCGCATGCATGCACCGCGGCTGTGCTCCACATCCACACACCTGCTGTGTGACATGCGTGCCCCTTCGCCAGCACGGCCAGCTCGCGCACTGCTGGCAACGGCTCCAGCCGTGAATGCCGTGCCGCTGCTGCTTCCTGCAATCACCGGCTCAGCCTGTCTCCCGCTTCGGTTGCACCCCCTCATGCTCCCTCTCGCGCCCTTCCACCCACCTGCAGCACCCTGAGCAACCCCCCCTACGCGCTCCCCTTCATGCCCTCTCCCCCCCACCACCAGAACCTGAACCGATACGCCTGCGGCCTCGTGCCGATTGCGCCCTCACCGCCCCCACCACCACGGCGCCATGCCTCGCTGCTGACTGCGGTTCACACAGCACATGCAGCACACACAGCATGCACAGCACACACGCAGGACGCGCGCGCCCTTTGTCTACTTGTCTATTTGTCTGACAGCGGCGGTGAGCCCCAGGTCAGCAGCGATGCTGGCGCCGTGCTGTGCTGTGTGCGTGAGTTGCTGAGCGTGCACAGCACGCAGTGCTCTGCTCGTGGGAATGTACTTGGCCGAGGGAGCATGGCCGAGGTCGTTGGGTTCTGTGCTGTGCTGTGCTGTGGCTGCCTTGAGGTCACGTCCGCTTGCCACGCTTGTGGTGTGGTGGGGTGGTGGGGCGGAGAAAGGAGTAGAAGCTGCTGCGGAGTGTGCCGTTGAGTGACCTGAGAAAGGCAACAGATTTGAATTGTTGGGAACAATTTTCAGGTATCAACCCCCCAAAGTAGGGTGCACACTGGGAGCAGTGCTGTGTTGATATGGACTGCAATACCTGGGCAGATAAAATCAGAATTCTTAGGTCTATGTTACGGCTTTAGACTGGAAAGTCACCCTGACCGCGAAACCCCGTGGATATCTGCTCCACATGCATACAGGACAGTTCTGCGTGCTGTGCAGTGGTTGGGCACCCGCTCGTGGTGCGGGTTAGCCAGAGTCGTCATGCACGTTGCTCACATACGCCGTCGCCAGTCAGTCACTCGCGACCACGACGGCGACGCCCACGCTGCACCTGAGCATTCACAGCACTCACAGCATGCACAGCACTCACAGCATGCACACCGCACGTGAGTGCACTTCTCAGTGCACCGCCGGAACCCCTGCAGACACCTGGCCCTGCCCCCGCCTGCCAGGGCGCTCAGCCGCTGCCGCGGTCGCCCCCGTCCGATCTGATCGCCCCACAGCCGCTGCGCATGTGCGCGTGATGTCTGCGAGAGGGCCAGAATGAGGCGCGCCCAGCCGGCCGGGGCCTGGTGGTCTCCCCCCAGCAAACACTCCCGGAAACCCTAGCGTGCCGCAGCTGTGCTGCCAGTTGATGGAGCAGGTGCATGACTGTGGGAGCATCTGTGGCGGGAGCATCTGTGTGCTGTGTGCTGTGAGTGTGCTGGGGACACCTGTTTGAAGGGTGCTTCTCATGTGCTTCCGGTGTGTAGTGAACTAGGGCCAGATGCCTCATCTGGGCAGCAAGCTTGGCGTCGGTGGAAGCTGCACCTACAGGGCTGCAGTTGTTTAGAAGAGCAGCATGGTTGCTGTGTCAGCTGCTGCATGCATGCGGCATCCCCTGCACATGGCCTACTGCCTCATAACCCTGCTGCCTGGTGCATGTCAGTGTTCCTATCCTTGGCCTCCTGCCAGCCCCTGTCTGCAAGCCCCTGCAGGTCACAGCATCTGACGCACGGCTCTGTTGCAAGTGTTCTCTTCAAGTTGTTGAGTACATCTTGTTTGTTCTCGGTGTCGCTGCATGGGCTGTGTGTTTGTCTGCACTGTGCCATGCCTCCTGCCACACATGCCTGCCACGCTGTCTGTCTGTCTGCTACTACGCAGCAACACGAGCTGCAGCTGTGGCTGAGCCAGGTGTCTGCTTTGAGTGGCAGTGGCAGTTGTGGCTGAGAGAGATGCCAGCCACCAGCGCCTTCTGCCTTCAGAGCTCTCCGCATCGCATCGCAAAATATAGAGACCAGCCATTGCAAAATCTAGGGACCAGCCATTTAGTACTGGCCCTAAACTCTGATAACGACCACCATGATCTACAACCCATCAACGTTGGGTTGTAGACCAGGCAGCGCAAGCAGCAGCAAGGCTCGTCGCACCTGTAGCAAATCAAGTGCCTGCCACCAGCACAGCACTGCAATGTCCCCTGCCACCTCGGGGGCCAGTTCCACGCAGGTCAGGGTGATCTATTGCACCACCCCGACCCCCCACCCCACCGCGCATGCATGTGCCGCTGCAATCATGCTGTGCGGGCTCGGCAGCCACGCGTCCGTGTCCAGAAGCCCAGGGGTTCCCGCCTGAGAACCTGCCCCACCGAACCACCACACTCGATGCTTCCGCGGCCAGGTCTCCGCAGCGAGCCGCCCACCCGTCTCGCTCATCGCATTCACCTACGCCACGTGCTCCGCCCTCCCACTCCAGGTGCAGGTTGTTTGCACTCACAGCGTCCTGTCGAGGTGCGCGTGGCACGCGATACGCCAGCGCTCTTCCGGTTCAAACCTCCTGTTCAAGCGCTGATCTACATGTACCATCCACAGCACCTGCACTGTGCTGCGCCGGCGCAGGGTCCCCTGGCAAGGGTTCTCACGCGACAAGCAGCGCGCCCTAGATCTGCAGTTGCTCTTACTGGTGGGGCAAACGCGCCGGCACCCAGCCGCCGCGCACAGACAATGTCTCGTCCGATTGAGACCGCACCCTCCTGCTTGCCCTCCTACTCGTGGCGCTTGAGATCGCAGCAACCACCATGCGTGGCATGGCTGTATGCATGCATGCACCGTGCCGTTCGGGTTGGTCGGACGTGACGCGCGGGGCTTGGGGCATCCTCTGCAAGGGGAGTCGCGGACTGGGACGCCATCACTGAGGGGGGGGCTGTACGTGCAGACTGCCTGCTGGAACCGTCGAGCATCTTCAACGAGCCGCTGTCGATGGCGTGCATCCAGAAGCGCTCGCGCGACTGCTTCACGGCGTCCGAGTGCCGGAGGGCTCCGTGCCAGGCGTCGACGGCGGCCGCCGCCGCGACGTGCAACGACGGCACCGCCGCCGCGGCTGTGCGCCACACGGCACTCACCCTGTCCTGCGGCGTAAACCGGCGGTGCCCGATCGATGTCGGCGTGCGGAACGTTGTCCGCAACATCGTCGCGATGTTCTGTGGCGTCGTCGCGGAGAGCGCGATCGCCGACGTCTGTGCGTCCATGATCCAACAGGGTGCCGCGCTGCGCAGCGTCTTCTCTGAGACGGAGGACGGCGCCGGCGACGATGGCAGTGACAAGGACGAGGAGATGTCGTCATACTTTGAGGGCGTGACGAACAGCGTCGTCGCTGTCATCGCCTCTGCGAGGGAGGTCTTTGAGCAGATCATGCATCATTTACCAGCTATGGTGCGCACCCCCCTCTGCGCCCCCACCCTTCTTGCTCGAGCTGCCGTGCGCTTCGTACCAGGCTTTGCAGACTGCCGAGTCACTGTCCGTGAATGCTGAGGCAGTGCTGTGTAACATGGACGGTGGAGGCCGCACGCGACATGGTGGCCCACCGCTCTCAGCGTTCCGTCGCTGCTGCGCGCCACCGTTGCCTAGGGGGCTGCCATGTCGGAATGCTTATTGGGCGACCACCACTGGGACTGTTTGCTGTGTACGTGTGGTGCTTGCTCTGCATGCTCTGGCTGCAAGGCACTGTGCTCCCCGCTTTCTGGGCCATGCAGGGGGGTGGTGTATTCTGTGCCATCTCCACACCCAGTCTCGGCCACACTTCGATCGTCGTGCCACCGCACCAACGCCACAGTGGGGGTGCGGGTAGACCGGCTGGGCTGCCCCGCCGGACCTCGCACCCCTGACGCGCGGCGCAGGCAAGGCCCATA
This sequence comes from Ulva armoricana, assembly GCA_032360965.1. NCBI lineage: Eukaryota > Viridiplantae > Chlorophyta > Ulvophyceae > Ulvales > Ulvaceae > Ulva > Ulva armoricana. The sequence continues at coordinate 204,279 of JAUMHO010000006.1, forward strand.
GCTGGCGCCGCTTACGTGAACCGCTGCAAATGTGGTGATCAGCATGCTTGCCCGACATATGTCCACACACGCGCCGCGAGGCCGTTCGTGTCACGAGGTGCCCCGCTCGCTGCGGTCGTGCCGTAGACCGTTTTGGCGACGTTCACACGTTCACCGCTGCCGCTTGAGCAGCAGGGCACGTCGATGCGTCCAGGATATTGTACACCAATTTATCCCTCGTGTGCGTCGAAAATACCCGCCAGCTTGCTTGCATGACCTGCCTGTTAAGTAGACAGACGTCTCGTCCGCGTCCGAATGGCAGCGCTGGGAGGTGGGGGCCAACGCCGTGAACTGCCGAACTGCGTGTGCGAGGAGCAGTATGGCGTTGGTGCAGAATGCGTCTGTGGCTTCAATGAGTGCACGTGCGCGTGGTGTGTGATCTGTCAATGATTGACGTCAGCCTGTCGGCGGCCAGCGATGCCGCCGACAACTTGTCGCACCGCAGCACGCAGCCAGCACGCGCAGCCCTGCTGCCGCAGGCACAAGGTCTCACCTCTCGGTGTAGCGGCATGTGTGTATGTCCCCATATTCCGGGCGGGGCAGGCGCTCTGGGATCGTGCCTCCATCGTCAGCGCTGCCGTGTCGGAGCAGACTCCCGTGCCGATGATGCGTCATGACGTCAGCAGCCTTCATGCCTGCTCTCGCCCCGGACCGGGTCGGCCGGTGCTGCGCTTGTCGGCATTCTGCCCGCAAAGTTTCGCGCACAACGCGCATGTGGACACTTTCGATACCAAAAAATTGGCTGCCACCGCACGCACAGCACAGCACACGCCGGCTGCCGCATGATATAGTACCGGGCTGCACCCGGCCCCTCGGGGCGAAGCTTCCCACAGGCTGCTGCGAGGTGCCCAATGTACTATCTGCTCCACCCGGCCGCGACTTTCGATCGCGGCGATGTGCCTCACGGCTCGATGCCCTCCAAGCCCACTGCGCAGTCGTGTATCGCGCGGAAGAGGTCCGCTGTGCCGCCTCAACACGCATCCTCATGGAAGCCTGTGTTGGAAACTGCTCCAACAGCGCAGTGTGAGTGCAGTCTGCTCCTAGCGCGGCTTGCCGAGCACCCTTTCGAGGCCGCATCCGTCAGCTGTCTGGGGTCCTCGATCCCCTCGTAATCTCCGACAAACCACGCCCCGCTGTCGCTCCTGTACGCCGATGGATCCGGATGCGTCTGCCGCAGCACTGTCGTCCTTCAGCGTGGTCGTGTGCCGTCGTGTGCTAGGCCGTCAGGTCACCGCGTGATGGGCCGCACGCGGCCGGCCACTGACGTCAGCGCATCTCGGCCAGACCGTTGCGTCATATCCCATGACGACACAATCCGCTGACTATTACGTATACCAGCTCCTCGGTAGGCCCACGTTGCTGCAGACGCACGCAGCTACGCCTGCCCGCCTGCAAGTGGCCTACATACGCAAACGTACGCTAATCACCCGGAGAGCGCACGCCCGCTGCGCCATGTCTTCGATCCATTTGCCATGTTTGTGACCTCGAACGTCGCCAGACCCATCATCGACGACACGAACTGCCCTCGCTTGCACCCAGGACCGTCCCTCCGGCTGCCAATTCTCCAGCGTCGTCAGGCCGGTGTGTTTGACCAGCAGCATATGCACCATTCGTATTAGCTCGACCACAGCACACGTGCGACCTGTCCGCAACGCGAGAGCGCCTTCGACGTGATGTTGTCCCATTTTATAGTGTAGTAGTCACAAAAGAGTATGATTTGATAGTATCAGTTTCGAGCATCGAGCTCCGCGCAGAGAGCGAGCAGGCCGTACAGGATTCCGCTCGACCCGTGGGCACAGAGCCGTCGTCTCGTGTTTTCGCTGAGCGCCGCGATCGCGACTGCACATCACGGTGCGAGTGGCCCCAGCGCGCGCTCCGCATGCATGGCCATGCGTGCATGCACGTCGCCACACGCTTCTGTCGGCTTCTGAATGCTCACCTCCTAGCACGGCACCCGCACCAGCCTGTCCCTCATCCACTGTGTTCTTTGGAAGCACTGTGTGGGCACAAGGGCAGGGGAGAGGTGGTGGCCGAGGGTGCTGAGGGTGAGCCGAGAGTGAGTTGCCGGGTGATTGGGACATGGCGACATCCACAGCGCAGCCCTGGCCTCCCCTTGTCGGCGGGTGCACCGGCAGTCATTCGTGTTCCCGCAGTCATTCGTGTGGCTGCAGACATGTGATTTCTGACCCTGAAACGCCAGGAGAGCACGGAGAGTGCATCGTCCGCCCAAAACTCAAAACGGCAACACGCAGTGCCATCACGCCGAAGCATCCAATCGGCCACTCTCCCCACAACCATCTCTCTGCCGAGCCCCTGCCGGTTTGAAGCGGCCTGCCGCACAAAGCGCACCTGTAAATCACAGCCGTCACAGTGATGCATGTACCCCATGCACGGCACCGGAGAAGCCGCAGCGGAGAGCCCCACGGCCCCTGAGGTGCGCGGGAGTCACCACGGCACCGACATGCATGCGGTTGCGTGGTGATCATCTCTGCCGCGCTGTGCAGGTCATGGCGGCGCAGTCGGCGTTTCGGTCAGACTACAACGAGGAGGCCGCATGCGTGGCGGCGCTCGACGCGCAGATGAGGCACTGCGCCCTCACGATGGCCATGATGGACAGCCGCCTCTTCTCCGAGGCCGGAGCGATCATGTGCCGCATCGCGATGATCGGCCACGCCCACATGCTCTCCTTCTGCCAGGTCCGCCCCGCACGCATGCATGCGGAACCGGGTGGCCCCCTCGTGGGGCGTTTTCGCTCCGGCTGTGCGCGACCCAGGCGCGACACCGGCCGGGCGTAACGGCGTGCTGTGCGTGCTGTGCAGATGGAGAGCCTCACAGCGATGACGTTCAAGCAGCTGCAGCTGACGGCGGCGCAGAAGGAGCGGCTGTGGGAGTTTTGGGCGGCATGGGAGATCCGGAAGCGAACCCTGGACGACGCGATGACGTCGACCCGCTCCGCGCTGCGCGCGCTGCCCGGCTCTGTCGCGCTGCCCCCCGGCATCAGCGACCACCTCGCCAACCTCGCCGAAGGCATGTCGCGCACCGCGGCAGCACTGCTCGCGATCGGCATGGACCGGCGCGGCAGCATGCTCACCGGCCTCGCCGCGGAGGACTACACGACGGCGACGCGCTGCCTGCGGGAGCTGCAGGCGATTCACAAGGCGGACGTGGACGCGTTTACAGAGTTCAAAGAGGCGCAGATCGGCGTGCTGGCCGTACTGACCCCCCGGCAGATGGGCTGCATCTGGTCCGCAAACATTAAGCACAAGGCCGCGCCGCCAGACTTCTTCGGCATATGCCAGCTCGCGGCGCTGCAGATGCAGCGGGACTCCCTGTTTGCGCTGTCCACCTACGGCTGAGCGCGCCGGGAAGCGGGCGGGGGGATAGTGTTGAGGATCTTGGGGTCATGATAAAGCATGCGCAATGCATGTCCAGGATGCATGGCCTCAGCTCATGACCAGATGTGGTAGGACCTTTTGACGTGCGGCGGCGCAGCCGCCGCCGAGTCCGGCGAGCTCCGTGCAATTTCTTAGGTACCGCGTTATGGCGTGCCGAGCGCGGCGAGCGCGGCGGCTGAGGCTGGCGCGGCCCCCCAGCCGCGCTGCGCACGGCCCCGCCTGCGCCTTTTAATGATTCTTGAAGTCTTTGTGCACAGGTTGATCGATTGTTAGAGTGTTGTCTGCGAGCGCATGTGTGTGGGGGTAGCCAGGTGAGTGTGGGCGGCAAGGCCGGGGAGGGGGGGGGAGGGGGCCGCGGCTGCGCGGTGGCCGTTGGCGCGGTGCTGCAAGCCAGAATGTATTGAGATGGTTCGCTCTACGTGCTCTCGGAGGACGGTGTGAGAGCGACACTGGCGCCCACAGTGATCGAGTTTGGGAGCCGCGACGGGGCGTGCGCAGGCCGACGGGCGGCCATGCGCCGGAGCGGCTGAGTTGTTCGCGGCGAAGGACCACCATGAGCAATGCATGTAGTGCATGCATGACGCCTTCGGCACGCTGTGTTTTGTTCGAGCACCGCGTACGTGCGGGGTGCGTGTTGCGACGCCGGGCTGCTCGTGCGCTGCGACGCATCCTGCGCCTATGCTGGCGCGCGTGGCGGCGTTGTGGGAGACGAGGCGGATGCGCAGCATCGCGTGCGGGGTTGCGTAGAGGCTCCAGCCTGGTTCCTCCTTTTTCCCTTTTTTTACGGTGACTGGCAGTTGAGCTGCGTAGGGAGTGGTGGGTAGGATCCGCTAGAGCGGTGCACCGCCATGGCTGGTGTAATACGGAGTGTTTCCGCGTGAGCCTTCCACGGGGCGGCGGCCCTGCCTCGCCGTGCTCCCCCGTCCCCCCCTGCATCGTAGGCGGCGCAGCGGGCCCGCACGGCAGCCCGCAATGGCCCCTGTTCGCGGCCATTTGACTCGGCACGCACCTGAAAATTCATCCCAAAGGAGGACGTGCTCAACGATACTACCGCAGCCACTCCGGCATTTGATCTCCCAACATAAAGACTCTCAGGTATTGCGCCAATCCTAGCTGGGCATCGGCGCCCCGACCAATGCCCCGCTGGCGATGGTTAATGGCAATACCGTGGGCGCCTGAAACGGATCCTGCTGATGTTGTGCGCTACACCAACACGAAGACCGGAGTCTTCTCGTGGCGCTCAATCTACCTATGCAGTATCCGGCACAGCACTGCATGTAGGCACGACAAAACGGGATAGTAATCAATGCATGTAAGCGAATTGGCCGCAGGGCCGGTCGCGTGTTGGTTTTCAATTACAGTGTATGTATGATTACATCGCCGTATCCGTAAGGACACTTTCAGTGGACATTTTCAGTGTGCTGCTGATGCGCTGCAGGCAATGCGACACGGAGTCGGGCGGCTGAAGTTTAACCTTGGGGCCTGCAGGTGAGATTCACCAGCGCCGTTGCTGTTCGTGCAAGAAACTGTTTTATGTTTGAGTGGGGGCTTGCAGTGCCGCGCAGACCAGGCCTTGCTCCAGGCCCCAGCGTACTTGATGCGATGCTAGCACCGCAACCTTGATGCCATTTCGCTCCACATACTCGTTGATCTAATTCGGTTGAGTCGAATCAGGGGGGGCACAGGCAGTGCTGTGTCTGCGTATCCACGGCTCTGCTTCACACCAGCGGAGGTTCCGGAGACAGGGGCTGTAAAACACACACACAGCTCGGGCATCACGCCAAACCCGAGTGGGCATTGACCACAAGGCTCCTACTAGTAGGGGTGGGGGGGGGGGGGGGGGCGCGGTGACCACATCCAACAATTCAGTACAATGCGGGTTCGGTTAGCAGGGAGGGTAGGAAACACGTGAGCCACGAACGAATGAGGGACCAGTCCGGCAGGCAGATGCAACACGCGCCAGCAGGGCCCCGTACGGCAGATGTTGACGGCAGGGAACTCAGACAGGTGGCCACACGTACTGACGATGCAAGAAGGAAGGCAGCAACTGGGGAGCCACTGCGAACACTGTACACTCGACAGTGCTTACAAGACAGACAACGGGGACAACCACACAGTGGATCAGCTCATGGAAGCATCACGCAGCAGCAGCGTGCACGATACAACAGTGGGTACTCCGGTATCTGCACCCCTTCATCTGGTGGGGAATGGCAACCTATGCTCTCTGCTTGGAGAGGTGGGGCGACGGGCTCCACACTGCTTTAGCGCTGGCGAGAGGAGTGGGCCTCTTCCCGACCGAATGAAGCCTCAAACTTCATTCTCCTGGAGTGATCTTGCCGCGCGGTGCAAGATGCGGTGGCCCTGCCACCTCACGGCGGTCCACCCGCTTGATGGCCCATCTCACGCTCCACAGCACAGCCATAGACTGTGGCTGATGCGCACAGGAGCCTCACACGTTGATGTGCGCATACTCCTTAATTATAGTTGTGCATTAGGTTGCCGGGGAGGCTCACACGAACTCCACAGCACGCGCCCTCGGCCAGGGCCCGCCCACACGGTGCCGTTGACCTGAGTGGAGAGTGTCACCCACACTATGCGCGCCGTCAGACCATGCATGCTCCGTGTGCGTACCGGTATAGATCTGATATTCTGTCTGGTCCCACCATACCGGACACCACGTATGAGAATATCCGCCTGGGGGCACGTGGCCGGTACGCGAACCAGGATGGCGTGATACCGTATTGTAATTTCTTATGCATTAGGTGCCCACAGCGGGTGGCGCGTGCAGCACCTCCCCACGTGGAGGTGTTGTGTGGATGTAAACTGTGACACTCGGCATACGTGGTGTGTGCACGAGACATCCCAACACCGCGCCTCCAGACCTCGGTCCCGTGGCAGTCGCGGTCGGCCTCATCTCACAATGCTCTCCATATCTGCACTCGTCTCGACCGCGTTCGTCCACGGGATGCACAGGCTGCTCACGCCATGCACCCACACTTTCATCATCCACGTGCGCTCGGGCGGCCCTCTGGCATTCGCATGGTGCTGACACCCCAAACCACGTAAACCTTTTTGTTTACCTGGGTGCTGATGCATGCTTGCACGGTGACCACCGAGCACAGCAAGCGCGGGCTGGAATGAGCTCGTGCCGCTCGCCGGGTTGGCAGGCCCGACTTCGACTCCTGGCCTCGGCGTAGTCACGTCCCAGTATGCATGCATGCATGCATGCCGGGTGAGGGATCCTCGACAAGAGGATCCGGTTCGCCTGCTGACACACGAGTCTACTGTCGATGGGGTACCCTGGTGGCTGTGGCCCATGCTCCGCTGCAACCACATGGTGTCATGGATTCCAGTCACTGGCGTACAGAGGGTGTCGTGCGGGGGCATACTGCTCTAGTGCGACGTTGCGCCCATGAATCAGGTACGAGGTACACTGGTGCTTTGTACGCGACATTCCGAGGCTGTTACTCTGACTGAGTGTACCTGTGGCACAGTTTGCAAGGGGCTTGCCATTCACATGGCCTCAGCAGCGGCGCTGCTGCCACACTGTTAAGGTCGGGGCAGAGCGGGGTTCGCCCGAAGCAACTCTGTCACGACAACCTCACCAAATCAATGTCAACGAAGCTGAGCCATGCGCCCATGCATGCAGAATGCTCCATGCGAGCCACGCATGGCGCTTCAAGGCGGGACGTCCACGGGCACCCTCCGACTTCTACCCGACACACCCTGCGCATGCATGCTCACCTAGCCGGTCTCACCACAGTGTCCCGGCTGCCGTGAAGTGCTGCAGACGGTGTAACCCCACACTACTCCCACACCTTGGCGCTGCAAATGCCATGCTAGAATCGCGCGTGTAGGATCATCCCATGAGGTCGCGCGTGGCCGTCCCGCCCGATACTGCTTGTCCCACCTGATAAAAAAAGGGGCTGGTGTGGTCACGGGAAGGCTCAGGTCTTCCTCTCACTGCGCCGAGAGCATCCGTACTCGCGTCTACAGCGGCCCAGGGTGCGGCTGCGCCCTGGCCGGGGCACCCCTGTCGCTTGCGCACGCCCCCACGCCATGCTTCACGCCACGGAGTGGCGCATCCTGTTTGAACTTGTCTCTCGCTTCCGGAACAAACGTCTGTCGAGCCACCGGGCAGTGCCGTCGAGGCGCCCGCGGCGTCCGCAGCCAGGCATGTCGACTGCAGCAGCGCGGCCCGGCGCCGCAACCTCGTCCTCTGACACCTCCCCACGCGCTACCGGCGTGTGCGGTGAACCCTGCACGGCACGTCGGCGCCGCCACGCCGGGACGGCGAGGCAGCCGGGCGGCCAGCGCGCGCAGCGCCGCGCCTGCTAGAACTTGAAGATGAGCATGAGCACAAACATGATGGCGATGGCGATGAGCAGCACGAAGATGACGGTGGCCATCGCGCCGCCCTTGCTCGCCTCGTGCGCGCGGCGGATGTGGTCAACCCCCCGATCCACGTGCTCCGCGGCGCTCGTCACGTTCTCGTCGATGCGGTCGATCATGCTGCCCTGCTCCACCACGAGCACGCTGATGTCGCGCATGATCTCCTGCACCTCCGTGACCTCCTTGATGAGCTCCGCGATGCCCGCGTCGCGCTCCTCGTACTCGTGCTGGATGCTGCTCAGCTGGGCCATCTGCTGCTCCGTGTACGCCGGCGTCGGCTCCGCCAGCTGGCTGAAGATCGCGTCCATGCGGCCCCGGTCCACCCCTGGCACTGCACAGCACAGCACACCTGCTGACGTGGCTCGCGGCTCGCACATCGCGCATACACCCCCGCCCGGCACTCACGCCTTGATTCCTCCGACAGCCCGGTCAGAGAGTGTGAGAATGAGAAACGCGGCACAGAGAGTGACGTCGCCTCCGGTGCGTGGCTGCGGTTCTGACGGTATGCATGGCGCGCGTGCGGCGTTTCATGCATGGCATGTGATCTGTCCGCGTGATCTGGTGGCACTTGGTGCTCACATGCATCAACACATGTTGAGTATGTGGCTAGTAGTGATTGTCTTGGTTTGGCACGGTGTGGGTGCGGCCGTGCATGTGTGCTGTGGGCCGCGGGGGGGGGGGGGTCCCACCGCCCTGGTTTGCCCGGGACTGGATGTCGCGGATCTCCTGCCGGTTCAACTCCATGGCGATGTTGTTGAGCGCGGTGGCTTTGGCGCGCCTGATGCGGGCAGCCACGCCGCCGGCGTCGCCCCCGCCCGCCTGACCGGGCAGGCCGAGCACCATGTCATGGATGCGCCGGATGCGGGCCCGAAGCGCGCCGCGCTTCTCCTCCACCTGCTGGTGCTGCCCCTTGTTCTGGCCAAACAGGTCCTGCACGCCTCCGCGCTCATGACGTGCCCCCACCGTTTGAGCCCACATCCTGGCCCCCTGTGCTTGCGGTGCCGGCACTGCAGAACCATGCAGCGCATGTGGACGCGTGCATGAAGCATGGGACGGCGCCCATGATGGGGACACATGGAAACAGTCGAGTGGGAGTCATGCACAACCGCTGCGCGCTCATCAGTGACAGGGGTCCCACATAGGACAGAAGAAAGCGCTGGCGGGGGAGACACCTCTGCAAGTTGTGGGTGTGGAACGTGTTGGTACGTGAATAAGGTGGACCAGCTTCGAGCAATCGGAATCCGTCATGAGACAAAGTCCCCTCTGGACACGGAAGTACAGGTTGAGTACGTGTTAACGAGTCCCCCCTGACGTGGGGGGCTTGGCTCTGCAGAGCCAGTTCGGCTGCGCAGCACGGCTCGCATCCTCCACCACAGCAGCTCCCTGTAAGCGAGTTCCGGCGACAAGCACACGACTGCTATGGTTTGTGTTGCGAGTGTGTGGTGCGTGCGGTACACCCTCGGCGCTGCCAGGTCAAGGCGTCCCTGTGTCCCCCAGATTCGGTGGGGGACACAGGGACACAGCCACCATCACACATGCATACACACACATCCCTGGGGGAGATTCACCGAACCTGGGGGACACAGGGACTCACCGACATGAGGTCAGCGTGTGGCTGCCTGCTCACACAGCTGCATTCAACTGCATCCTGGCCGCACACTCGCCAACCGCGATGCCTGGAATTTCCCCGCATACGCAGCCAGGAAACCCGTTCACAGGCAGCCGGTTCCCATGTGACTGCATTGCATGATGATGTGCACCTGTGTTGGTGGCATGAGACGTGTTCCCGAGGTCAATGCCCCAAATCAGACCCCGCAAGCTGAAGTATCTCTCTGAGAAAATCATGATTGTACAACACCGGTACCTTGTACAGCTGTGGTCCTTGTTTCTAGCCGCACGTGTGTGAAGGGATGTTTTGCCCCTGGCTATAGTGCCATGCTGTATCTCCCGACGCATGCATACATGTCAATCAGACCTGTCCATACCAATCAGTTGCTTGCTCCATATGATGTTCTGAGCCTAGCCATCGTTCCAGCTATCGCTGAACCATAGCTCGGTTCAGCCAGCATGTCGTGGCGCCACATGCAGTGTACACACTATGAGTAGAACAGCCTAAATCAGCAGACGACTGGGTCATGCGTGCGTGCACTGAAATGGACCGTTCCGCTGATCACGCTCGGGCGTTGGGTGTGTTGGGGTGCGCACTTCTTGTGCTGCGTTCTGAAGCCGTGACAGAGCAGCCATATCTGCCCTCGCTGCTTGCAGCTCTGAGTTGATCTTTTGCTCAGCTACCATCAGAGGATCTTGTATGGGAAGCATTTCAACTGTCACGGTGTCGCTCGGGCCGGCTGCAGCATCTAACAAGCGTGCCTCGTCCGAGTCATCAAACGCCTTCCTCAAACGCTCAGCGGCAGCGTGATTCGCTATACTCGCCCTGCACAGACCAGCAGCACTGCATATTAGGTGATTAAGTGGCAGAAGGGATCCAGTGTAACCAGGATCGATCACAGTGTCCCTGTGTGAGTCCCTGCCCTCTGACGTATGCGATACTTCTTGCCGGCACACATTATATAGATTGACCAACACAGCGAGTAGCTACCAAAACGGCTTATTATGGTCCATGGCGAACATACCCGCGATTCGGATGCAGCGCTTCCCATTTCTCCTTGTACACCTTCGTACGGTCACGCACGTACCCCGTCGGCATGCGAGCAGATTTCCGCATGGTCACCATACCTTAGCCGTTGACTCAACTATCTGTGGAACGTCTTGCGTCGGTGTGCAGTCTACAGCTGATCTGACGGCGGTCACGCGATGCTGCGGTCTCAGGCGCAGGCCCGGGCAAGGAACCAGGATCACATGCAAGGCGTAAACGCCGACACGGTGACATATTTTGCTGCCGTTATGCGTAGACGACAGTTGCAAGTCGTCATTACAGCTACAGACGCGGCACTGTTGGGCAAGGCTAAGGTGGACAATCGGATGTCTGTGTTGGAGCTAGTATTATGACCATAGTGGAAGGCATGTCCTAGGGGAATAGAAGCAAATGCGCGAACACTTGCGTTTAAGGCTGTGTGTGCCCATAACACAGGCTTCGCACACTGGAGCAAATGGACAAGTTCAACGTGAAGTGGCTGAGGCGACACAGTGCAATGATGCGCCCTGCGAAAATTCCTTAATTATAACACTTCGTACAGACTCATCCTGCTACGAGCAGAGCCTTCGACAGTGTTCTTCACTCCATCAGCGAACCTCTCGTCGCTGGAGTTTTTCCACGTTAGTCGCAGGCACGAACTGCAAGACTCCTGCCGGGCAGCCGCGCCTGCATGCCTCGACACGTTCCTCGCGACGGTAAATGTCAATACTGATCAGAACTCTGGTGCCCCGAGGTCGCCATGATTCTACGCATCTGCATGCACTTGATTCCGGCATACGTCGTTCGTTCCGTTTGTCGCCGCGCCAGCCAGGCCCCGCGCGTGACCCGCTTGAGAGGCTCAACTAGCTCTACTCATCGACAATCCAGGTCGCCGATTCCGGCTTCGCTCCGAACACATGCATCATAGACCGCACCGAGAGGTAGCCCATGCACAAGAGAAGACATCAGCAAACACACGAAGCGAGGAAGCACCAAATGGATTCATAAATGCATGGAAACTGTCACTTATGTCACTGAAGCTGAGAGGATCCGCAAGGTACTTGGCGGAACGAACAGGCGTTAGTTGGCAGGAAGTGCACAACAGAGGCGTTGAGAACTTTGCACACCGGGATTTGAGAGGCTGACATGCCAGGTGCAATGATTGCAAGGCGGCTTGGTATGATGAGAGGTACATACTGCCAGAGCAGAGGAGGAAGGCAGCTCCCGAGCTGATGGCCTGGAAGAGTGCACAAGCAACATGCAGAATGGATGTAGGTGGTTGAGGAGGCAGCTGTGGCTGCAAGAATATGATCCATGCTGACCTCTGTCTGGGCGCTCATGGGCTGCCTCGTTTGGGCTGCGGCCATCACCAGTGACATTGGAATAATTCGCCCCGCCTTACAGAGCTGAAGGACAACCATCGGGGGGTGCCACAAGGGCCCCTTGGGCAACTGGAACTGGAAACTCCTGTGTGGAACCGTAACATTTCCACATCGCTTACAGAGCTGAAAGACAGCCGTTGCCCGCGCAGATTTTGAGGGCTAGGCGAAGCGTCCACACTGCTTGCCTACATCTTGGGATCTGACCGAGTCAAAGTAAAGCAGAGAGGAAGCCCCTTGTGGGACTCAAACTCGAGGCATGCGCTCGCCATTCTCGCCATTCCCAGTGGATGCGGACGGCTGACCACAGTTTATCAGACATCCCAAATTTAAGCAAACAATGTGACTTTTGGCAGCTATTTTCAGGTATCAGCCTTCAGAATAGTTCCTAAGATTAACACTGGCCCTCTTCGAGAGCCATCGACGCTGCAGTCAGCGCAGATGCCACCCCCGGGTGACGTGGGGATGTCGACATGGCGGCGCCCGTCAAATCTGAAAACAGACACAGCAAAGATCTTGCAAAGAACTCGAGGGGGGGGTGTAAATGTAAATATGAATGTGACACTTCCGCCATATCCTACAAGGACCTTGACATCTCCGGATAACCGAGACCACGGGCCAAGGGGGTAAACCACCTGGAAACCCCCCTCAGACAACCGCACGCAACTCACAGCGCCTCCTCCTGTACTAAGCAAGGTGGCAACGTGTAATTTTGTTCGAAACCCAGGGGGGCACGCGGAATCGGACTCGAGACCTTCCGAAGAAGGGGTCAGCTTTTATATCGTCCTCCGACTACAGGACAGTGAGGGTGTAGGCGAGATGTGCTCCTGCTGTGGCGCTCCTTGCTGTATGGTATGCATGCAGTGCATGTGTTTAGTGACAGGCCTGTCGCCACGCGTGCATGGTACTGAGAGGCCACTGCGGTGCTCTGTGATGCTGGAGCAATTGCAGGTGCAGCTCATACAGGTGCAGCTCATACAGGTGCAGCACACCACTGTATATACGTAATATTGCCTGGTGGATTGAGCTCTAGTAATCCTGCTGCCAGCCAGGCGGCCTGCTGCGGCGCGCCTGCTGCGGCGCGCCTGCTGCGGCGCGCCTGCTGCGGCGCGCCTGCTGCCCTGCAGCCCTGCAGAGCCGCTGATTCAAACCGGGACGGCGGCGTTGGTTCGCGGACCACAGGAGCCCTGGCAGTGTGGTTCGCGTGTAGGATCGATTACGAGGTACCACTGCAATCCGGTACAGTGACACCACCGCTTGCATGCTATGGCAGATTGGGCTTTACACGGGTTTGTCGACGTCATGCAGTGATGCCTGAGTGTGCGGTGGTTGCGGACATGTGCAGGCTGATGGACGGATGCTCCGTGGTCATCCGAGCGGGCCATGTAGAATGGTGCTGTTTACCTGAAGTCATCTGTGATGACAGGAATGGTAACCAGGTGTGCTTCCGAGACTGCTGCATGTGAAGGGTGGTGGATACTGTTTGCTGTTTGGCTGGCATACTGAAGGTGTTGTGGTATTGCAGACTGTGTGAGTAGTGTATGTCCATAGCTGGAGCATTACGCCAACAGCTCTGTTTCGCCGCGCGTGCTCCCGCCTGTGGGTGCCGCGAAGGGTGCCGCGAACCCTGTGGGTGCCGCGAAGGGTGCCGCGAAGGGTGCCGCGAACCCTGTGGGTGCCGCGAAGGCACTCCTCCGCGCCACTCGGAGCATGCCCAGACGTCAGTCCTGGATAAAGAAGCACAGGGCGGTGCTGATGCATGCCAGGCAGGGAGGAAAAAAAAAAAAGAGTCGGGTATCCTCTCGTACCAGGAATAGAATCAGAAGATGACAGTGTCCCCCGAGGCCTACATATACCCCTTCTTCGGAAGGTCTTGGGCTCGATTCCGCGTGCCCCCCTGGGTTTCGAACACAATCGCGCGCGACCACCTCGCTTAGCACAGGAGGAGGCCCTGTGAGTTGCGTGCGGACGTCTGAGGGGGGTTTCCAGGTGGTTTACCCCCTTGGCCCGTGGTCCCGGCTATCCGGAGTTGTCAAGGTCCTTGTAGGATATGGCGAGTATGTGTCACATTTACATTTTTTACATCTCAGAGAGTCTGGGACCTGCACGTCAGTGTCACCGGCAACGGTGCTGTTGCTGTGAGCACTTTGAGGTGGAACAATTGCAGCGCGAAGAGGCGATGAGGTCTTCGCCTGCGACTCTGGCTGGCCGAACGCTGCTGATGACACCAGCTGCTGATGACACCGTAGTTGTTCATCATGCAGTGGATATTGTAGCAGCCACACGTTTCCATGTAGTGGTGACTGAGCACACCCCTGCTCTGTGGCGAGGTGGAGTCAACACTGGAGTCTAGCGGTCCGGAAGCAACACGTCTCCAGCACTGCCGCGAGGGGTGAGCCCGGAGTTGCACCGCTATTTGAAACATCTGCTAGCTCAACTCATGGACAGAAGGTTCAGACTCCTCAGACTGAATGCAGCTGGGACGATTGATTGTCGCCACAGGAGACCCCGTGGGAAGCTCCCGTAGCCACGTGCACATCTGGGCCATTAGCATACGGAAACATCGTCTGCGATTATCCTAACAAGCTGGAACGGCTTTCTGGCTGACCCTTGGCTCCGTCCACCCCGACAAAACTTCAGTGTGGGCACCGTCGAGCACAAAATAAAGTCACAAGTGCACCTTCCGAGGATTGAACTCGGGGCCTATAGCTTACGAAACTATCGCTCTACCACTGAGCTAAAGATGCATGCGCCGTTCCACGCTCACGTGACGAGTAACGTTGTTATTATAAACGATTACGTGTAATGTTTCTGTTTACAACATGTTCTCTGACCTGTGTTACGGAACATCGAGACGCCGGTACATTACCGCTAAAACACACATCCGACAAACTAGATCCAAAATGTTCTCCTCGGAGGGCAGGGCCCATGGTGTATACAGGCATGAGGCAATGTTCTCCAACGCAACAGTGACCAAACAGACCCGACCTGCTGCCCCTGTGACTACCAAGGTTGCTCTACCCGACCGGGAGACCCGTGCCACCACTACAGCAACATACGCCAACAGGCAGCCAGCCGTTCCGCAACAGACACTAACAGCTCACGCACGACTGTGCGCCCTGGGCCAGCTGCCAAGCCTGACCGCCGCCAGACGCCGCACCGGCGTCTGCTGCACTGCATCGATTTGGGAGGCCGTACGCAAACTGTAACGGGCACATGCTCCTCTGCGTCCATTGCGGCACCATGCCAGCCACCGGACCACGCGATCCCGGTGTCGAGCAGGGCGCCTCACAAGTGCAAGCGCATTCAGAACCGACCGCATGACGCATGCCCGCCGTGCAGTTTTGGCACACGGGCATGCTGCACCACCTGCTCCCATGCCACACCCGTAGCCACAGACCCGGACGAAGGCACCACTTCTGTCCAACCCCGTAAGCCTGCACTGACTTCCCGGAATGAACCGGGAATGATGCCCGGTGAACAATGGATCAGCGCAGGCCACCGCCTGGTTCACTACGGTCATACAACCGTTCACCAGCCTTTGGGCGGCCTCAAACCGATCTGTCAGGTGGCAGTCGCCCCTGCCGGCCGCCTGGGCATGCCGTTGAGCAGCCCTGCCTGAATCAACAGCGAGAACCGAGGCGGCACAGCAAGCAGCATTGACAGCCACCCGCAGCACGCAGCACGGCTGTACATACAAGCAGCATTGACAACCACCCGCAGCACGCAGCACGGCTGTACATAACCAGATTGAACTCTGCCTTGGGGACCCCCCCCCCCCCCCCCCTCTCCGAGACGCTGCCGCCCGCCAGGCCTGCCGTTCCGGTACATGCCGTTGGCGCCCCGAGACATAGCACACCATGTGAGGCAGCGCGCTGCCCCCATGGCAGTCACACCACACCCCTACCGCGAGCCACTCACGCCTGGACCGACTGCATGCTTCCATGCGGCCGCACAAGCGAGTCACAGCGGGCTGCTGCAGCGCGGCCGTGGCGATGGGCACGGCGGCAGGTGAGCAGCGATCACAGGCGGCGCGGCGGAGCAGCGCGACGGGTGACGGCCAGAGAGACCGCGATGCGACACTCGATCACACGGACGCTGTGCCTTCCAGAGGCCCCCCAGGCCACGTGCTGAAAGCCACTGCAGTGTTTTCAGCACGCAGCATTGCCAGCCGGCCACAGCACGCAGGATGTCTGGAGGCGTAGCTGCACCAGCAGCACGGGTCCCCAACGCCCGGCGGTGGGCGGCACAGCCGGCGGCCGAGCGTCGATCAGAGGCCAAACATGTTGCGGAAGCCCTGCACCATCGTCGGCGCGGCCGCCGCGGCGAGCTCTGCGCGCTTGGGGCACCGGTGACTCACGTCTGGCTCGGCGAGGTGCGGCGCCGCCGTGTCCAGCGTCACCGGCGGCACCGGTATCGGCTGGAACAGACTCGACACCTGCACGCATGGCCGCCCCTGTCCATGTCCGCCGCATAAAGCTGCAAGCCTGGCCCCAAGCGGCCCCACAGTGGGGGCAGAAGCGGGAGGCAGAGGTCAAGGTACGGGTCCTGCACGCACTGCCGCTTGTCCAGACCGCGCCACAGGCTAGGACGGGCGGCATGCGGCAGCGGCGGGGAGGTGGGCTGGGTATGAGGGCGGAGGCGGGTGCTATGCCAGCAGCTACATTGGCAGTGTTGGAAGCAGGCATGCAGGGCTTCCAGGGCTACTCAGAGTTCTCGGGCTACTCTCGCCAGGGCTTCTAGGGCTACTCAAAACCCAACCCAGGACACCAGTATGCCTCCATGCAATTGACCCAAGTCGACACTGTACGCTGGGTGACATAAAGACGATTTGTTGGACCGATGCATGTTGGCCATTGCGGAGGGAAGGGGGGGGGATTGTGGTCCGTATTATGGGCGGAGGGTTGGTTGGGGAGAGCGCACGTCAAATATTCGCGACTTGTGGCCAGACGTGCCCACGAACGCCTCGTACACGCCCAGGGCTTGCATGAGGTGCTCGCCTCGCCGTGGCTGCGCCGCCCGCTGCTCCAGCGACATGCCCTGCACGGCACGGCAGACTCAAGCTCTCCTCGTCGCATGTGATGCGTCCCTCGGCTCAGAGCCATGTGCGACCGGCAGCATATGGCCCATGGCTAGACACGAGCACAATGGTGTGTGTGCACATGCATGTGGGCAACCAGCATGCTCTGCCTGAACACCGGATGCAGGTTCACCAGTCAGGCGAGGGCCGTGGTTGTGGATGCCGGCCTCACAGCACGACAGCGGCTGCACTCGGTTGAGAGTGTGATTGGGTTGTTGGAGGCAGGCGCACCTCGACTGCTCCCGCAATTTCCCCCTCCTCTCGCTCCGCTGCAGCAGCCGCGTCTAACCGCGCCACGCCGCTGTAAGCGCTGGCCCCAGCGCGCACCGCTCCCTGCAGCTCCGCCTGGAGCGCGCCGAGCGCGGCCGTGTCGGCGGCGGCGGCGCGGTCCGCCGCCGCGTCAAACATCGCCGCCGCTTGCTCGGCTTCGCCGCGCGCGAGCCTCGAGTGCGCCGCGAAGAGGCACCGCGCCGCCGAGTATACCGAAGCGGCAGCGCCGGAGGTCGCCACAAGGGCCTGCACGGCCGCCGCTGGCAGGCCGGGGGCGGAGGCGGCGCGCTCCAGGTCCAGCGCGGCGCGGTAGAGCGCGTCAAACAGCTTGACCGCGTCCGCGGGCCGCGCACCCTTCTCGCGGGTTTTCACGCCCGCGGCGGCATTGGCGGCGTTGACGCAGAACTTGTGGACGACGGCGAGCCCGCGCGCGGTGAACTGCTCGATGCGGGCCTCAGCTGCGGCCGCCGCCAGCGCGGACTGCAGCCGCACGTCTGCGTCGTCACTGCCCTCCATGGCAGTCGCCAGCGCGGCCCCGGCGCCCTGCAGAGCCGCTGCCGCGGACTCGCAGCCTGCCGCACGCGCGGCCAGCTCAGCCGGGC
>JAUMHO010000006.1:222170-266541 GCA_032360965.1 Ulva armoricana
GCCCCGGTCGCCACTCCCCGCGCCCCGCCGTCCCCACCTCCCGCCCCGCGTGCCCCCGTGCGGGAGGGCACGAGTTCAGCGTGAGGTGCATTTCGCAAAAAGGAGCGACGATTGGGGCAAGCCGAGAATTGAACTCGGGACCTCTCGCATTTCGTAGCTAGCAGCTTCCCTAAGCGAGAATCATACCACTAGACCACATGCCCGTCTGTTTCGGGGAGAGGAGTTCCTTGTCTGCTCGACTTCCTGAAATAACAATTTTAATCAGTTATAAAGTACATTTATAATGTCTACAACATTGTTTATAATCAGCCTGGTGCAGAAACAAACCATTGTTGAGAATCACGCCAGACTTGAGCGGGTGTTAGCCACTTTACCGGTACGAACAGGCGTGGAGGGGCTTACAGGCAAGCACGCCATGCAACTGGTGCGCGAGTCTGCTTTTACATTTATGTTTCGCGTCTGCATGAAGCCCTTCTCTGATACCGCTCTGGTTGTGTTATCCCCCTCTGCCCCTGCTCTGCACCTGCATGCCCCTGCCAGCCGCGGTGCCGTGGCCAATGCCCATCTGCAGGGGGTTGGCATCGATGCCCGATTCATCACGATCAGTGCTTTCTGTCTTTTTAGAATAACCATGGCCAACGGTGCATGCGTAGGTTTGAACAATCTGTTTACAAAAGCGATGCATAATTGCAGGTGCCTGCACAATGCCTGGGAACTGTGCTGCATGTAGGGGTCCATGTAGACGCGAAACATGTCCATGTACAGATGTACTGACAGTGACACTGGTAGTGGCGGTGGCAGTCTCATTGGGCAGCGCGCAGCGCGCAGGGTCATTCACCCACAGGCCTTGACCCAATGCATCAACATTAGTCTTGCTGTCAATTTCAGTGCCAGCGTCAGTGCACTGTAAATTGTGTGATTGAGTGATGTTTGGATCGAATTCACGGCGTGAACGACGATGTTAGGTGCGCCTATCTCGGCACTCTTCCTTGTCGTATCGTTAGCATGTACATGTTCCACCTGAGGTGCATCTGGTAACAGAATCATCCTGGACCCCGTGCCAAGTCCCTTGCGCTATGGCGTTTGAGGACCTGCTGCCCGTTTACCAGATTTTTTATTGGTGCAGCCCTGCACGATTCTCTCGCCACATCGGATATTTGGCTGTCCTATGCACAGGCTGCGACAGCCATTACTCTCGAACCCCGGCTCCGTCGTCTGGCTTGGGTTTGCGACACCATACCACAGCGGAGCCGGAAAGCCGCCCCTCTGGCAAGGTTGCCATTCGCGCAGGCGTCCGATTTGCATCACTCCTACGGCAGGGTGTGGGTATCGGATTCCGCCCTGACAGCCACGTCCCACTTGCTGATCGCCTTTGTAAACGCCATCAAACGACCTCTACATTGCGCAACCCGGTCGCTCGCGACCTTCTCTTGTCGGACGCACTCTGTGCGCCCTATCTTGTCCCCGTCACTTCCGCTGTCCATCCAATTATTTCGTTACAGTCATCACGCCTCCTACATGACCCCTAGGCAGCTGCGTCTCTTACGGCGCTGTTGCCTCCCGCGACTCACGTGGGATACCCAATTATATGACCTCCCCGTCGGAATTTCATGCGGATCACCCCGTTGTGCATTGCTGGCGCCACATCGAACAGCCGCTCATGGCGTGCGCATGCGTTACGCTGCACGCCGACTTGCTGATGTTTCATTGCCTGCGCCTTGACCTTTTGCGGACCACTGTGCCGCAGTCAATGGTACAGGCTGGTGGCGACCGCACTCCCGGATGGTGGTGCATGCTGCGACATTGCCATGGGGTGGACTGTCCCATTCCTCCTTGACCCTTTCTTGGCGCTCGATGGTGTTACATCACTGCGGGTCCGCTGCCTCTGTTGCGCCCTTGTCGCTGTCTTCCTGCTCGCATCATCTGCACGTGTGGCCACATATCTGAGTTCCCTGCCGTCATCATCTGACATACGAGGTTCTGATGGTGCGTGTGGTATTTGCCTGCTAGACTGGGACTCTCTCCGTCTGTGGCTCATGGCCTCTTTGCCCTCCTTCCCGGCCGTTGAGTATCCCCCGTCTTGTACTGAACTGTTGGATGTGGTCGCCACATCCCCCCTCTCCACCCCTACGTATGGGCACTGTGGCCGATCCCGGCTTGGGTTTGGCGTGATGCCCAGGTTGTTATTTTTTTCCAGTAGCTGTTGTGAGATATGCATGCAGTGCATGTGTATGGTGCGTGTTGCCACACATGCATGGCGCTGAGAGGTCACTGTGATGATCGGTGATGCTGAAGTGCAGCACATATAGGTGCTGTACTCGACTGTAACACTGTCTGGTGGATTGTTTCCAACAGTACCGTTTGAGAATTGGCTCATTTCTTGGGTTAAACATTCCCCTGCCGCATCGCAAAATGCCGAGCACCTGGTATCGGCTACATACCCCAAGGCAGACAGGTACATACAGGGTGGAAATATGTTTAAACCACTATGTCTGTTCTTGATCACCTTCCTGCGTGTGGGGAGGAACAAGAACACACACACAACTCAGGCATCACGCTAAAACCAAGCGCACATCGGCCGCAGGAGGAGTTTGATTGAAGTACACCGAAACCAGATTTTTTTTCACCTGCGGCTCGTCTTGAGAGACGCCTGGCCGCACACGTCATTCACGATGTGAAGGTCTGCCAACGACGTTCTGCTCACCACCGGTTCTGGCGACAGCGACGCAGCAGGGCAGCCTCCAGCTGGCAGCAGCGGGTCTGCATGACGCTGCTGCCCCGCGCTAGGCGCTGGCAGTCTGGAGTGATGGCCTGTACCCGCTGTAGCTGAGACAGGCGCGTCTGCCCGCTTGCGATGGATGCATTCCCAAGCCTACAGCGCGCGCCGCTGCCTCACGTTCAACAGCAGAGCACGCGCAGCACGCACCGCCGCTGGCAGCATCGTGGCCGCCACTGCGGCAGGCCACCTCAGCACCTGCGTCATGAATACTGGCCGCTCACACCGCGCCGGCCCCCCACAAGCCAATTAGACACCCTGAGTTGCATGCCCTGCGTAAGGCAGGTCTCCACAGCCTGCCGAGACGCCATGCATGCAGGTCTGCCCGCCAACGCCTACCACCGTTCAGCCGCGTCTCCATGCACCCTGTTGTCGCAGTGCACTTTCTGAAGTGCACAGGGTGATTGGGCGCACCTAGTGTCTGACGCCCGTTGGGCACGCACGCAACGCCGGTGCAGCCGGCGCGGCAGCAACGCAGCGTCTGCCGCCGGGAGCAGCGCCGGCCGCTGCAGCCGTGGCGGACACAGCCCGAGGTGGTGGCACCACCAGTAGGCGGCGGCCCCGGCAGCACCTGGTGCGCGCGTAGAGGTCCTGTGGCGTTGCAAATCACCATGCGCTCGATGTCGCGCAGCAGGACCAGCGCCTCAGCAGAGCGGGTGGATGTCCATGTCCGATGTCCAACACAGCCCCCATGTCTCGTGTTTCGGATGATGATCAGGTCAGCTCGACCCTGCATGGAGGTGATTCTGTGTTCCTGCAGCACTGCGTTGATGCAAGTCTGTGTTGGTCTGCCAGTGAATGCACGCCGGCAGTGCTCTTGTGGAGTGTCTTTTCTGCGTACACCGGAAGCATGTGGCATGCAGGGATCGACCCGGGGCCTGGGCGATCCGCAGCATAGACGAGCATCGGCGCAAGCAGCGGGGCCGCCGCGGCATCCCGCCAGCACCGGTGCAAGGAGGTCCATCTCGCAGGCGGGGTCGGCTCATGCACTATTCGATACAACAGCACTCTTTCGCATGAGACACCGATTGCTACAGACTATGCCAAACGGACCAGCTGCGAGCTGTTCGTCAGGGGCAGAGCCTGCGGCGAACACTGTCATCCAGCATTCTGTACATGATGAGCGTATCAGCTTCCGCAGTGTATGATTTGGCAAAGGGCACCTGCACCTGAAGGCGGCACCGGATGTAGTCATCTGGCATGACATGTTCCGTCTGTTGCTCAGGTGAATTGCCAGAGTGCTGTGCAACCGCGCTAACCTTGCCAGGCAGCTCTACGGCTGCTCAGCTTCGTATCCAGGATTTGCTGTGGCGGTGGGGGCATGGTGTGCACACTCGTGACCGGGGACCCATCTCTGCAGCTGCCTAGCGCGACATGTACAGTAGCAATAGCACAACAAGAAAATCGGGAATCATGCCAGACCCAAACGGGCAATAGCCACAGCACCCCTACAGGTAGGGGCGGACAAAGGGGACGGGGAAACCACATCCAGTGGGGCGAGGGGCGGGGGAGGAACCCCATCCATAGAACCGTCGCATGGTTGGGGGCAGAGAATGGGCAGTATACGCAATGTGCTTGTCCTGTTGCGGGGCAGATCTTGGCTAGGCCCGGTGGTGGGGCCAGGCAGGCATGCATCCGCTGTGTTTGCTCTGCGCACAGCGTACTTTTGCGGGCTGTGATAGCCGTGCGGCTCCGGCACCTGCTACTGGCTGCTGCAGTGGCTA
The DNA here is from genome assembly GCA_032360965.1 of Ulva armoricana. Taxonomy (NCBI): domain Eukaryota; kingdom Viridiplantae; phylum Chlorophyta; class Ulvophyceae; order Ulvales; family Ulvaceae; genus Ulva; species Ulva armoricana. The sequence goes on from JAUMHO010000006.1 coordinate 226,671, forward strand.
CCCCCCCCCCCACGGAGCGCGAATCCCGTGTGCGCGTAGCGTGCGGTCGTCGTCACATGCGGTGGCCCATGCTCCGGGCAGGGACGGCAGGTACAGGCTTGTTTGATCGCCGCAGCCTCAATACGCCAGCCTCGAGGCGCAGATGCCATCGCGGCCTGCAGGTGGCGGCGCCTGCCATGACCTCTGCGGGGAGTAGGGTCCAAGCCCGGTCCTTGTGGCTGGCTGGCGTGCGGCTGGCTCCTGCATGGCCAGGGTGATGCAGCCACCGCTGCAGCCCCGATGGGCTTGGGCTGCTCATGCATACACTCACCCACGTCTCTCCTGTCTGCAAAGTTGTAACGCTCCAAGTTGGTCAAAGCTGACGGACTGATTGTGGCTGATCTGTGAGCTGAGAGGAGAATGATAGGGGAAGGCAGGACGGGGGGGGAGGGGGTTCAGGTTGTGGAGGATGGCACCAGCCTTCCGGAACAGTATTCAGCTGTGGTCTACGGGCTTCCAGTACAGCTTGCTACCAGTAGTGGCCCCCACAGCTACCGGCTTCGTGCCGGCCTGTGGCAGACGCCAGCAGCGTGATACCGATATCAAAATGGCCAGCACATGTCATTTTCGCTGCAACATGACATACATTCACTCGACGTAGCAAACAAGTAGGCAGAGTAACACAATGTCAAATGGCTTGTTGGGCATGTTGGGTTGTATGAAATGTATTAAAGGGATGCAGATAGAGGCCTGCATAAGGACAAACAATGACGCAATATGGGCTTCCAAAGGTATGAGCCATACAGTAACTTTCTTGCAATCAATCGCCCATGACGTGGTTGAGCATGCTGCATTGCTCATTCCCAGCTGGAGGAAATGGTAAAGAGCGTGGCTGAAGCACTGTAGGTGCAACTGAAGGTGTGTAGCATTGGAGAGCACAGGGATGCCTGCCGCAGTACACTGTCAATGTATATCGCACCTAAGGTCTCATCGTCCAACACTGGCAGCCCGCCAAACATCACATAGCTCAAGAGGGGACTGGGTTCGGAGAGGTTCAATGAAAGGCTGTCAACATGTACACGTTATATAACCATGCTCCTTGGCGAGCACCACATTCCTCTTTCACAGATACTGAAGCCTCTTCACTGACACAGTACGTGTGCGCAACACATTTGTCAGCCATACTGGCTGTGGCCCACATTTGCCTACACATTTAACAACCCGACGGGCCGCCAGAGGTGTTGATAGACTTCACACACTAAACTCCAAACAAATAGTCTGCATTTGTTTCATTACCTACCTCTCAGAGCATTCCTTGCACCATGTCAAACGCTTGCTCATGCTACCTTGGAATGCTGGCACGCAATCTTCACACGCTCGTGGAATTGTACTACCCGCATGGTGTTCGCGAGGCCCTCCATTGATGCTTGAAGAGGCTCAGACGATGGAGGTGCGGAAGGGCGCCGGCAGGGCCTTCCGAGGGACAGCCACCCGTAGTACGCGAGCCTCGCACTCTGCCCGTGCTTCCTTCAGATCTGCAGTCTCTGGGAAGTTCAGCACCCGCTTCGCAAAGCACTGCACCCGCTCACGGCACAGCACCCGCAGCACCTCTGCCTTTGCAGATGCGGCCTTGCCTGGCCCGTCTGCAGCAGCAGTGGCATCGTCCGCAGGCGGCTCGGCAGGCGGCTGCTCGGCGGCTGGTGTAGGCTGAGCCGCTTGGGTGTCGTCAGGATGTGTGTCAGAGATGATCAAGGAGCTGCCGTCAATGTCCAGGTGGATGTCGGCCTTGCTGATCAGTCATGACCCCGGGCACATAGGCCAGGACCTCAAACGCGTCCTCTCTCTGCATGCACAGCCACCTATAACAGAGAAATAGATGGGACCATGCATGTAACATGGCTTGAAAGGTAAGCAAAGGTGGGAAGCAACATCTACAGCATTGTACACAAGCCAGATACACGTGTCGCAACTATATATAAATGTGCCTTGACACAGGAGTGAACATGTGCGCAAGTTGCACTACAGGCATACATTCATGGCGTGGCGGACTCGTAATGCTATGACGGAGATCCTTATTGCTTGGTCAGGACATCACTTGTTGGTGGGGTACTGCTCAAACATCGACACTATACCTAGCTCCGCAGGGCACAGCTGCAGGCTAAGATTAAGCTAGACACCGCAAAATCTAAATATCAGTGACATGCTCTGGTTTACGTCATGGGCGTACCTCGAGCACATCGACTGGGATGTGGCCACGGAACTGCTTGCGTCCAGACTTGAGCTTGGGAGCACACGAGACGTCCGAAAGCAGCATGTCCACTACCATGGGAGAAAGTCCGTAACTAATGCAAGCTTTTCTTTAAAGCAAAGGTGCTTGTGATAGCTGGAGTTCAATGTCGATTAAGCGCAGGTTGAGGAGCACTGCTGTTGGAGACGATATCCCAGCGGTGATCATCGTCATGACGTTCGAATCGAGGTCTAAAAGATGGTGAATATGACTGACGGTTGCAGGAGACCCGCTTAAATAGAGCTTCTCTACAATTCCATAGTGTTACGTTGCAGCGGCCCAGGCCTACCCATGCTGCCGCGATCATCTAGACACATCTGTGGAGAAGTGTCTAGAAGTGTGTGGACACATCATGAAGAGTCCAGATCTAGAGGCTGCGATCACGTCGCGCAAGCGTGAACAACATGTCTACCTATCACCTCATACCTCTGCTAGGACTTTCTAGATGCTGCTTCCTTCTTGCAAATTCGATCCGGAATTCGACCTCGGTCCACAGCTGTAGGCCTAGGTGCATGTGTACGCAGCTGCAGGTCGCGCGCAAGGAACTCAGCGGTCCGGAAAATCGAACGACAGCACCGTATCATCAGATTTTGATGTGATTGATTCTGTGGATGTTCGGGGTTTAGTATGGAGGTCTACCTGCTGCAGGTGCGCATGCAGAGAGCGTATGCAGAGCTCCGGATCCAGTAGTGACATTAATCAGCTGATCAATCTTGCTTGATCCATCAAGATTCAGAGCCCGCGACAGATTCTACTCAGGCTCCAGATACTATCAAAACTCTAGCTGCGAGAATTGACTTCGCATTGTCGTTGCCAGACTGTACCTAGGGCAGGCTGGCCGGTGCCCTCGTGTGCATGAGAAGTCACACAGGGCAGCCCTGTCAAGTACGGCCAAATTTGCTCACCCCAGCAGCTGCACAATATCATCATCCTGCCACACTTGCGTACTCGGACGTGCACTGCAATCAGGCTCGATTAACCTTGGCAGGAAGCAGGCCTGTTATACCACTGTGAGGGTCTGATATCATATGGCATTGAGAAATTTGGACATATACTGCATCCGACTGCAGCATCAGCCCGATCGCATTTCATTCATTGTATGCTCCCATCACTTATGCTAGGAAAGCGTCTGATGTCGCGTAACACAGCCACATGCATTGCCATGTGCAGACGCCGACAACCCAGTGTCCTGATGCAATAACAGGGTTTTGGGCGTTGATAAGCACCATTCTGTCATAGGTGTAGTATGGGGGAGCAGGCAGGGTGCTGCCGTCGACCCACGCCACGCGCTCCCAAGTTGCATCAGTACAGATGTACACCCATTCCCACGCATGAAGCATACGGCCACTCCGGAACAGGCCTTGTGGTCATGGGCTGCTTTTGTGCTGATGCCAGTCCAGCGCCATCATCCACTGTATACACGCACGGCTTGCTGAAATTTGCGTAGTCTCCAGCTCCATGGCCCGTGTCCATCTGCACGCCATAGGCTCTCAAAACCCTCCTGTACTGAGACACGCTCGCAGGTGCCTATCGAACCACTCACATTCTGTGGATTTCACGCCTGCACTGCACAAGGGTAAGCATGCCAGAGCATGCGGTCGAGACTTGCAATGGTGTTGCTGTGCTCTCTGTGTAGCTATAGCGTAGTGCCCCGCTGCCGCGTAGTGCCCACACGCCGCCTGACGTGACATCGCTAGCAATTGGTTTTTTCACGAGTGGCAAGCAGACATGATCCAACGAACTGGATAGACGCATTGTCAGCCCTGCAGTTTCATGGTGCACGCAGATCGCTGCACCAATATTAATCATGCTCCTCAGGCTACTGGCGTCCACACATCACCTTGACGCGGGCATGGTGCAGCCGCGCTGTTGCGGTCAAGTTTGAGATTGCACCATAAACCTTTCACACTGGTGCGCCGGGTCGAAGCAAGTGGCTGTTCCAGGGGGCCTCCAAGTTCTGGGAGCACTGTGTGCGTTCCATCGCCCCTGGATGTAGCACAATCAGCACTTTCATGTAGTCCACCCACGCTCCCATTCTCATGTCTGCCTTGGCTGCGGTGATCCGATGTTGCCTGCATTAACGGCAATTCGGAAGCGTGTAGACTTTGAGCGTTGCGGGAGGCTTTGTGGTTGATTGCTTTGGCCTAAACAGATGAGCAGGAACCTGGCAGACATCAGAGAAGGAGCCATTGGTGGCACTCTATGAGAGCCACCACCGCGTCTACAGCCTACCTGGAGGCACAGTAACACTCTGAGTGAGGCCCGGATGGTTGCGTGCAGAGGTGCCAGCAAGCCGTGCGCACCTTGGCAGCGCACGGTGGAGCCGCATCACCTGAAGGCAGCTGTGCGGCGCCCTCCGACTGGCACTGTGTGCTGTCACTGGCCGTGGTGACCGGGAGGGAAGGATGGGGGATGTAGCAGCAGCGGAGGACTGAGGTGTGCGCACGGTATGATGGAAGGCGGCGCGGGCAGGAGGATGATGTGTGGGGAGCGTGTGCGCGGTGCAGCTCCCCAGACATCATCGCGGTGCAGAGCCCCCACCCTTTCACACATGCCACAGGGTGGGTGACATACACTGCGCCCAAGCTTTATTATACACCTGGTGCAGGGAACTCTTGATTCAGAGCGCATCGTCTTGTTCAAGAGTTCAGACGCCAGCAGGGCTGATCGGTGCACTGGGCGTCACTTTGACCGGCACTGGCAGCGCACTGCGCGGAGGGAGTGCCTGCGCGTGTTGCTGCCACTAGCCGTGGCATCTGTCACCAGTGTGACATCACTGCACACCCCCACTGTGGCGCCACCAGGCACAGCCACGGCTTGTATAAAATGGCAGATAAGTGTCGTGAGGATGCATTTGTGATGTTCACAGCCCACTGTATATTACTCATCCTGTATCCTGTTTCGCTGAGGAGGTATCATCCTTCCCCCCCGGGAAAAGACACTGTATGCATTGAGGCGCAATCATTAGGTTGATACAATTGATCATAGCAGCTGCTTACTTGAATGGCGCTGGATTGCCCATGTCCGCGCTTCGACCCGTGCCGTCTGCCGGTTGTTGTTGTGACTGATCACTGGGGATGGCCCAGGCGATGAGATTCCCGTTTGATAAAGTTGAAATGTGCTGGATTGCAATTGACCTTGCATCGACCTGGTTGTAGGTTGTAACCAGTTGTAGGTTCTAACCTGGTTGTAGGTTCTACCCTGGAATCGCAATGCACAGAAGCAATGTGCAGCAGAACACTGCATCCACCACACTCCAGTGATAGATACAAATGCCTTGTGATCTTACAGTCGCTGGTCTGTGAGTGACACACTGCCCAACACACACACTCTCTTTCACACAGGTACTATGTGAATACATCGGAGCTCTCTGCTAGTGCCACTGACAGCCTCTGGAGTGCGGGCCGACATGCTCTTGAATTGCATGAGGCGTCCACCACCTTTACCGCCCTACACTGTGTGAGGCAGGGCTACATGCGGGGGTGCGGCATAAAGGGCCCCGAGGACTACGAGCTATGCTGGGGGGCTATACGAGGACTACGAGGGCTGCGAGGACGGGGGGGGGGGCTCATTGCCCTGCGTCCTGTGGTATGGGACAAAAATGGCCTTTGTGATGGAGCCTTCGGAGGCGTGGGGGACAGTGGTGGGTTATGTACTGACTCTCCTCCGACTCCCACTGTGCGTAGGGGTGGAGAGCAGATGTGTCGTTGTTCTGTATTGCCTGATGCAATCGTATTTCTTGGGGTGGCTGTACCGATCGGATTGCAGGCCTCCTGACAGCCTTCCTTGCTCTCAGGTCATGCTGTTTACCAACAATCGGCCTGCACAGGACTGTTGAGCACACAATCATGTTCCTCGGAATCGTCACTGTTATGCAGTTATTCATGCAAAGCTTCTGCGCTGGCCTTGTAGATCAGGCAATATCAACCTCGAAAAACCGAAGTGTGCACCATCACGTATCATGGGGACCAGGACCCACCCACAACGCTCTGTTCAATAACGTGAGGGTGCATAGGTGTATGAGCTGAGCACCATCCGGGTTCAGTCCATCAGACAACTGCTCATGCAACGGTCAGGGGATACGGCAGCCGGGCCTGTGGTTATGTGTCATTTAAGGCTGGCAGCCAGTGTCCTAGCTGCGGGCCAACAGCCAGCGGGAGCTTCGGACGCACAGGACCGGGTTAACATGCATGCACAAGCCACCTGGGGCCCACACCAGCAACGTTCACCGATTTACACAGAAATCCCGCACACTTACAGCAGCAAGCTACTGAGGCGACCCATGAACGTCAAGAAGGGGAGCCATTGCAGGTCGCAAGCACTGCCTGTGTGTATGGTATCTGACGATAAAGCGCCACTGTTTGGCTGCTGGTCCGAGGTCATGATCAAGCATTCCCAACCCTGCAAACCTGGCCACCAGGACATGTACCGCAACAGGCAGTGCAGCGTCCCTGGACTGGTTTGCTTGTACATGGCACATGGTCAGCAGTAGCCATGGGACGCAGCACTGAAGGCTGCCACCACCGCAGCAACAGCAAATGGCATGCAGTCGCAGCGTGCCAGCAAGCTGTCCAAATACGCCAGCATGCGCCATCCAGCAAGCCCTCCTCGTGGGCAGCACTATGAGCTGCAGCACTGCCTGGTCCCCTCTGAGAAACATGGAGGAGGCAAAGTCTGGAGCGGGCAGGTGCGGCCACGATGGGAGTTCAGCATGGACACGCAGCGGCCAAGCGGACGTGGGACTCGCAGGTGGACCATACCCGCGGTGCAGTTCATACATCACCTGGAAGCGAGAGCGCTGCTATGCCCTGCAACAACGTGGGGGATGGCTCGTGTTGGACTGCGTCACAAGCTCCCAATCGCTCGTCAGCAGCAGCTTGAGCAGGGCGCAGCATGGCACAGCGTGCAGCGTCAGCGCCCTCACATGTCTACCTTTGCAGCCATGTGTAGCTCCGCAAAGTGCCCTGAAGATTGAACACCGCTAGCAGGCGCAGCGGGGGGGCACAGCACACTGGTGAACACCCGCAAAACGACCTGTGCCGCATGTGCACACATCTAGTAGCCAACAACCGCTCCGAACATCAGAGCACAGACCATGGTGGCCTACAGGAATCTAGCAGCGCAGCACACAGGCAGCGTGCTCACCGTCGCTGCATGACGACTGCCTGAGGAAGCCATGTGCTTCCAACGCAACGCAGGCCGCACTCATAGTCACTGTGGCGACCAGTGCACGATCTCGCCACGGACGGCCGGAGCATTTCTCGGGGCACGCCATGGTAGCGCGAGTAGCATCATCTGAACCCTGACCCAGCGCAGCGGCAGGGGGGATCGGTGGGGAGTGGCAGGGGGTGCATCAGTGATCGACGTGGCCGCCTCCGTCGTACACCTTTCGCTTGCGGTCGTCTCGCAGCACATCATACGCCGCCTGCAGTTCTTGGAAGCGGCGCCGCACCGCTTCCTGCTCTGCTGCAGGGCGGCTGTGGTGACGGTCAGGGTGCATCTCCTTTACGCGCAGCCAATACGCGTCCTTGATGCTGCGGGCCGTGATCGGCCGATCATCCGCCACGTTCAGCCCGAGCCGCTTGTAGTAGCCCTTGAAGTCCCGACGGCCGCCTGCCCGCCTCCCTGCATCTAACACGCTGTAAAGAGACGCCCACGCCAGAATTTGAGAGGCTTCTGAGCGACAAGTTGTGGTACAGTGCCCTCTATTCTCCCGCTGAACAGGCGTGCTGCTGTCGCATATACGCGACTGTATGCTTGTGCACTCAGAAGCAGAGGCGCGAGTGTGAATCCCTGTCCTTTTGACCTCAACTGCCCATCAGGCCCTGGTTGGCACCGCTGCGGGAGTTTCCGGCCCTGATCAGGTCAAACTGCACGGCTAGCCAGAATTGGGCTTCAGCTTGTTGCGTGCGCCCCAGTGCTGCACTGACTCTGCCGCCTGCCTCAAGCAAGCATCGGCCCATAGGCACTCAGCAGCTGCGATTGGGATCTGCAACCAGCTGTGATAGCAGTGCCCACCGGCCTCGGCCTGTGGCTGCTGAGGTCGGGCCAGAAAACAATGAGCAACGCGCCAAGAGTTACAGGTCCTGTACGCAGGGGCGCGGTGGCACGTGCAGATTACACAGGGCAATTAGACAGCAGTGCAAGCCAGCAGGTAACTGTGCGACGGGAGCCGATCACACCTCCGGAAAATGGCCGGTGGCGGTGCGAGGCGCCGTATCGCGCCTGGCGATGCGCCTCTTGCTGCGCCCGCTGCCTCTGCAGCTCCTCCTCATAGGCTTGCCGCCTTGCCGCAGTCTCGCTGAGAACCCTGCACGCCCCGCGACATGCATGCACTTCTGTTGCGCTCGCAGTGCAGTGCCACGGCAATAGCGTGTTGGTGCCATCTGGCTTCTCGAGCCCTTGCAGGCAGAGCTGCTACACGCTGCTGGCGCACAGGCTGCATGTGTTGGGATAACACAACAGGAGGGATGGACCTCTGCAGCTTGGCGGTCAGGGACAGGGGCCACAGGCATGGAGAGCGGGGTCACCTCCACAGCTATGATGCATCACTCAGCAGGGCGTGTGGCAACTGCAGCTAGTCCCTGGCTCAACCCTTGCGTTGGGGATTAGCACAGATGGGATTGTCCACCCCTACCAGTAGGTGTGCTGTGGCCGATGCCCATTTGGACTTTTTGTTTTTGGTTGTTTTGGGATTGGGTGCCTCTGGACGGCCAAGAGGCACCACCGCCGGGGCGGGCAGCGGGGCTGACCCAGGCACGTGAGGTGGCACAGCATGCACGTGCCAAGGGGTCGCACTTGCGTGCTGCCTGCTCAGCAAATAGGCGTTCAGCCCACCGCCGCCGCTTGCTGGGGTCCCAGCTCCAGACCTCGCCCTCCTCCCACCTCAGCCACTCCGCGTCGGCCCGCATGCGCCGATCGCGGGAGTCTTCGACGGTGTACGCATGCACGCCGTCCCGCATGTAGGCTGCGTGCAGAGAGTCCGCCTGAGCTTCGAGCCGCGTGGAGTGTCGGTCACGCATGAAGCCTGTGAAGCCCCTCGCTAGCACACCCGCAGCGCTCGCTGCGAGGAAAGCCCAGAACGCACTGTCAATCGTGACAGCTGAAGCGACAGCGTCTGCCGGGCCAGTAGCCGCAACTCCTCCCACAGCTGCCGCCTGAGCACCCAAGGCAGCCGTCATGGTTACTATCTGGGCCTTTTGGGGGCTGTAATGGGTCTCTGCCAGCACTGTTTCCGGGCCAGCAGCAGCAATCAGGGCCTGGTGGTGCTGAGCAACGATTTCGATGCTACCATGTTGATTCTCGCCATACTGATAGTCAATTAGAAAGCCTGGAACGTAAACTAGCATTGATTTGCGGCTTTTGAGTGCAATGTCCATGTGCACATCACACACATTCTTTGATCTGTGCTCATGTTTGAGCCAGTCCGCCAGGCCCGGCTCCTGCACACACATGCTTTGTAATAATTGTGTCGTTGATCACGATTCGATTTCTGCATGAATCCACGGGGTACTGAGAGTTGAAACCGGGAGCCTACAGCTCTGGCAGCGCACATGTTCATGTCGCAGGGCACGCAGGAATAGGGCCCATGCAATGCCTCGATGCATATCAGCAGGCAGAACTCTTATATTACAGGTCATCCGGGTTTGCAGAAGGCTGGCAGCGTCTTCTGTGCAGAAGTGCCGCGGGACCGGACACCAAGCATTCGTTTGCAGAGCGCCTTTGAGGCCATTGGCGAGATCCCGCCTCAGCTCAAAACTAGCCACCACCTGAGCAGCCGAATCTTTAGTGTGCGTGCTTACACTCTCTCCTGTCCCCGTTACGACTTTCTGCGCGCTGCGCTCCGCACTCGGATGGCCAAGCGTTGCTGTGTACTGCAGCTGCCCTTTGGCCTCGAATGCCCAAAATGGCAGAAATACAAGCGCAATCGTATGGCGTTTCAAAAGAGTATTTGGCGATAGAATATTTCGTCGATGGAATGCGTTGAAGATGCCAATTGCTTGCTCTTTGGTGCGCTCTGGTTTAATTGCATACAAATGCCTAGTTCCTGCACGAAACGAATTGATCTAACATGAAACTCCTTGAATATGCTGTTTATATGATGCACGCGACACGAGGATGAGAATTCACACGTTGGGGGATGGTTATTGAAGTCGTCAGAAACGAGAGTCCTTCTGATATAAAAGCCGGGCCTGGATACCGACAACGCAGTTGCTGGTAAGACCTCATTTCAGCGACATTATGAGAGTATCGCAACTCTTACTTTTCGCGTTGAACAGGCGGGCTGGTGTGTGCTCGGGCACATCAGGGCGAGACAAGCAACAGATCATACCCTAGAGTCAGGAGGGCCCGGGACTGCACCGACTACGTTGTACCTACGGGGCGCGTTTTGCTGGCTTGATGGTCCATGTATCACGCCCCTTGAAATCATGCATGAACCATGTTGACGTTAAGGTGCTCTGCCGGCCCAGTACAGAAGCTGAAGGCTAGCACATGCTAAAGCCCAGGTGAAAAGCACAATTGTCATTTCGCAACGAGATCCTCGTGGGGCTTGACTGCATGCAGCCTCAGGTTTGCAGCCTGCCTGATGCATGTCCGGTGACTACCTCCCTGATACATAAACGACGCTCGACTCTTCCCCAGTGTAAAGCCAGCAAATTGTATTCAGTATGCATTTACCAGCAATCTTAACGCCGTGGTTTCACCGATTGAGAGACCAGAACGAACATGCGAACTGCAGTACTGCATCGACATGCCACCCGTCTTCCTGAAGACACGAGGAAAATATCACTGTTCTGCAATTTGAGAGTACAGTGCGTGTTCCGAAAGGCCTTCACACGGCGGCAAGTCCGACACGTTCAGTAGCAATGCGCACGGGACTCGGGCGCCACGCAGTCTCGCAGCACAGTGCAAACTCATGTTACACCTCCCCCAACGCGGCCACCGATGCCCGTTCACAACCACGAAGCCGGGACAACGGCCAGATTTCGTGATCCACTCGCCGAACGAGATGGCTGTGCCACTGCCACGGTGTCCCGGGTGGCTCTCACGCTGTCAGCCCAGGTCCTGAGAGGTCGACCTCGCCCATGCCCTCCTCCTCTTGCTCGGAGTCCGCATCCCCATCAACCTCTGCGTTGGACGCAGCCAGCTGCTGCAGCTGGTCATCCAAGAGCTTGTCCTCCTGCGCGCTCACAACGCGAGCCTCGTTCTTGACTACAATCTTGCCGCGCTTTTCCTCCATAACTGCGCGGCACTTGTCGCACGCCTCTCGCAGCAGCTCTAGCCCGCGGTTCTTCTCCAGCGTCTGCGTTGTGAGGACGTACAGCGGCGGCGCCACCAGCTTCATCTTGACCTCAATGTCTTCCGTGCTGAGCTTCTCTGCTGTCCGCATTGCCTCCTACAATCACTGCGCGTTCGTCACAAGAGACGCACTCTGACCGGGCAAGCCACATTAAATCTACGCGGCTAAACCACATACCATGAGCAGCATCTGCAAATATCCATGGCACGCCTTGCAGCTGCCAGCACAAGGCTCACAAGGCGCACCCAAGCTTGGGACTCATGGGATGTGCGCAAGAAGCATGGCAGTAGGCTCACCTTGATGTGTTCCACACCGTCATACTGAAAGCATGTCATCTCCAGGTCGGCACGGATCTTCAGGGGCTGGGGTGTCATTCTCCTGCGTATGTTTTTCATGACTGCCTCCTTGACTGCTGGGGTCACAATGCTCCACTCCCGCTCCTCCTGCTCGTTGACACCCTTCAATTTTGTCCACATCTCATCGGGTGACACCACCATCACTTTGAAGGCGTCATGCGCATGACCGTGCAGCTTATACAGTGGCCATGCAACGACGCTGTACAGATGATAAAGGTCCACTGTTTGGGTCTCTGCCACATGCCTCATGATAGAGTGCACCAACTTGCTCTTTGCGTATCGTTCTTCACATGCTGCAAGGTCTTCAGGGCTGACTCGCCTACAACCAGAGTTTGTAAAAAAATTTCATTGCCGGGGTGACAAGTGGTTGTGCAACTGGACCAGGCACTTACGGCGTGGATCTTGGATGGTCCCGGTGCACGGAAATGATGTGAGCAAGGGTTCACATGCAACTCGCAAAGAATGAAGTCGTCAAAGCCGGTATCAATATTGTGAAGTAAGCACCCTGTATCACAAGCTAAGACAACGTTTTAAAGTCGCTCAAGAGCACACCGTTTCGACAAGTCAATGTATCCCTTGCTCTTGTCTACACGCAGAACCATGACTGGCTCCTGGCGCCCAACCTACAGTGCGGACCATGATGATCAGGATCAGACAGTGCTCGTCGATATGCTGATATCAAAGTGTTGCGCAACCAGGGCGGGATTGCATGTTATGGCAGCTGAAGCATGCCTTGATGAGCTTGGTAATAGAGCGTATCCGTCGACGGGAGAGTTCAGATAGCAAGATCATGCCCTCTATGTTGTCGTATTCCAGTAGGCGCACGTAGGCGCCCATTTCCGCTATGGACAGAACCTGCAAGTCATGTTGGTTCCCAGGCTGCAGCTGGTCGCGCTTGCCCCGGACAGCGGAAGCTGACACACACCTCTACCATCACTACATCATCCACCTCTGGATACTTGTTCTCATAGAACCGACAATTTTGATGTTGGGATGTCATATCTGCAACACCTGCGGGGAAAGACGGAACGACTGTGTGAAAGATGCTCACGGCAAAACTTGAGCAAGCAGTATCAGGCACGAAGAAAGAGTGTGACAGGTGTCGACATAACCATCAAAAGCGGTACTTGTTCACGCTCGCGTCCAACACCAGCGCCGGCGTGAACGCTCGCGTGGCTTTTGGGGGAAAAGAGCACGGCGAACAAGCCGTGCGTGTTTACACGATCACAAGCATCATGTGGGGCAAGAAGGGTCACAGGGCCAAGATATGACTAATTGAGTATGGGCTTTATACGGCATTCCCCTCAATGCTTGCTCGAGTCGTCTCGAATTCGTTCCACCTGCCAAAGTTTAGCTGGACTTTTGTCGACCTATTGCAGATAGGATTAGTGTGCTGAAGCTTTTCTGAAGATCTTGTGTCTACCATAAAAGCCTCATGGCTTGTAGATATGTGCGATTAGGGCTGCCTGAGGTACGCCCTCGACCTCAGACGTCTCAACAATGGACTTGGGCTAGAAGGTGTTCTCACGCTGGAAGCCAGCCACCCTGGCAGCGGCTGCAACGAAGATCTCATGTACCTGCTGAGGATGAATCTCAGTCAACCCAGGGGTGCGGGTGTTTTATGGATAGTGCTATATGGATAGTGCTATATGCACAAATGTGCACGTATGTATGATTACATCGCCGTATCCATAAGGACATTGACACCTCCGGCGCGTGTTTTCAAATGCGGTCAACTCAAGAACGTGGTCACTGAGTTGGTGCATAACATGCTGCAGGGCATCGAATTCATCGAATAAGTCAGTAGATACGGGCCTCCTTCCGATACTGGGGTCAATGCTGGCAATCCTTGCAAGCGTTGCAGTGTTGTATGTGGTATGGCCATCTTTCGTCACAACGTCTGCTGCTCAATGCCAAAAGTGACCCTAACATCTGTTACAATCGCAACGGTGGTGATTTTGGGGAAAGTATGCCCAGAAAGTGCAGTGGTCAGGATCGTTGCACCAAACCTTGTGTTCCAACGTGGCGACAAGTACACAGTGAAAATTTTACATAAGCTGTTCTCTTTCTGCAACCCTGAGACAATGTTAGGGGATATTCCCAGCCGATTTAAAATGCGGTTTGATCAGAGCTCAGTATGGGACAGTCACAGCATCATTTTACTTGCATGATGGCTGTGTCCATCTGCAAGCAGTTGTACACTGCATCATCCTTGTGACTTGCTCTGACCGGCTCTGTCGCCAATGCTGCAGGCTGCCTTTTCACTGGGATCTGGTCTCGTCGTACAATTCAAGGACCAAATTGGTGGTGTAATGAAGAAGGACTTTGTCCCATACTCCGAGCGTAAAGCCCTTGAGTATCGTCTGCTGGAGCAGCGGCTATCAGAAGCAGTTTCTCCACCCGGTTCAGAGTCCCAGGCAATAGCGGGGAGCACAGTGCCTAGGGACCAAGATTTCCTTACACTCCTTCCAAAATGATCTGATTCCTGGTCGCCAGCAGTGTCCATATTCACATGACTCTGAAACGTATTCCACAAACTGCACATGTAGTAGAACAGCATCCATGGCTTTGTTTGCTGGTCGCACAAACAGTCAATGTGGCTGGTGTAGCGCATGGCCGGTGTATTTTGCATTGCGATGCGGCCTCGTGTGAGAGAAGTAGAGCATTCACTGGAAAGCTTGCACTTTTTTTGTTTTGTTTCGGTCATGTTTCATGCCATCCTCCACCTTCCACCGGTCTACACACTCTTTCTCAGTGAGAGAAACATGGTCACCGCGATTGGAGATAAATTCATATTACTGGCTGGCTGCCATGGTAGGTCTCAATCTCGCTTTAAACGACCTGATGGACAGATGTGTCTTTCGCCGCGTCTTCAATGGTGCTTTTGGTTCCAAAGTTTCACTTGTGCCAAGCCATTTTACAACGCTTAACATCTCCAAACACAACCTGGAGTAACCCTTTTCATGACGATACTGGCAGTAACTTGCATTTACTGCAGTATCTTCCCCAGCCAGATGTCTGCTGCGTTGTAGCCAAATTCGATATATGCTTGAACTTGGATGCAGATCAAACACGCACATCCGACCATATCGGGTTCTTCATCATGTGCACGTGCATCAGTGTCAGCTCCATCGCCAGCAAGATCCAAATGGAGGCTGGTTAGCTACTTGCGGTGTTACTGTTCAGACGCCTTGAAAGTCAACCACGGAACATCGCGCTTCGCTTTCGTGCACCAAGCACCGGGTGTTTCTAAAATTAGCGGATACCGCCATGAGGTGATTATCGGACTGGCGTTGATTTATTTTGTTCCGACCGCGCCTGCGGATCACATAAGGGCTGTTGTGTACACATAGTTTCCAGCAAGCTCGAGCCATGCAAGTCGCGACTTGTCGCGGATGTTGCCCAGCCAGGTGAGAAGTCTGGCCCGCGCGGTCAACAGAAACCCATCACAGGTGCTTCGTATCAAGTTCACGTCACCTATGTGTGCTTTGTAATGGTCCTTTGCCCATGTCCACCCATTTGAAAGCTGGATAGGTTAAAAACCAAACAGTCCAGAGCATCACCATCGCTGCGAGCCCGACGCCATGAGTTGCTTTTCATGTGTTCCTCAAGGAGATGTTTATATCATTGAGAGGTGTGCCCAGGATCAGCTCAAGCAGATTTATGGCTGCGACGGCTTGAATGTTCCAAGAGTATAAGCCGGTGTTAAAACTGACGTGCACAAAATTGACATGCGCTGCCATCAAGATGGAACATCAAGATTTAAATATCGGGAAGCATTTGGTGGTTCCAGCGGTTCTGGGATTTGGATGCTTGAAGTCAAGTGCTTAAGGCTCGTGCGACGCACGACCGCGAAGCGGAGAGCATGACACATATTCACACCTACATGACTGCAGATGTGGCCAGTTCAGCCGAGTTGCACATCCAGGCTGTAACGTCGTCTGCAGCTGCGTTGGTGCGATGCTACTTCTCATGACGTCGGCTACAAAGCTGCGTGGCAGTGACAATGAAGCTAATGCTAAAGATGACACCGAGTTGTCTGATACCTAGAAATGGGCCCAAAACACTCACGAGTACTCTTCACGAAACATAATGATGGGACAGCGCGTCCAATCCACAACGTTGCACCGTCAGCACGCAGTCGTCTGTTGCAGGTGACTTCGTCAGCGGAGCCGTGTCTCTGCGAATTCAGCAGCTAGACGTCGCCTGCGAGACAAAGACCAAAGACAACGTTTTCGTCAATGTGGTTGTCTCTGTGCAGTACCAGGTACTGTTGCTGATTCACGATGGCTCTGGTTGCCAACAGATGGCCGTGAACTGGGGGTTTCTAATCGTCACCAAATTTATTTTCATGGCTAACTGGTTGCCAACACTGATAGGAGCAGCTTTGTTTTTGTGTGCTACGTGCTGTTTGCCAAAATGGACGTGCCCTGTAGGTTCGTGGCACGGCCCTGGAATGTCTTGCGAAATTAGCCTCAATCTGTGCAACTTGCCTCGTTTCAGACATTGCTAAATTATTGCATGTACTTTATTTTACTCTGGTTGACTGTTTCTACTATTTTCGTTGCACTCAGCCAGTCATGGATGGCATGTTCCCGCGTTCAAAAGGACCTTGATGTCTGATTAATGCCATCGGCAGCATAGTACAGGTGCTGCGTGACAAAATCGAGGACAGTTACTACAAACTTACAAGCCAGACAGACCAGATCCGGGCCTACGTGTTCGACGTTGTCCGTTCAACCGTCCCAAAGTTGGAGCTTGATGATGTCTTCGTTTCCAAAGAGGACATCGCTCAAGACGTCAAGGAACAGCTGACTGTCTCCATGGAAACATTCGGCCTCTCCATCATTCAGGTGTCGTCTGGGCATGTGCTGTTGAGTGAACTTGCAATGCCACTGGAGTTCAAACTATATTGGCCACACCAGATTGCTGCTGCTCTGTAGCATGCCAGTGTTTGGTAGCTTGCGGGCTTTGTTGAAACAAATGTTGTCCATTATGCAGACGCTGCTCACAGACATTGAGCCAGCTGCCAAGGTCAAGGCTGCAATGAATGAAATCAATGCTGCCACAAGACTGCGATCAGCTGCTGCCCAGAAGGCAGAAGCTGACAAGATCCAGGTGGTCAAAGCGGCAGAGGCTGATGCTGAAGCAAAGTTCCTGGCTGGTCAAGGTATTTCCTGACGCAGCACTGCCACAGGCCGTGGCAGCACTGCCCATATACTCAGGCGCTGGGAGGTTGTTGGGAGGCCTGGTCTCAAAACACCATAAACGGGGCTCACCATGAAACGTCTATTGCAACTGGGAGTATAAAGATCAGCAGAGATGTCAAGAGAGTCGGTATATGCAGGTATTGCAAGGCAGAGGCAAGCCATCATCAATGGATTGCGTGAGTCGGTCAAGGATTTCAATGAGTCTGTTGACGACATTGGATCTCGCGAGTGTGTTTCCTCTTGGCCGCCTGTGGTAGTGTGGAATGGTCAAAGCACATTGCCAATGCCAGTCCACCAATTACTGAGACAGTTCACAAAAGGATGGCCGTGGGAGCCTGATGTTTGGAGTGTATGCAGGGTTCTGTCGCTGATGATGGTGACACAGTACTTCGACACGCTGCGTGACCTTGGTGCAAGTGGCCAAAGCAACACTGTCTTTGTGCCACACCAGCCAGGAGCCATTGGTGACATCACAAACCAGATCCGCAATGGCTTCTTGCAAGCCGCCAGCACACAGGAGATGCACCGCTAATCGAAGAATGCTCTCAAAAGTTATGTACACTGCAATGATATCGACTATTCCATGCCTGTTGCTGTGAGAATCTTTCGTGAGTCGTTCCTTTCAAAGGATGACACTGAATGGTAAACTACATGTGTGCTGACGTAGACCCCCACGTCTGTGCACAGGAAGGCTTATTGAGTGGCCCAGTGTTGAATGCATGGTTGAAATACACCAAACTTGATGGTCTTCGCAGTGCCTGTTGAGTTGGGCGGGGTCCCTTTCTGAAATGGAACGTCTGACAAACTCATGATCTGACGAAATGACCGTCCGCGACGACTTGTAACTGCAGCATCTCTGAAGCTAGCAGGAATCATACATGATGGGTCCTCTGCCAGATCCTCCTGCCAAGGTGGCCAATGCATCGCAACCCACACCTGTGCACTTATTACTGCCAGTTAGTGAACGCCCCTGCCGGCTCATGTTGATGTGCTGAATCACCCTGAAATTGCCCTGGATGCTCTTCACCAGCAGTGCACCTGATCATGTAGTTGTTTACAGTGCCTTGTTTATTCTAGTTGCGTACATCTAGGACGACTCGCATCAGCTCATATACATAGTAGCCCAGTGCTGCTGAGGGCAACACCTGCAGAGCGTTGGGTGCGATGCCAGCATACAGCCCCCGGAGTCCAAAGTCCTTCGTGCTCATCTGGATCGCCATGGCTAGCCGCTTCCGGAAGGATGCCCTCCCCTGCATGTGCCTCCCAATCAATAAAGTTCCTTATGAACCCCCCCCTCCATGTGGCACGACAACACGGTCTCGGGGGAGGGGGGGGGGAGGGTCAAGTCATGGCCGGCCTCAATACTGCGGTCTACCACTGTGTGGCAAGCCATTTCCAGATGGTTGAGCGCCACACGCATGCTGCCACAGCAGCAGAGTGGTACATGAGCGTACGGCGTGGACGATGGCAGAGGCGGCAGGGTTTGCGGCGATCTCGCGTGCCGCGAGCACCCGCTCCAGCTGCATCTTGCGGCGGATGACCTCCAGCGGGTAGGTCACCGTCTCGGCGCACAGCCCCGCGAGCGCGCCATACAGCAACGTTGCAGCCGTCCCCAGCCGCATCTTGTGCTCCCCCTTGTCATGTTCCCCTGCAGCCACTCCAGCACTTGCTGCAGCCCCTCCCGGGCGCCCCGGGCCTTGCAGCCGATGCTCATGCCCTGTCACTTGGCGAGGCCAGACGCTCAAGCAGATGTCATGCTGTGTGCCGCGTACTGTGGGAGGAAGGTTCAACCTGCTGTGCACATGTTCTCCGCTCTGGCACATGCATGTGTGTGTCGCTGGCCGACGCGGCAGAGGTGGCACTGGTAAGTAGGCGGCCCTGCAGTGGGGCACGCTGGGAGGCAATCAGGTTGCCGAGTGATGACTCCGGTCCGGCAGATGTCGATACTGTGCACGCACTCCCACGCATGTATGCCTGCCGCTGCATAAGTATCTAGCACGACGTCCCTGTGCGTTGTGCGCATGTGGGGTGTGTTGAGGCACAGGCACTGTGCATGAGCTTGTAATGAGGCCTCGGTGGGGGGAGGTCGGAGGCGCACGGGGGTCGATGCCTTGCCGCAGGAGGTGTTTGCTCTTCAAAAAATCGTACCTGCACCAGCGAAGCGCTCTTAGGCGCCCTGCCGTTGCAGCCGTGCCTGGCCTTGCTCCGCCTGCACCAGCGCACCAACAACGCCTCGTACCTGAGCTGCAGCCGTCAACACTACATAGCAGCTGGTCGGGCTTAAGACACAGAGACGCCGATGCTGTAGTTTGAAGGATGAGTTTAGAATGATGGCCGCGGGCCAACACGATGACACAGTGTGGGCAGACAGCGCGGAACATGAGTGGCTCCTGCTGCAGGCTCCATGGTCGAAGGCTGGCAACAGCGCCGCGCATGCTTCAAGACATGGCAAGCCAGATGGAACACTCGACGGAGTGCTACGGGAGGCTTCAGGCCGGTGCAGGTGGGGGTGGGGTGCGGAGGGCGTACGTGCCGTAGAAGGTGGCGCCGCCGACGGCCATGCTGACGAGTGCTGGGAGGCAGCCTGTGTAGAAGGCCCCCATGCCCTCCTGGGAGACCATGTCCAGCACGGTGCGTGGCAGGCTCTTCGCATGGCGGGGGGCCATCATGCGTGTGCGCACGATGTCGAGTGGCATGCATGTCACCGTCGCAAACATGCCGGCGCCGGCGCCCGCGAGGAAGCGCTCGTAGCCGTCGCCGCTGCCGCCGCGCCACCGGGCGATGGCCCCGTTGAGGTAGTCGAAGGCAGTGTAGTTGACGGCCTTGAAGGGCGCAGTCCGAACGCAGTTGAGGAGGTTCCCCCGCCAGAAGTTGCGCCAGCCTGCACCCTCCTAGCTACATCAGCCCCATAGAAATTTGAACCCCTGTTGTCAAGGCAAAACACGGCCGCACTTGGGTGGGGACTTGGATGGGGCACTGTGTTGCAGCATGGGCGAGGCATGGCCGCGTGATTGGGCGTGGATTGCTGCGTGCCGCACCGTGTCCAGAGCACACATGCTATTTCTTTACAGGATATGAGGCTTTGGGGGCAGGTGTCGTTCATGGCGTTTTCCTGTAATGGCTGCGGTGGTTCGTTTCCACCTTGGCACAGCTGCAACAGCACCTATGGGCATGGTTACAACGACAGACTCACACCGTGTAATCAAGGGCGAGCCAACGAATGATGAGTTTACACCTGGCGTAGTGTCTTGGGTGCTGGACACGGGGCCAGTGCTGGTGGCGACACAGTGGCACGGGCAGCAACGAGCCTTACTGGTGGGCTTGCTATCGTGCAGCGGGCACTGCACTTATCACGACACCATGTTCCACAATAAACCACGTACAAGTAGCGGCACAAACATGCGACGTGCTGCGGAGATCGATGTGTGGGACTGGAGGCTGGGTGGTGCACACTGGACTAAAATCGCCTCGCTTCGAGCATCCTCGTGAGCACATGATGAATGGCATAACGGATCAAATTAGTCGTCGGAATCGCCTATGCACATCAAGAGCATGCCTCTACCCGCCATGCCTACGAGTTGAGATTTGTCGCACTGACGGTGGTGCAATTCTGCGCTGGATGTCCGCTGTGAACATTTTGGGCAAGGTGTGATCCCAGCGCGACCGGGGCCACGAAATAGCAAAACACAGACGCATATGGGTAAGATGTAAAGCTGTACCTCCAGTTGTCCAAATGTGACCAACTGCTGCAGGCCATTGGTTGCGGTGCTGTTGATTGAGAATGACCTCCATTTTCACACGTTCCAGCGGCGCTACCACTGTCCGGCTGACTATTGCGCTGATAGCTCCACATGATAGATGCTTAACAGTCTGATTCGTCCGCCGCATGCGTTTCAGCACCGTTTCAAGCGCAGTCCGCACTGCGACGAGGGGCCTGGGTAGTTGGTGCGAGCATGTCACGCTGGCAACGCGTACTGCATGGGGCACCCCTATCTGATGAAAGTGCTCAGATCCTATCCTTGCATCTACTCCACAACTGTTACTGGGAAACGGCATGAATGGCGATGATTTGTTATCAATACGTGAACAGAACAAACCAACCAGCCAGAATTGGAGCACCTCTGTGTGGGCGCAGGGACTTATGTCGAATGGACCCTAGCTTTGGCTTGCTTGATAAAATCGTGGCTAAGGATGGTACTTGCGTCCTATGCACGCACGGGAGCGTGATTGCAGCTGTCGCTTCAAACGCGACCATCCGGAGAAAGTCACAATGATCACGCTACTCTATCTCTTAAATTTTGAACTTGATCATCTCTGAGCCATCGAATCGACGGTTGCGGCTACTGGGCGCGTCCCAAGCGCGCGCAACTCAGAGAACGCCATTGAACAAGCGCCACAACTCATACCGTGCCATACGAGACCTGTGCCTACTTAAAAATTATCCCGTCCCACGACGATGATGGTCGATGACTGTACAGATCCATTGCAGCTTACCCGATGTCCAGTCTGAACTTCGTGTGCATGTACATATGTTGCCGGTGCATCAATCACGCAAACGCCGTCGTCTACTCACAAACAAAAGTCACGCAATGATGTTTACCACTATCCATGAAAGTTGCCGATTGTGCAGGGGCGCACTGCTGGCAAGCGCGTGCGCTGCCCACGGGTACAATGCATGGAAGCGAGCACTGTCAGTTCCAGTACTGCTTAACCATAGACATTTTTTGTTCCTGAAGCAAGACCACGCGTGTCGCTGACCTCCACCTTCTTAACAGTAGTAGCATCGTAGTAATGTAGCGTGATGATCTGTTGACAGCATTAGGCTGTCAGTTACGCCGGAGTTAAATACAGCAAAGTGGCCTCCTCAGGACATCGCCCCAGAGATCGTGCTTGCGTCGACGCTCGATTCATCATAGTGAAACGCCTACATAGACATGGTGAGTTTTGACTTCCATAGCCCTGCGCGTCCAGCACTTGCACATCTGCATCTCATGCGCCTCGAGGTCAGGTCTGGCACTGGTTGCACGTCCACGACATGGCACGTTGCGTACTGATGCAGTCTCAAAGTAGAATGCGAATATACTAATTACCTAGTACATGGACTCTACGCTTTTTGTGTGTTCAAGTGTCGCGTCAACGTGCCAAGGCATCTGTGGTCTCGCGATGCAGATGATACGTGGAGTGCATCCTAGGCGCCAATTTCCTTCCCAAGCTCCTCAAACAAGGATATGTGTTTGTCGTGTTGCACGGTCAAGAAGCTCATACGGTGCTTCAGATGCATCATCTAGTGGTAGCCCAATGCCAGCTTCTGTTGGAACTGGCCAGGAAACAGCATCGAATACAGCGGCAGTTCAGCCTAAAGACACAGATCTTGCTGTACTCCCGGCTCCGATTTCAGCAGAGCCATTCATGGAGGAGTCGAATGGAGAGTGTAGGGCATTGAAGCTCAGAATTCTCAACGCTGTTGCTGGTGCGATACTAGCGCAGAGCCTTGGGTACAGGCCTGTCCCGCGTACGCAAAACCCAATGAAATCTACGAAATCTTTATTGTCCCTGTGCACATGTGCAGGGACTGATCGCGGTGCCTCTGCGACACTTGTGAGACATCGACAGGTAGCCCAGTTGACAGAGGAGCTTTCTGCCATGAATCCGACACCTGACGCCTTTCTAGGACCGCAGGCTGCTATGAGTGGTTCCTGGGAGCTTGTGTACACTACAGCTGAGACTTTCAGGTACTTGTCCTGCAGATGTGGGCAACACAGTGGCTGGTTCGGCGTAGATGGTGCATGAAAGGACATGTGGCTGTGAACGCAGTGTACACTACATCAGTGGATGTGAATCTACTGCAGCCATCGATCGAGGTCAATTGATTTGTAAGGAAATATGTGGCGAGTGTGGTTAAATGACATGGTCCGGCTTGTGCAGGTCCAGCCCCTTCTTCTGGGCATTTGCAGAAGGCCTGATTCGCGACCGTGACATGGCATCAGCCATCTTCGCCTTCACCGATAGCATTCCGGGGGCGTACATTGGCCGAGCGGTGCAAGATATTGATGTGGAGACAGGCTCTCTTGTGTCACGGGTCAACATGACAGTCTTCCCTGCTATATCAGGCACGGTTGTCACCACATCCACAATTACAGGTATGGCCGAAGGTTCTTGCAAACAGCACATGTTCTGAAGAGCTGTGGAGCATGCAGACAGTAGTATTGTCGCTTTGTATGCAGGGTTTGGATCAGATTTCGAGGTTGCCGTCCAAGACACCCGCGTGGACAATAGCGTCTTCTCCCCATTGCTGGACAACGTGGTCGTTCCTGTACGCCAAATTTTCGAGCAGTTGCGTGGGTCAGGTGCCACCATTGTGGGTGCAACTGTCATGTACCTTGATGAAGACTTCCGGATAGTTCGAACAGTGGATGATCAAGTATTCATGTACACACGCTTGATGTAAGGTCACTCAACCCACCCATGTGGTCCACCTTGTGACCTTGAATGCCAGCGTGAACCCGGCATGCCACGCCCGCCTAAGCAGTAGACTTGTGAGGTCAATTGCCCAGACAACACCACTTCACACACGAGACCTTGCTCATGTGGACATCCGGTGCCGAAATGTCATGCAACACCATGTCCATGAAGGTCCCTGAACTGCCCTTGCATGCATAGCCTGGATTGATGCACATGGTTCTGGTGCCTGCATGAGACACCCTCACGTCAGTCACGCCCCTTTCCAGCTGGTGCTCGGTTTCAACAACACTCAACATGAAACGTACCAGTGGCAGATCCCTGTATAGGCATATCCACAACCTTCACGCATGCCGGAAACGGAGCCGGCAAAATCAGCACCTGTGGGGTGCACGGAATGTCTAGATGCTTTGTGTGAGCAAAGTCGACACAAGCGTTCAGCGCCGGTGGGAATACCGGGTACATGTGGCCCTGCTGCAGCACATGCTGGAACAAACGTGATATCCGATCCTGGCCGTCCTGCATAACAAGCACACCTCAAGGCCTGCCTCTGCAGCGAGGAACATACACGGTATGCCTTGGGTTTCTATGAATCAGGATAAACTGAGAAGCCTTGCCAAATGAGCACCCGGTGCATGAGCTTCACAAGCCCCAGCGGCCTTAGAGTCCTGTGCCACAGACGCAATGCCGGCATGCCAACTTTTGGCAGTGGTGCTCGTTGCGCAGACGAACGCAGGGGCATGCTGGAGTCGCAGTGACACACAGCCGTAGGCTGTGGGGCCTTCCTGCGGGTGTGCTGTGCATGGCAGAAGCGCACCAGCAGCCCGACAGCAGCAGAGCTGAGGTCAAGGAGGACATTGCTTGACGACACGGTGATGGCACAGCCGCCAACCTTGAGATGTGCAGGCGCCGGCAGCATGTGCATGTCTGCAGATGCCGGCATTGGCGGCTGCGGGTGCACCGGCAGGTGGTGCGCATCGGCCGCGGAAGGCATGAGCATCACCTGTGTTCCTGGGCACTGCCTGTGAAACTCCTGCAGCGGCGCCAATACCTGCACAGCTCTGCCCTGTCTATGCCAGCCCAACGTGTTAGTCTGTGTGACCGTGTGTGGCTTTTGTCACGTCGCGGTGCAGGGCTGCCTACTGCGTCGCAAGGGCACCATACGCCGCTGGGTACAGTAACCACCATTGCATTCGGCCCCAAAGGGCGTAAATTGGATGACTGGCTGCCAGAAGTGGAAGCACCGTGCAACGCGCCATGTGTACGGCTGCTAGCTAAGGCTGCTGATTAGCAGTGCAACCTTGCGCTGGGAATACAGTATGTGCTATGGCTTGCCCAAGTGCTCGCACCTGCTGTGCAAAGAGCTCCTGGAAAGAGATCCGCAGCGATGGGAGAGCTGGGTGGCCGTCGGGGATGAACGGCCCGCACAGCAGCAGTGTGTCTGGCTGCACTGCCCTGCAGCGATCCAGGACAGCATGCAGCGCCTGGAAGGTTAATGTGCCTGCTGCTGGCGCAAAGGGCCCTGCTGCTACGACGATCCTGCAGGGCCCATCCGGATATTCGGCAGAGGCAGCAGAGGGCCAGACGGCCGTTCCCGGGAATGCATCGACGACCTCATGGGCTGTTATACAACTTCCTGTGGGATTGCGGCCTTTGATGCCCACAACCTGGCCCGGAAACAGTGAAAACTTGGTGAGTAGACTGCAGTCAAGCTTCACGCGGGCGCCATCACTCTCGGCACGGGAGCCCTCAAACTCGAGCGTCGCAACACTTGAGGTGGCCGTGTCGGCACTGTGGCAAACTCGGCCAACGACAGCGACGTTGTCTGTCGAGCTGGTGTTTGTAGCCGTGAGGTCCCATCCGGAGGAGCGGAGATGGGCCTCCATTGTGTTGATCCGACGCTCAAGGTGTGCTGCGGCTGCAGGAAGAAAGCTGGACAGGGTGCGAAATGGGAAGGGCAGCTGTGGCCCGTGAAAAAGGAGCTTTGCACCAGATCCCTGCAGCTTTCCATTAGCATTCAGAACCACGGGCAAGGCAGGCCGAAGCTGAATCGCAAATCCCATGAGGCGGTTGTATCAATGCAGACGAAGGTTGCATACTTGACTTGCATTTGGGACTCCCCCATTCAGAAGTGAGGTGATATCAAGGCTCCATGATGATGCTTGGGTCGGGGCAGCTGTGTCCGCCATCTCCACATCCATTACTGCGCTGTGAACAGCCACTGGAGCTGGTGCAGGCATGTGCGTTTGCGGCTTCGCCACACTTGTAAGCGGAGAGGGAGCCGCTGCGAGGTTTCTGCATGATGTTGGCGACTTCTGAGGACGCTCAAAAGAGGCAATCCCGATGTCCACGGGCTATCAGTCAAGGAAGAACGCACAAGGCTGAGGACGCTCCAGTCGATCGATTGGCAGACACATTCTCTTTCAACTTCTCTTTCTTCATGTGCTCTGAAAACATTGTAAAGAAGTGCTTGGTTATAGGTTCATCAAGCTTTTTCCTGGACAGAACCAGTCCTCCTAGGAGAGTGTTTGAACGCAACGCATGGACTGCGCTCAGTTCAGCACAAGCCTTTGATCAAAGCGTGGGGGCATACTTATTCAAAGCAAATAATTCGAATTGTTCAGCAAGCTCCGACGCAGCCAGCCCGAGCTGTAGCGCGAGGCCAACAGCACTATGCCAGACCAGGTCATCCTCGGTCTCGAATTCCCCAAACGCCTTCCTGAACTGTTCGATATCGGATATAGAAGCCATCTTAGTTTTTTGTACAGGCGCAACGAACGTTGCATCATCCGCTGTATCTTGCTTGCGAC
Organism: Ulva armoricana; assembly: GCA_032360965.1. Taxonomy (NCBI): domain Eukaryota; kingdom Viridiplantae; phylum Chlorophyta; class Ulvophyceae; order Ulvales; family Ulvaceae; genus Ulva; species Ulva armoricana. The sequence continues at coordinate 253,073 of JAUMHO010000006.1, forward strand.
CGCGGACCAAGCCGTAGACTTTGAGCGTGCTGGAACAGTACGATTCGCTCGACGACGATTATTGCATGGCAAGTGACTATACTTCACTGAAGTACAAATGGCGGGGCTGGGAGTTGTGTTTAGATTGTATTTGGCCACTCGAATTCGAACAGGCGTCGATGCGGACACGTCTGACGCGGTTTCAAATACGGGGTACCGGAGTCGACCGGAAAGCAACAGGTCTGTGTGACAGTTTCGACGATCCCTTCATTACACAGTACATTTCAATCAAAATCCGAATCTTCGTCGCTGCTACCTGGTGCCGCCCTGTTGGAAAACCCCGGTCGCACACTTTTGCGAACCTGGTCTTCCTCCGCTGCTTCGTCGCGATTGCTAGGCCCTTGTTTCAACACTCCCGCGGCTTTCATTCTCCTTTCTAACACGGCTGTATCGAAGTCGTCTTTTTTCCCGAGCTCATCGAAACCAGCAACTCTGTCTACAGCAACACCATTCACAAACATGATCACACACGGCAGCATTTGCACCTGTAGCTTTGCAACGAAAAACGGAGTGTCCGGTGCATGGATCTTGCAGAACCGGGTAGCGAAGTACTTTGGAGCAAGGATTTTGAGATGCTTGTCCATGATCTTGCAACGCTCAAAGTCTTTGTGAAAAAAATGGCATGCCACGAGCTGAGTATTGGTGACGACGTCTAGAAACTCCCCCTCACTGATGTCTGTCATTTCCCCATGCCCTTTGTGCGACATTTTTTGCCGCCTCTCTCTATCAGCTTTAAGCTCGGCGAGACGTTGTTCATGGAGTTGATTCAATTCGGGGTCATCCAATAAGTCTTCTACATCAACATTGACATGCTTTTGTCCGGCGTTGGCTTTCTCTTCAGCGTCCAGGAGTTCCTGCACATGCAGAAATGCACTCTCAGCTTCATACGTCCTGGACTTGCTGAACCTCTTGACACAAGTCGACGGCAAACCTCCCCGTAATCGCGAGCAGCAGCAAGCATAGCCTCTCCATAGGCCAGGGTGTTCATCCTGTGTTTGAAAGTATTCACTTTTTCCGCATCCTGCATACATGCTCAACTGAGCCAGAGCTTTTTGTATCCAACGGGAAGCCTCTGTCACAGGAGCCTGTTCAACGCACCATGGTTAAAGCTGCAAATTTTCAGGCGGAAGGAACTGGATGCTGCTGCTGCAGTGTCGTAGATCTGCCGGAACGGAGGGATCGATCGGCAAGCTGGCGTGTGACGTAAGGAATGTAGGGCGCTGGGATGTCAACGGCAAAGCAGCATAATCAACTCCTTTGCTGTCCGTGAATGCAAGCTGTGAGGACTGCGTCGCCAGCGTCGGAAACCCGGGGGCAGCTTGCAAGTCCGGTGACTACAGGAGCACACAGGTGATGGCCGACGTCCAACTGTCGCAGGTACTGCAGTTACATAACAAGGACTGCCCTTTTCACACACAACATGCGTATGGCCCGGCCCAATAAAAGATATTCATTCTTCCCGTGCAATATCCCGCACCGCAACAATCGGGGCCCCCGTGTGGGGCCACTATCAGGTAACAAGCAGCACTACTTGACTGCCTTGGTAACTCCACTCCGTCTCTGGTCTCATACTCACGCGCTTAGCCAGAAATCCTAGCAAATCTTCAATTCCGAGCTCCGCATAACGGCGACAGCTCCTCCTCTTTCCGCATCAGTTCATCTAGTCAAGCTCACCCGCCTGATCAGGGCTGCCTGTGCAGGCAAGCACCACGGACGCCCCGCTCCACCCCGCAGCCCCCACCATGCCTGCCCTGTACCCACACAGTCAGTGTCTCCCCACTTGTAGTGCCCTGTGTGCGGCAACCGTCAGTGCTGGCTGCAGCAGCGGTGTCGGCATGGCCCGGCTGCCACCGTGCCGCCCCGAGGCCAAGGCCGGCTCCACCCACGGCCGGCATGCCCGGAGGCTTGGCCGTCGCCCATTGCTGCTTCAGCGACAGGAACTCCCGCACATCGAAGCCTTGGCCCCCCCAGAACGCAGCGCACAGCTCATCAACCGACGGGCCGTCGGCGGCGCCGCTGCGGGGCCCGAACCACGGCTGCATCGCCATGTCCGCCTCCGCTCGCGCGATCCTCTGCACCCCACCCCCCTTCAGCTACTCCACCGGACGGCATCCGTGTCCGCATCACACAACAGGCAGCAGCTCTCATCGCCCACCTTGGCTGTGTCCACACGTTGCCAACATCGCACCCTCAGCCTCCGCAGGTGGAACGTTCCACCCGCTCCTGGCGTTCCCCCCTTGTTTCCTCGGGGAACGACACGTGGGTGGGGTCGGCGGCCCCGCACAGCGCATGCATGGCACTGCTGTGCACCCACCGAATCTCATGCCGCCCGGAGCGCAGCCACGATGGCTTGAGCCAAAGCAGGTGATGCGACCGCTGCCGCTGCTGCCCGCGCTGCCGCTGACGCGCCCGCATGCATGCGAGGTCGGCACGCGGTGATGCCATCAGAACAAGGCATGCGGAACAGCCACTCGTCATACAGTGCAAGGGGCACAGCACGTGATCATAGGGGCGCACCCCGGTCTCCGCCTGCGCGTGCAAGCGCGCCATGCGTTTGCAGATGTGGCCGTTGGTCGCGAGGCAGCGGCAGCGCAGCGCCGGCTGGCACCACGGCGCTGCTTCGGAGTAGGCCGCCTCGGAGCACGGCGGGAGGTGCACAGGTGGCCGCTGGCGCAGCGCTGCGAGTGGCTGGTGCGGGTGCGTCGTCCTCGCCGAGCACGGCATGCACAGCGCATGCAGAAGCCCGACGGACACCGTCACGGCCGTCAGCAGCGCGGCCAGCACGCCCGCTTCATGCCCGGTCTTGCAGCCGTGGCCATCGCAGAAATCTGCACGGCATCTGGTCGTCCGCCGTTCTTCATGCGCCCTCATCATGCACTGCTGTGACCGAGGTGCTGCTGCTCAGCAGCACCGATGCCTTGCAGCCTCGTGGAACGGCCGGATGTGCGGGGTCAGGCAGGTTGTGGGGGGGCGCACCGCAAGCGAGGCTGCCGTTGCTGTGGTCAATCGTGAAGCGGCACTTGCGGCCGAGCGGCAGCGTGAGAACGGCGTTGGACTGTGGCCGCGACGCATCCATGCGGACCTTCTGTAACCCCCCGGGCAAGTGCAATGGCCCTGCACACGTGCCGCCTGCTTGTCCCTGACCCCACTTGTTCCGCAATCGCTGTAATGATACGGACTCCAGTAACGGCCGTGGAGCCTGTTGCTGTGCGGCAAGTATGAGCGACCAGGGTGTGTCAACGGGGACGCCCAGGCGCGCTGGGGCCAGAGGTGCACATGTGCCCCGAGCCTCTTGCCTCAGCAGACCAGCGGCGGCCAGCCTGACCACAGGCCGTGCCGGGGGCTCGATGCGCCATAGGCAGCTCCCCCGCATGCGCCGCCACGCGCACAGGGTTGTGCAGAGGCGCAAACACAAGCACAGCATGCACAGCCGCGGCTTGCGTGCGGCACCCGCTCGCATCAGTGTCATGGCAACGGCTCGAGCGAGCCCGGTTGCGCCCAGAACAGGCGCCGCTCCGTGTCTGGTCGCCCAGAACAGGGCGCCCAGAACAGGTGCCGCTCCGTGTCTGGTCGCCCAGAACAGGGCGCCCAGAACGGGCGCCGCTCCGTGCAGAGCTGCAGCCTGGAGCGCGCGAGGCGCGCCGCTCCAGCCGCGGCGCACTCGGCTCCCTGCAGAGAGCAGGGCGTGCAGATGGCCGGGAGCGCCGCAGGCGAGGGGAGAGGGCGCACCGCTGGAGTCATTGCAGCAGGCCATGGAGAGGTGCGGGGGTGTGCTGTCGGAAGCGGCGCCTGCTGGCAGCACTAGCTGCCACTGCAGGTAGCCCCCGCTGCCGCCGGTCCTCGGCGTTCCGCCGCTGCCTGCCTTGTGCCGTCTGTGCCCCACCCACGAGCCTGCACCCTGGCATTCATGACCGGTGGCCACGTTCAATGCATGCACACCATCCGAACAAGGGCTTGCGTTGGTTTGAACAGGATCGCGTGCCGCGGCGGATCGCGCCCAGGCAGGGCCGCATGCGTATCGTGTGAACGATGCTGCCTACGCCGTGGCGCCACAGCCGCCATGGCCGGCGCACCTACGAGCACAGCCCAGTCCTCGTCACGCTCCGCGCTGCGCACGACAAACGCGCGCTCCGCCGCCTCTGGCCGCAGCGTGGCAGCGTCCTCGCCCTCCAGAAGCGCCGGCGTCGGCAGCTGCGCCAGATTGACGGAGTGCGCCGTCGCGGCGGGCACGCGGCCCGTACCTCCGTCCCCTGTAGGGTCCGCAAACACCTCGACCGCCGTCGCCATGTGGGTCAGCGTGTTGGTTATCCTCACCTGCAGCACTCCGCCCGCCATGCACTCAACCCTGACGATCGCATAAGCCGTAGGGAGGTCAGCATCGACTCCCAGTCATCCGGGTGGGATCGCATGTGACATAGGATAGGATTGCATGTGACAGGTGCGGCCCGCAGCGAGCGAATACTGCCAGATGGTCAGGTGCGCAAGTTCAACATTCGGGGACGTGGCTGTGGTGCCCCAACACACGTCCTGATCATGCAGGCGCAGGAGATGCACTGGTTGCTCGATCTCCTGTACCCCTTCAACGGCGCACCTGCTGTGGCCAGGTTCATGCGGCGGCCACGACCGCTGCCGGTTCAAGTCGTGGCTGCCCGTGTGCTCCCACAACATGGACGCCTGCATCGATGCGCAGTCGCGGGGAAGATGACTTCACTTCATGCGTGGCACAGAGCGCAGCGCGCAGGGTTTGCGCACCTGGAGCGCTGCCTTGCCGGTCAGCGAGCTGCAGCGCATGCCATGCATGTACACGGGGAACGAGACCACCTCTGCCACGTCAGCCTTGATGCTGCTGACGGCGGCCGGGGGCAGTAGCAGCAGGGGGTGCGTGACGTGGTCGCTGGCATGCTTCACGATGCAGCCCTCGAGGCGGGGGCCTTTGCCGTTGGCCGTAAACACGGGGATCCGGCACGCGATGCGGTCGTACACCGGCTGGCAGCGCAGGCCGACCTGGATCGTCTCGACCGTCTTACCTGTGCCGTGCGAAAGCTTGACCCGCGCCGCGAGCGCCACCGTCTGGTCTTGGCCCTGCACCGCGCCGGCTGTTCACAGCCTGCCTAGCCAGTTGCCGCACACCTGCGCTCATCGTGGCGCATGCATGGCCAGACCGCAGCAGTGCAGAGCAGGCCTGCTGTGGCGCAGGCGGGCGCATGCCATCAGCATGAGGCTGCTACCAGTCCGGCCCGTACATCGCAAGCCGTGCATGGCAAGCAGGCCGCCGCAGCGTGCGGGGCTGGGATGGTCAGTGGGGAGACACACACTCACTGTGGCGGGTGCTCGCTTGCATGCACTATGTCAGCAAGCAGATGCAGCGCTGTGGACACCTGCCGGGACCGCGGACTCCGGCGGCCTGGGACCGCGGAACGGCACTGAGGGGCAGTGCGGCACAGAAACGTGGCTTCCGGTGCGCCCTGCACCGCTTCACCCTGGCCGCTCGATGGCGCGAGGCCCCTGCACCCGGCTACGGAGCGCTTGGCAGGGCTACATCAACGGCAGATAGGCACCGAGCGGGAGGGGGGCACCTGGCGCAGCAACCGGCCGGCGGTGACGCTGCCGCGGCACCGCGCGAAGTACACGCGCGGGCGGTCAGGGTTTCCGGGGTCGGTCGTTGCGAGCTGCAGGCGCACGACGAGAGAGATGTGGTCCGGCATGAGCATGGCCTGGCCGACGCGTGCAAACGGGTGGCGCTCCACCGGCGCGCCACACGCGCCCGCAAACGGCGTGAACGCCGGCGTCAGCTGCCAGCCGGTGACGACGCACGGCAGTGCGTCCTGGCTGCTCGGCGCTGCACCGCAGTGCCAGCTGACGAGGCTCAGCGCGGCTGCTGAAGGTGGCGCCTCTGCATGCATACGTGCACGTCGTGCCCGGCTAGCATCAGCCGCCGCCAGCGGACCGGCAGATGGCGGGTGGCAGCGGGCTGCAGGCCTTGGTCGACGCAGTCTTTTGCAATCAGTGTGGCACAGTCAGTGCGATACCGGCTCGCTCAGGGTGGTTGCGGTGGAGTGTGCTAGAGAGCAGTGTGTAAGTGCCGGCATCCGCAAGGACGTTGCGGCCGCGGTGGAGCATGCGAGCGTGCGAAAATCAGCGAGGTGGCACGTGAGTGTGGGAACCCTCCGATGCAAAGGCCTGCAGCCAGAAGTCTCCAGGTGGCGAGCTCCGTGACTGTGCAGTGGCGAAACGGAGGGCGGGCGAGGCGGGGGAGGGACGCGCCTGGGAGGTCATCCGGCGCGTGCAAGGCGCAGCTGCGCACCGGCATGCCGCGGAACATGGCGCCCGGCTGGAAGAAACGTGCCCCTGCCGCCGCAAACAGCCGCTCTGCGGTGGTCTGCAGCGACGCGAGGGGCAGCTGGCCGCGGCGGCCACCGTCACGCGCGAGGTGCTCTCCCAGGCACCCCTCCGTGTCGGCCTTGTAACGGCGCGGCATCGCTAGGTGGGCCCTCCACACGAGGTCGATGTCCGGCGGCGGACAATGTCTCGCAGAGGGGTGCCGCGCACAGATCAGCAGAAACAGGCCGTACCTGCGTGCACAGGGCTCGGAGTGAGCGCCTGCCGCGCACATCTGCCTGTCCGCCCCGCAGGAGCCTGCTGCGGCAGCTGTGGCAATGCGTGTGGGGCTTCCAGGTCACAGCAGTGCGTTGTGCATGCCCGGAAGGCGCTGCAGGGATGGAGCCGGACCGGAGGCCCCGCGGCCGCTGGAGTGCAGGGCAGCATGGCAACACCACGGCAATGCGTGGTACGGTGTGGAGCGACCCGGTGTGGAGCGTGGTACGGTGTGGAGCGACCCGGTGTGGAGCGTGGCACGGTGTGGAGCGACCCACACGGCCGGAGCTGTGGCTGAGTGCGTGGCCGCCTCAAGGTGGGCGTGACTGGGCTGTGTAGAGGCTACCTTGCCCGTCGTCGACCTGCTCCCCGGGGGGGGGAGGGTTGGAGGGAGGGAGTGGTGACAGGGGTGCTGCGAGGGGTGCATGCGGTGTCTGAGGAACTGGCGCAAAGCGTAGAGGGTGAAGGAAGAGGGGTTGCGGTTGGAGACGCCACACACGGTTGGAGGCGCCACCCAGCGCCACTTCAGGGCGACAGTCCGGGAAGAGGGGATGTCTGTTCAGGGTGGATGGGAGCGCGCTGTGCGAGCAATAAGCAGCGGGCGTGAGCGAGGGGTTAGGGCGCGGACATACCGTTTGACGGCGCGCTCGAGGTAGTGGCTGTGGCGGAAGTGGGGCAGGGACGTCTGGTAGAAGGACTGCCAGTGCTGCTCGGGCGCAGAGGCGATGTCAATTGCACACTGCGACTGCGGCAGCGCCTCTGCCAGTGCCGTGCTCTCTACGGGCAGCTCCTCCGGCAAGTCTATGGCTGACTTGAGGGACTGCCACATGCCTGCGAGAGCCACCTCGCGGGAGAGAAGGCTGGTGTGGAACCAACCCCTTGGCCGCGTCCATGGCTCCCCGGAAGCGCCCCTGGTGGGGGCGGGATACGTAAAGTCTGGGATGAAGCCAAGTTTAGCTTCACAGTCACGGAAGTAGGCTCTGCTGTGAAGAACGTGGCAATGCCAGATGAACGCGATGTCTAGTGGCACGTCGGGGTGTTCCATGGCCAGCGGCCCGGTGCCCCGCGCTGTGAACGGCAGCCATAGCCATTCGTATCGCGCTGCGGCTAGCTTCAACACATCATTGTCAAGCAACACTTCGCTGTGCTTCTGGACCTGCCGGATGAAGGCAAGCTCGCGTGCGCTTGCGCTCTGGAGACGAAGGGCAAGGTCAGACATTTGCTTCGGCGACACCGGAAAACGCTCGCTGACGTATGTACGCCTATAGCGTGCTATATTGAGTATTGCGCGTAGTGGCAGCGCTCGAAGCTGTCTGCGCTGTCGCCACGACACCGTGTGTCGCACCCGGGCGCGGCAATGAATCCAGTCGGGGGCGCCATGTTCAAGATCGCTCGGCACTGGCCGCAGCGGCCCGCGCCAGAGCTTTTGAAGGACACATATGTTGTGAGAGGGCTATCAACATGCACCCATGCCACAGTTCTGGCCCTGCTCGGCCGTTTCCCATGTTGTGTTGCAGGTACAGTCACAGCGCTGCTTCGACCAACCACCTGCGCTCACGCGTGCTTGTCGACGAAAGCGCAGGTCTCGTGACACATGTGGGATGTGGTCCAGCAATCCACAGATCACAGCGCAGTGTCACACACAAGTGACCGCTGGTCTCGTTGTGGATGATCTTATATGGTATATGGTTCATTCCATATATAAAACGGGCCTCGCTGGCCGTCGTTCAAACTGAACAGCTCAGCGTGAGGATCGAACATCTCCAACAGCTAAACTTGAGGTGAATCTGTGTACACGAACGAACGAGAGGCCCCCGCGTATGCGATGCAACGACCAGTAAGTGTCCCACGGCCTCGTGTGCACTCCCGGCCGCCCCAGCAGGCTTCCACCTGCCAACTTCGTTCAAGACCATCCGCACCTGTCTAGATTACATCAGGTCGCCATGCGGCCAAGGTCTTCGAGTCAGCGTACTTGGTGAGCTCTCGCGCAGCCAGCGAAGCCGTGCTGACGTCGGTCTGCTGTACCACTCGCAACGGTCACACCGCCACGATCCACGCGATGCACCCAGCTTTTACTACGCTCCGATGCATGCATTCTCACTCTTTCCCCCGGCCCAACGTCCGATTCAACAACCACCCCCCCCCCCCCCCGGCCTCTCCAGACATCTCCCCTCCCTCCCCCTTCCCCCACAATCTGGGAGCCCGAATTGCCAACTGGCGCATGTCGTTTGAGAGAATGGTGGCCCGACACCGCTAGGCCGGCAGTGCTGCACTCGTACCTACACACGCACAACAGCCTCTGCCACAGCACATGCACCGCAGCCACTGACGCCCTCGGGGGGGCGCTGCATATCCACTGGTGTTCCCCATGGGCCTAAACGTAGGCACAGGTTGAAGACGTTTATGCATGCAGGTCTCTGCGAACCTGCATTGTCCAAAGTCAGCGCTGCGGGGAGCGGCTCAGTAGCAGTGCTCGTTTCGACCATCTCGGTCGCGCAGTCTCGCCGCAGCGCGCAAGTGCCTTTCAGCCCGTCATCCACGGCATGCATCTGGAGTGCAGTCACCAGGGCCACACCGGTGCGGAGGCATGCACACGGAAACACGCGGCCGCCCACAGCGGCGCCCCGGCTGGCCGTCCAGCCCAGGGCGGCCGTGCACGTGCACCCGCGGCCCCCCTCTTGCTCCCGCCATGCTCCAAACGTACACTCAAACAATTACGGCATCGACGGGCACCTCCCACGCATGCCTGCGTGCCGCCTTTCATCGGGCCTTGCATCGCGCAGAGGTGACACCGGCAACGTCCCCCCCGACACCCGCTACAGCCGTGAACATCGCCATGTGTCGACCTGGAACTCCGCTGCCATCCGCCACCGGCATAGCCCCGTCGGCGGCCTCCAATCCAGCCGCATCTATGCGACTCATGATCAGCACGCCGTGCGCACAGCGCTCCAGCCGCCATGAGGACATCAAACGGCACACCAGCGCAGCCAGTGTCCGCCCCATGATCTTCTCGCTGACTTGCGTGACCTCCACAGCCGCAGTGTTGGAGTGCGCACCCCGGCAAGCGCACCCGGTGAGCCTTACGGGGCTGAGCTGAAGCCCGAGTCCAGCCCCTTCTGCTGCTGGCCGTCTCATTGTAAGCCTTTATGTATGTCCCACTCCCAGTGATGAGGGCAGCAACGAGCGAGCCGCATCGCACCGGCTGGGTGACACCCCGGCCGGTGTGTCAAGGGTGAACCACTCCAGATGAGCTGCTTTGTCGCTTGCTGGCTGACTGGCGTGCGCTCAATGTGCCAGGCTCCAACTTTCCCCACAGCAACCATCTGCAATATCACAACACTTCGCCCCAAGAACCACACGTGCAGAACACATCGCAAACGCTGGCATAGCCATGGTCCAATGCTTCAGCCACTGTTGTTCTGCCTGTGAGGTGATGGAATGCTGTGACTGGCCCAAGGCATGGCAGGTGTCAAGTCTGGTGTTCCCGCCGCCAATGCCCAAGCATGCAGCCCAAGCATGCAGGCCAAAGTGCCATGAGATCTGAAGTCGTTATCCCCACTTGACATGTGTGCTATGGGCAGTATACCATGCAATGACACATGGTCCTGTCATGTTCTGTCATGCAGGCACAGAAGGTCATAGACCTTTTGATCTGTGCACATCACTCACATGGCTGGTACAAAGGTGCGTCTGCAACATGCCTTGACAACATACCCGTGGAATGATCAGCTTATGTGCCTTGTGCGTATGTGCTTGTGAAGCCTGAAAACATTGACATTTGTCTGCACAGCTCAGACAGTATTGTGTGAGCAAAGGTGGCTGATATGACAAGACAAACACACCCAGTGTGTAACTGACATTGCCTGCAATGGCATGGACCTGAGATGTCACCCTCCCTATGGCATCCCCCTCAGTGGTATGGGAAACTCGTGTCAAGGGAAGCAATTGCTGTAAATATCTTACGGAATGGGTATGTAGGATGACCTTGTGACATGTATACATAGAAACAGGACAGCATGCTCATGCTACCCGAGCATGTTGCAGGTTTGCAAAGTGCAGTGTCAGCAGGCAGTAAGTGGCTGTCATATGTGAAACAGAGACCACCAAACTATTGCAAACAGGCTCCGGGAAGCCCATTTAAAAACCAGGTTGGCGTCGAACAGACCACCACGCACGAAGCGTGTGAAAGAGGATGATGATGTTCACCAGGTTGTTGTAAGCTGAGCTGCATGCACTGTCACAGGTCGACATGAAATGAATGATTGACGCCGTGGCTATGGGGACCATTCCCGGCACCCCCGCTGGACGGGCCTTACGGGCCTTCACGCATGAACGTGTCAACATAGGTAGCGCATGCAGTGGAAAACGAGACTCGCTCGAATTCAAGGTGTTGCAATCACCCTGAGCGCTGCTCACAATAGGCAGGCGAGGAACGTGCAGCTCGAGTCTCTACAGCGCAACACGACGCAACCTGCAGCCGTGCTGTACTGTCCACCCGCTTGGGCGCTCATGTACCGAATTGTATATTAATGCGCTTATGCACTGACGTTTGCTGACCTGGTCGTTTACGTGCAGACCAATAGCTCTCGTGAACAGCGTGGGAGCAATCCGGTCACATCTACAGGCTGTCTGAAACACATGGACGCCGCAACAAAGCGCCACACGTATAAATGCCGATGGACAGGCGAGTTTGCCTTCGCATTGGGTATGCTTTTCTCTGAAGTATACTTGCCCCATCCCAGCATGCTGCATCTGCGGCCAGTTATCGGCAACGCTTGTACAAAATTGAACAGATGGGCCTTCCCCGAGACGATTCGGTATCAGGATGTAGGCTATTTTGGCAGTGACTGCATAATTCATGTGGTTGAGCAGAACCCGAGTTGGCTCCAGCACTCCAAGGCAACCATGGGGACAGAGCTACATGCTAGCGGATGTATCAGGGACAGTCGTAGTAAACCAGCAGCCTACAGCCAAGGCTGGTCTAGTTGCGGTGGATGATTTTAGCAGTTTCGCCATCCCGTTGGTTTGCAACATGTGACGACCATCACGTATAGTCATATGCAGAGTCCATACCTGGACTGCGCCAGAGACTCATGTCTCAAAATCACCCCTGGCCGACATGCAGATGTAGATCTCGATGAACTACCGATGCGCAGAACTGACAACGCTCGGATCGTGGACACAGCGGAGCATCCGTTGCTGACAAGCGCTCTGCAAGAGGGGCCAACCGTGCGCATCAAGCGGAGACGCGACGACGCCACAGAGCCTTGCATCGAGACCCAGCACCGCAAACTCGTGGGCAAGCTGCCTGTCGCGTACACGTGCGCCCTGTACCCTCGTTTGAACACACCACAATCGCTGGCACCCTGCCCGGTGTCCGCACCTGATCCCATTGTGATGCAACTTCCGCTTATTTCCCGCCAACGCCATGAAGTATGCCGTGCATGCCAGAATCCTTGCAACCCATTGCAAGGCGAACCGGCCGGCCCAAGCCATGGGCAGCCGTGCGGATGCAGGAGCAAAGGGGACACGCCGCGGCTGTATGTGATGGATGATGCGGTGGAGGAGGGCGAGGAGGACGCCCGCATGCCTCCAGTGCCGCCATGCGTCGTCCTGCTTCCGGATGGTGCCGGGGTGCGCTTCAGCGTCGACGACCGCGGAGCCGCGGCCGGCTTCGTCAAGGTGCGCACGGAGGACGTCCTCGTGCAGACGGTTAGCAGCGTCGCCAACGAAAAGTGCAATGCGGAGCTCCTCGACTTTCTCGCCAAGGCGATGCTGCTCCGGCGCAGCTCGCTGTCCGTCGTGCATGGAGTCCACAAGAAGCAGAAGACGGTGCAGTTCTCCGAGATGTCGAGGGAGGCAGTGTACAATCGCATGGTCGACGCCGTCCAGCGCGGCTTCACGGTCGAGGCGTCACACCCCTCCATGGGCGGTGGTGCCCGCGCACGGTGACAGCGGCGCTGTGGCACCGCGGCTGCAGCCTGCCTGTTTGGGAGCACAACCATATTGCGCGCTGCGTGCCAGGCGTTTGCATGAAACACCAGAGCAAGGTGCATGCTGGCTCCTGCGAGATCGAACTCGGAAAGGTGGGGGGGGGGGGGGGGGGGGGGGAGGAAGGGCGTCTGTAGTCTGTGGGGAGCCCGGAGACGTTGAAAAATGGTTAATGCCCAGACCGGTGCATTTTCGTGCAACGGGTGGCAGGACCTTGTCTTCCGAGCAGAGCATTGCGGAGGCAGCGGGGGACGTGTGCGAAACGCGGCCGAGGGGCATGGCGCGTGTGGCCAGGAGGGCATTGCCGCATCCTGCATGAGCCAGCAGTGGCACTTTGGCGACAAACTGTACCACCTCGTAGCAGATGCTCTATGTAAGCCTGATCTCGGCTTTTGAAGCAGCGCCCATTTGAGCCCCTGTCCAGCGCCCCCAATCAATTGATTGCAAGGGACGATTCAGGGCGGCCACCTGGGTAAACTCAAGACTGTGACGAACTAGATCCGCAGGTCTGCCGACAGCTCGAGTGCAATCTGGCAGCAATCCCCAACCAGAGCCATTGTCCAAGAGAAACAACAACGCAGGGTTACATCGGCGCTTGTGCCTCCGGTGTGGTGATTGCACTCACCAACAGACTGTTTCGGAAAAGGACAACCGTTGCTGTGTACGCATGATTGCCATTGGTAACTGTATCAGTTCTTGGACATGGTACGGAGCTGCGAGTCCAGGTCATGCATCGATATCGTCGAGCTCGGCAATGCAAACATATCTCAGTGGTTACCAGCCCGATTCGGTGCTCCAGTTTCGGGTAAACCGCGTGTGGCCATGTGCATGGATGACGACGCCCT
>JAUMHO010000006.1:266641-299902 GCA_032360965.1 Ulva armoricana
GGTCCCGGTTATCCGGAGATGTCAAAGTCCTTGTAGGATATGGCGAGTAAGTGTCACATTTACATTTACATTTACTACAATTATTCTGCCTTCGCGGCACTGTATGCATCAACGCGCTGCGTAGGTATCGACGTTGGGATTGCATCTAGATCAGCCCCCCTGCATGGACGCCGCGCCTGCGCTTGTGCGCTTGTGGTTGGCCGAATCGTAGATGTCTGGTGGAAGTGCTGTTGGCATGCGTAGGTGTCGGCATCGTCCAGCGTTGGCTCTACGGGGAGCTGCTCAGCAGTGTTTACCACCTTGCCAGTTCGTGTGTGTTGTAGGGGGCATGTCGATTAAAATTCCAATCTCTGTATAACACGTGCACGTCTAGATCAGAAAGGCGCATTGTATACGTATACATGTGCAACATCGCAGGATCCGCGTGACCAGCTACGCGCGCGCGAGTGTTGATGACATGCTACTCTAAATTGTGAACAAAGGACATCGATCCGGAGTCTAAACGGACGAAGCCTCTTTGATCAAGTTCATGAACTTTAAGCTCGTTTTGTGTCCACCGCCATGTGCAGAGCGACATCTTGCCACGTCATGCAGCAACTTCATCACATTAGTCGAGTGTTGTTAGAACGACGCATACAAAATGTGCACACGCGTGGGACGACGTGCTGCAGGTGGTGAGCACTTGTGCAAAACGCTCGTCGTGTTTTCGAACAGAGATGATACTGTAAAAGAACTAATTGCCCAAAACAGCAGCATGGCGGAAAATGCTAGATCTAGAGGTCTGCTTTGAATTTCGAAGTTGTACTGATCACGACGCAACTCGAACCAGGTTCCGGTACAGCACTGCCCATGGCCATTTCACGCCAGACATAAACAACGCAAGTATTCTCAGTTCCGATCACGGGTTACGCCCAGTATGGTGGAGTCGACGAGCACGGCTGCGGATCTGCAGCTAGCAGATGCTGCAAGAGCCGAGCTGGACTTTCTGCGAGCGATAGATGATCACGCAGATGTACTGTACGACCCAGAAGTGCTCAAACTGTCTGTGTGTCGGTATGAGCACCTGTGGATGCCTCTAGTTCGAGAAACGGGCATCCACCACCCGCCCAAGCCCCCGCTAGACATCGCCTTCGTGTGGCATTGCCACGCACTCTGCCCTCTCCGGTACGCTTTTACAGGCTAGAATTTGAAGAGATGGCGTATTCATCTATTGACACTGCCCTATTCCCGACGACACTTGGCGTCCCCGGCGCTTCTCATAGCATCATATTCACTGTGCAGCCAAACACTCGAGACCACTGCCGCATGTGAACTGAATGAGCAACACAGAGCTTGGAACACTCGTCTCCGATGGTGCAGTCGCTCACATTCGTTCTTCGGCTGCAAGCCAAGTCAGCACCAGCAGCAGGACCGCGGAGGCACGCTGGTGCCTGCGCAGCACACACGCCCACACTACCCAATACTGCTTGGCTGCGCGTGCAGATACTTTGCCGACTGGCAGGCCACGGCCACCTCTGTTCCAGACTTTGTGTACCCGGACTGCGCTGCGGCCGCGCATGCACCCGCCCACCTCGCCGTGGACCTGTCCACCAGCGCAACGGCGCTGCAGGCCATGTGGGCGTCGCTGCAGGAGGTGCCATCCCGGCCGGAAGGGCCGTACGCCCCCGCGGCCTCCCTGCCGCCGTCGCAACTGTCATGCGACTTGGCCGCGGCGGGGGCGCGGCAAAGTGCGTTTTTCTACCAGGTCTCCCTGCCCCACTACCGCGACCCCGCCTTCCTTGCGGCCGCCGTTGCGAGGTACCCCCCCCTGTGCAGCACCTGCTGCGCTTGCACATGGCACCGTGGCATTCGACCGCGACGCAAGAACATGTCGATACAGAAACTCAAGATCCAACACAGCGGTTCATCCCGACCAGGTCGTGGGGCCGAAGGCACTGCGCCGGCGCTCCCTTCCGGAGCGGCGTCCCATGTGGAACCGAGTCTCCCGCACTCACACAGTCAGCATCAGCGTTGGGCACCCAACCGCATGTTGCGGGGCAGAGTCTGGACAAACAGGCAGCCAGCCGTGTTGAGGGGTCCGAACCGCACGGTCGAGGCTGCTCAGCACTGCCCCCCCCACGCCCCTGCACCCTGGACCGCCCTGGTTGGCCACTCCGGCCAGCCGAGGTCCGCACCTCGTGCGGAGCCGCGCAACCTGCCGGGCGGCACTCACCTCCCACGGGCTGCACCGGCCGCAGCAACGCGGCCGCCCGCCACAGCCGGCCAGCCCTGGCTGCGCAGGAACCGGACGAACGGCGCGATGATCTGGCGGCACGGCCCCCGCCAGCGGTGCGCGCATGTATCGGCGGCGACACACACGCCGGTGCATCCTGCGGCACCTCAACCGCACGCATGGCCGCCTGCGGCCGCTGCTCGCCCTGCTGGTCCTCCTGTGAGGGTGCAGTGGCCGCATGCAGGTACAATTCGTTCCTGAGCCTGCACCGCAGCAACCCGACGACGAAGCTCTGCCCGACGTATGACATCGACCTCGTGTGGCACGCCCACATGGCGATGCCGCGCCACTACAAAGCTGTCACGGAGGGTCTGCTGGGGGCGCCCCTCGCGCACGACGACTCGATCAACGACCGCTCGCCCGGCGCAGAACTGCCGTCGCTGCAGGCGCACACCGAGCGCGTCTTTGCGGAGGCGGGCCAGCAGTTCTTCCAGCCGGGCGGAATGTTCCGCGGCACGCCCGCGCGGCTGCCCCCGCAGCAGCTTCTCAGCTGCCTCCCCGGTGCGGCGCCGCTACGCGTATCCCCCCCAGCGTCGCACCCACTCCCACACCATGCATGTACGCTGCAGTAATGCGTGCTGCATGCGCACAAACTCTGCCCGTGCTGTGGGTCGTGGCGCCAAGCAGGCAGAGGTTGTGCTCACATGTGTGTACATGCATGGAGCTCATGCATGTTCCGGCATGCAGAGGCGCCGCAGGCAGGTGCTGTGGTGGAGGTGGTGCGGTATGTGTGGAAGGCGCCGGACGGAGAGCCGGTGCAGCCGCCGGACGCGGAGGTCACTGGGTGGAGCCTCCAGAAGAAGAGCAAGCTGTCCGCGCTGCGCGCTGCGCCAGCCATGGCCTCCATGGCTGCCCCGTTGTGCATGCCGTCCGACCGCGACCTCAGGCTGCGGGTGAGGGTGAGCGAGGGGCCGTCCAGGAGCGTCACAGCCGCGGCCACGGAGGCGGCCAACCCTGCGCACCTGCTGCAAGTGCGCCCCCCTGCCTGTCTCTCCTGGTGCGGCCGCCGAGGGCGGATGGGGTGCGGTCCGAGGCGCTGCTGGGGGGGCCTCCAGCGGCATTGCAGCTTGAGAAGCCAGGGCGGCGCAGCACACCTTGCCGGGGCCTGGCTGGGCACGCAGCCGAATGTGGCAGGGCCGCGGCCGCAGCAGTAGTGTGTCTGACGGCGATGCCGGGCGGGACCACATGACCTCTGTGTTGCCATGCGGCTGTGAAGCGGGCAGCTCAGGCTGCGATGTGAAAGGCTGGCGCCCCCCCGCTGCAGGGGGCCGCTGTGTGCCAGACCCGGGCTTCGAGCTGTTTGGAAGCTTCGCCTCCACACGGACGCACTCTCGCAACACGGCCTCACATGCGTTCTGGACATGTACCTCCTCGTCACCGTCTGCCGACGGTGCTCCGCCCCAGAGCCCTTCCAGCGGTCGCGCGAGGGTCTTCCCCGCGAAGCCAGCCAGGCCTCAAACGACGGGCGTTGGTACATGCAGGGGGGGAGCGGCGGTACCGAGGTGGCGCTCAGCGTGCCACTCAAGCTGAAGCTCGCCGCTCCCAGGGAGTGGCTACTTGTGGTGACGCTGCGGGTGCGGCCGCGCTACGACGCCGTCTCCTGCCACCTGCCGCGGATGTCCGGAGCGCAGTCCCTGGCTGCAGGCGGCCCCCGCAACTCTGCCGTGGCTGAGGTGTCCCAGCCCGGGCTGCTGCTGCCGGTGTCCGCCGTCAACGACGCCGGCCCCCACGAAGCCGAAGTGCTGTCCTTCCCCTGTCACCTGCGCGGCGATGCAGCTCGGGGCGGGGGCCCTTCCATGACGGTGCGCTGTGACCTACCCTGGCCGCTGCCATCGTCAGACCTGCTCGTCTGAAGCTGTTGTACGATGCCGCTTTGCACAGTGAATGGGCAAGTGAATGAGCATGTCGGCCTGGCTTAGGGGGCGCCCCCGCGCGCACAGGCAGCTGGCGTTGTGAGCACGCCCACAGGCATCACGCACACCCACGCAGCTGTCTGCATCACCCCGCTGCGTCGCCCCTGTGCATCGGCGAGTGGAGCGCAGCGACAGCAGCTGCGCCCCTGCCTCCGCGCGCACAGGGTGGAGCACCGCCTGAGTAAAACTCGAGCCAGGTCCGCTGCCGGCGCCTCCCACCCAGCCGGCAATTGCAGGTCAAGATGACCAACACGCTGAAGCATGACGCGACAGTGGTGGAGGTCTTTGCGGCGCCGGACGGCTCCGCCGCGATGCCAGCCCCTGCCGCGTGCGCGCGGTCTCTCAACCTGGCAGACCTGCCGCAAAAGGCGTCTGTTGCTGCCGGCGTTCCTGCTCTGCACGTGGCCGAGGCGGAGCGCGCTTTCCTCCTCCGCAGTGGCAACCATGACTGGGGCATCCTCATCGGTGTGCCTCGCCTCAATCCGCCCCACCCCCGTGTCGCCTCGAGGTGCCCCCCGCGCTGCGTGACCTGACAAGCGAGGCTCCGCTGCACCGACCACCTAGAGCTTCCCAGAATTCAGGCGCAATTGGTAGGACCGTACAGTTCCCTGCAGCACCCCGACTGCGGGGCTCACCTGGCAGCATGCCCCTGTCGCTGCCACCTCACCCGAGGCGCCCTCGCCCGCCCCGCAGCGGTCTGCCAGTGCCCTGACGCGTGCCGCATGCATGCAGCCTCGTGGGTGGGCCTGTCTGGCCACAAAAGGCCGCTCGGGACTCACAGTGCTACCACCGCCACCCGGCTGTACGTCCTGGACGACCCAGGTGCGCCCGGACCTGGGCTGCTGTCCGTGTGGCCTCAAGGGGCCCTCTGAGTGTGTGGCCCGAGCCACACGCCGGTGTCAAGCATTGGGTTGTGCCTGTGACAGCTGACCTTCGAAGTGAGCGGTGCCAGGGTGCAGCACCACGGCGGCAGCGGAGCATGAGCGGCGGCTGCGCAGCTGGGTTGCGTTCCCCGGCGGTGCCGCGGCCTTCTGCGCCCCCGGCCCGCTGGCACGTCCGCGTGTGAACGTCAACTACCTCTGCCTCCGCCACACGCGGCTGCCCGCGGCGCACTCCCGCTAGTCGCTGCTGCCTTCTCAGGGGTTCTGCAGCTGCCACCGTGCTGCATCGCTTAGCCACTCCAAGGCAGCAACGCCCGCAGCGTGCCTGCCTTGACACGCCCCAGCCGCTGCCCTGCAGATATGCACTCCCGAGACGGTGCCATGGACGACATCTTCTGTGGGGAAGGTGGCATGGCCAAGCTCAGCATCGACGAGAGCGAGGGCACCGCGCGCCTCGGTGCGCTTCCCTTCCCCATACTCACACCACGCAGAGCACGCATGCGATCTACCAGATTCGCCGCACGCGGTTGTTTTGCGCCACAACCCTGGCGGTAGCCTCCGCGTGATCGCGCTCATGTGCACGCCTCTACCGTGTCGCCAGTGCCTCCGCAGGCCCCGTCACCCGCCTCCGTCGAATCGGACGGCCGGTCGGAGGTGGTCGCTTCGAAAGGGTCTGCGTTCATCAGCACAGCGGCCAGTGTGACGTGTACACCCCTCCTCTCAGTTGTGCCTGATACGAGGGCTCATTGGTTGCGCGGATGACGATAGAGGTCCGCCTCAAGGTGACCCAGCTGGAGCTTGTCAACAGTGGGGCACCCGCAAAACAGTCGAGCAGATTGACATGCTGTGTAGCGCACATTGCAGACTTTGCGGCGGAGCTCAGCAGCGCGAGGGAGGCTGGCAGGTTTGCGGCGCTGCTTGCGGCGATCGCGACATGCCGTGCGCTGCTCAACGCACAATGCATGCCGTGCGGCCGCTACGTGCTGGAACCTGAGTACCCGCGGCGGGCGCTGGAGCGGCTGGCGGCAGACACCGGCAGGGCGCCGCTTCTGCGCCTCCACCGGTGGTGCTCGCCCGTGCTGCAGTGCTACCTGCTGCCCACGAACGGCCACATCATCACGACTGTGCCGCTCGGCGGCGGCGACGGAGCGCCACCGCCGGCGCGGTGCCTCCCGTGGTTGGGAACGACGGACCCGGAGGCGATCGCGGCGCTGATGGTGGCCTGGTGGAACGGCCCGCCACAGGGCGAGGCGACAGGCGTGGTTGCCCCGCGCAACAACGCGTGGCTACGGGAGCATCTGGTGTTCCGCCCGGGGGACATGTACCTGCACGGCGGTGACGGCGGCGCAGGGTGCGGCGGCGGCGGATGCGGAGGCGGATGCGGCGGCTGCGGTGGCTGATGGTTCTCCAAGGGTGCTCAGGCCGAGGGCGGCAGGTGCCGATGCCATGGCGGCCGCGACTGGCCTCCAGCCTCAGCACGGCTTCGCTCTATCCGTTTCGTCAGGATACTCCGCGCTTGCGTCGCGAGCTTATCACCGTCTCTGTTTGCCTGTTTCAGGCCCGCTTTGACTGGCTCAGGAGGCTCGGGTGTTCGACAGCGCAAGGGGCGGCTGGCTTCTCTGTACATGTGCTGTAAACCGTAGAGCTTATGAATGTCTTGGCAGATGGCGTTGATGCAAGCATTGAAATCCCCACCCTTTGTGCAGCCAACAGTTTCCCCCCCCCGGGACTGAGATTGACTCAACGGCCACCGGGAAGCGGTCAGCAGACATGGTTGACATCCTACTTTTCCAACACAACTTTGTGGCAGAGATCAGCACGGTCACTGGTAATAACCCACAGTCAGCGAATAGGACCTCCGCATGGCAGTCATACTGGTGCATACCAAAAATGAGCCGCAGGGCCACTTTACAGATGGCGTCCATCTTGTCGAGCTAATTTTTTGGGTGCAATCCAGGCTTCTGCTCCGTACATGTGAGACATTGGGACCACTGCATAGATGCGCTGATGGCTCCCTTAAGTCTGCTACCGCCCCACAGTCTTACTCATCAATAGGTTCACACATGCATGTGCACTCCTGGAACCGGTCCGGCGAAAGGTATTTGTAAGATGATGACAGGGACCGACTGGATGCACGTCCGGTGTCACCATGTGTAAGTACACATGAAGGGTAGACACCAGTCACCCATGACAAACACAACAGAGTGCATCATTGCGCAGTTTGAATGCCTGTGCGCATCAGGTGTGCAAGCTGCTGCACTCGAGTCTGTCCGACACTACAACCTGTCGCTTAATGCACTTGATCTGCTGCATGAGGTGTCCATTTGGCAAATGGCCCATGTCATGAATTCATTTGGCGAGAGTGGATGGCTGTTGCCCCGGTACAACTGATGCTGGGTGGGTGTACACACGGCTGCAAACGATCGGACAGTCGCAGGTTATCGTGGAAATACCATACCAACGCAGCACTGCCGTCTGATCAGACACGGGCCAGCTGTACCACAACCATGGCAAACACATTCAACCTCATAAACAGGGCTTCCCAGGTACACAAGCATTGCAGCCGATCCAGCCAACAAGCGCAAAGCAGCACGCCCTCTCGTGCCTCAGCACCCGGCCAGTATCATCGGTGCACGTCACAGCGCACAAGGGGCTGCCGGGCCTGACCTGCAGCCGCATGGCCTTCTGCAGAAACCGCAGTCCTGCAGCTCATCGACAGCAGCTCGGAAACACGGCTGATGCACCACGGGCGCGTGTATCAGCCACAGCTGCGGGCGGCCATGTCCATTGCGCAGCTGCCCCCGGCACCGGCGCAGCAGCGGCAGGCGCCATGCCTGGCCTCTGCAGCAGACATCACGCATGGCCCCCAGCGCCACGGCGCGGCGGCATCATCCAGCATCACCACCACAGACAGCACAACGCGAGGGGTCAGCGCGACTCTCAGGCTGAGCTGCTCCTCACCGCATGCGGGGTGGCGCAGGCGCCTCTCCGCGGAGAAGCGCGGCACGGACCGCCAGCACCGACGTGTCCCGGCCGGGGAAGCATGCAAGCCGAGTCGCCCCCGCAGCCGCACGTTCGGCACTGTATCTCGGCCGGCCTGGGCCACAGGCGTCCTGCACGCCCCGCTGGCGGGGCTGGACCGCGCAGCCCGGCCCGCCCTCCTCAGCACGGCCTACAGCGGCACCATGGCGAGCGGCGGTCTCGGGCAGCGCATGGCTGGGGCCTGCAGGCGCATGCTGTGTCCGGCGGGCATGGCCACCGCTTGCCGTCGGTGCCAAGCGCGGCCATGTGCGTTCATCACCGCCGCGGCCAGCTGAGCGCTTCGCTGCAGGCTCGAGGTCGACCTGGGGCTGGCCGGGCTGCGGCGGCGGTGTAGGTGGCACCCGGGGGCGCAGCGCTGGAGGACGTTGCGCTGGTGCAGTGCCGGGGGTGTGTGGGGGAGCTGGCCGCGGGACTGTGTGGGGGCCACTCTCGAGTGCAGGGCGCAGTCGCTTTGCCGAAACCCTGCCAGGGCTAGGCGCACTGAGTCGGCGACGCTGAGGGGGTGCCACGTGGCCTGGAGATGCCGCACCTGCCGAGGCCAGTGCGGGCGCGGACAGCCTCGGCTGGGGTGAACCTTCGGCCTCTGGGGTCGTTTGCACGGCACGATCACAGGTCTGCCGCCGGGGGTGGGCTGCCGCAGAGATGTGGCCGTGCGCAGCGTCTGCCAGTGGCCGTGAAGCCATGTTCCGAGGCCGCACTGGCTGATGCTGCAGGGCACCCCGGCGCGGGCTGGGCATGGTGGGTGGGCGGCAGGGGCGCTGCTCGGGGCGCGCAGCAGCGGGCGCAGCAGCTGACACGGGCCCGCCTGCGCCGCCCGGATGGGGTGGCTGCGGCGGGGGGGTGATCTGACCATCAGGTGTTTGCGTGTGCGGGGGTTGTGCCTGTGTAGGCTGCACCTGTGTAGGCTGCAGCTCTGTGAGCTGGGACTCCGGCTCTGCTGCCTGCAGCTCTGTGGGCTGGGACTCCAATCGCATCAACTCAGTGGGGTCCAACTCCACGGGTTGAACGTCTGTGGGCGGCACCTGTGTAGGCTGTAGCTCCGTTTGCTGCAGTTCTGCTGGATGGAACTCAAACTCTGTGGGCGGGAGCTCTGTGGGGCGCAGTTGAGAGGGCGGCACTGGACAGGGCTGCGCCAGGGGGAGCTGCGACTGCACCGGCTGTGCCTCCATCAGGTGCGACGGTGACGGCTGCCGTTCTGCCGCCACGCGCCACGCTTCACATGACGCATTAGCGAGCGCTACTGCAGGCAGCGTCGCCTGCATCAACGGCGGCAGGCGCATGTCCTGCGACCGCGATACCATGGCTGCCGGGCTGCCGGGCGCCGGCGTCCTGGTTGCCCCACGGTGCGCGTGCCTAGCCATGGCGCGCTCCGGCAACCAGGGTGACGCGGTGGCACCGCCGGGTTGCCGCCGGGGCGATGGTCCTGCCGCCGCCTGCGCAGGCGTCAGTGAATGCCGGGCCTCTGCTTTCCGGGGCAGGTTGACATCGCTGCACAACGCCCGCCTCCGCGTGAGGCTCGGCAGCGGCGCGTTAGCGGCGGCGGTGACGACGTGGAGCATGCTGTTGCCGATGCTCGACAGCGGCCGTTGCACCGGGCCTGCCGCCCGCCCTGATGGCTGCAGCTGCGGGGGCGGTGGCAGCGCGGCAGGGCTGCGGCTCTGGCTTGCATCCTGAGGTGACCGGCCGGCATGGTCATGGCGCGCGCCGGCATCTGCCGCTGCGGGCTCCTCATGCTGCGGTAGCATACCAGTGTTGGGGAATGCAGCTGCGAGGGCAGCCTCCATTGCGTCGGCGGCTTGCGCTGTCAAGCTCTGGCCAAACTGGACGCCTGCGCGCGGGGACGGCTCGGGGGTGTCCTCCCGGGTGCGCTGCGTGGCAGACGGTGCCGACGACGCATTCTCCGTCGTGCCGTCGTCCGCTGAGCTGATTTCAACTACCGGTGAGTCTGCTGGTGTTTGCAGAGAGCCGCTGGTGTCAGGCACGGGCGAAGCCTCAGGGGGCGGGTCTGCGCTGGCCGCCGGGAGGGCAGCCACAGGCACGCACTGGGGCTGCGATGGGGCGGCGTGGGATGGGCTGCGCTCTGGTTCAGAGGCAGGAGAGCTTGTGGCCTGAGGCTGTGGCCGCTTACGCTTGCAGCTGGGAGGCGTGGCCTCGGTGACTGCCCTCCTGCAGGCGGCCAGAGTTCCTGGCGAGCAGACCACCGCGGCGCAGGCCGCTGCTGCAGGCGTGCGAGCGTTCGGGCTGCTAGCCTGGCACACCACTGCTGGTGCGATGGCAGGCGTCTGATTGGCCTGTGCTTGATTCGGCGTGTTCGCAGCATCGACTATCTGACCTTGTTCAGTCGCAGCCGACCTGGCTATGTCTGACACAGACTCAGCAACCTGCTGCATAGCTTGGCAATCCTGCCCATTCAGGTGATGCTTCTTCCCAAAGCTTGGCAGTGTGTTGTATGATGGCGCCCCTGGCAAAAAGTCATGCCGGGCCAAGACGTGCATGCTCCACTTTTCTTTTGTACCATTGAAACAGGTTCTGTGCGCCTCAGGTGTAGCCTTAGGATTCGTGTCGATCTTCATCTGAAAAGCAGTATGATTGGCTTATCAGCATACATTTCGGGAAAAGGGGAGGAACACCGATGTGGCAGACAGCGGAGTGGCTGTTGAAGGCACGATAGAAATGACCTGAGCAACCCAAACTACATCCACCGCCTTGACCACAGACGAACTGACAGACCGCGCAACACACCGTCAGGTTGTTAATCAGAACAACGTCCCCCCAGTGCAGCGTGGGCAGGTCGCTGTTGGGCAAGAAGTACAGGACTATCTTGCAATAATACTGCCTTGGCCCAGTCGAGAGTTGCCTGTCCATAGAGTCATCGGTAACGCTGAATATCAGTGAGACTGCAAGAAGAAGTAGCTCAGCGTGGCAGAACGTAAGTCGCGATGGCATCGCAGTGGGTAGGTTGCCTCCGTGAGAGCAAAGCACGCGAAGCTCCAGCAGTCCGCAGGCGGATGCGCACTGTCCCTGTTCCTGGCCTTCACAGATTTTGGAACTTCATGCACCCATCCTATGACCGTGCAACCGCTGATTGGCTTGCCATGGAACTTGTTTAGCAAAGAGCTCAGCAGATGAAACATTGGTGCGGTGCAGTCCTTGCGCAGATCAACCGGAGATGCAGTTGTTGAAGACAGGCAGAATCGCGTAGTGAAGAGCGTATGAGTGATTTGGCTGTCTACATGCAGAAGGCTGGCTCGTATCGCATCGCTCGTGTTTGCAGCGCTGTTGTGAACATCGGCCAGACTGTCGATCAAGGCGTCACTGCCACGCACAAAAAATGCCACTGGCCATGCAGACTGCTTCAGACGGTACTGTTGACGCCTCCAGCATTAGCTGGAAGTGAAGCCGTCCCACATGTTGCGTTTGGACTGTGCGCTTGCTCATGTCGCATGCATTCTACACTGCTGGCCCGAAGGGCGGTCCGAGAATGATGCCGCGTGAACGATGAGGGCATTAACGTGTCGGACAACTTACGAGTGCACAGGCAGTGCGTGAAGCTGTCAAGGCAGAGCCCGAACAAACCACGCGGGAACGTCCCGTACATGCTACTTTGTTGCGGAAAAAAGTCGTGCGCTCTTCTCATAAGATTCCGGAGCACCTTCGAATTTGCATGCCGAGGCTCTGGCAGCCCTGGCCACGGTAAGAGATTGAACACAACTAGCGATGTTCAGCGAGGCATTCAACGAGCTCGTGCCTGACTCGAGCGTTTAGATCCCGTGCATTCCCGTGCATGGCGTGGAAGGGGATAGTGCAAGCACAGTAGATGCTTGGCGGTATGAACATAGAGGTTTCTCTAGATGCGGATGGGCCACACAGGCCACTGGCTACAGTGAAGCACAAACGGTTCATTAGGGACCTTGATTTCGCAATGCAGCAGCGCAGAGAGGTTGCAGATGTACGTCCTTCTTGGAAGCAGTCTGGCGGTGGGCCAAGCAACTGAGATGCAGTCCGCCACCCGCTCCACCTGACTCTTTTCGAAGATGATCAGGAAGACAGCTGTATGTAGATGGAGACCTTGATCAAACAGCAAAAGGAAGGTGCCATCAGAAAGGCTGCATTGCTGCGTGCTCATCAAGTCCTGCATCCAGCTGTTCATGGGGCGGACCAGAGCAACAGTGATGCCCGCACGGTATGCCATCATTCCTATTGTGTTCCGTAGTTATGATCACAGCAAAGGGACTGGATGTCAGTCATGGTCTGCTTTGCAAGAATAAGTGCAGATATTCACTTGCATGTGATGTCTCTGCGGTTCACGCAGGTCTCATGTGTTGATGCTTTCGAACAGTACCGGTTTCCTTTCAGGGCACAGATCATAATCCACAGCCATCGTGTAGCATTGATAAATGTTCAGCCAACGCATCGCCAGCAGACGTGGCTGTCGAGAAGAACATCATTCAGCAGCTCAGGACGAAGTCCAACACAAATGCAAGTCGAACAGTGGCAGAAGCAGAGACAGAGTGCCTGCCCGCGCAGCAAGCAGAGGCAGAAGTAAAGCGTATGAGAGAATTGGTGGATGCAGCATTGAATGGCACAGCGCCTACAGCACCTACCAACCCTTGTGAAGCGCCTTCCGCAGAGCATCTTCATTCTGCCAAGGCAAGCACGCACGGAATGGAAGAAGCGGTACCTGAAGTTGGTGCAAACGTGGATATGGCTAATGCTTCAACTCAGGATGGCGCTCATCAGGCAGATGTGAACGCCATTGTGTCTGCCAAGGCTTCGGCGAAGCCAGGAATCGGGAGGCGGCCCATGTGGGCGGTCACAGAGGACGAGGCGGAGGCGATGGAAGCTGCAGAGGAGAGCTGCCTGCTGGAATTTGCGGAGCAGCTTGACATTGATGCTCTTGCTGCGCAACTAAGCGATGCGGAACTCGCGGACGCCATGCGGGTGTGACTCTTGTCCAGGGTCATTGGCAACTGGCTGACTGTGCTAGGCTGACCCAATCTTGCCAGCCGTCGCTGGCCGTGGGCTGCCCGAAGGTCATCTGTGTAGATTGCGGCATGCTCTTTGACCACGGAATTGTGGTACCCAAGATGATTGGAAAGGTGGCGTAAGCAGAGTCACAGTGGGTTGTCGTGGGCCTCAGCTGCAGGTCGGTCTGTCCTTCTCATGTGCCTGTAAGTGGTTCAGCGAGTGTGATTCCAGGCCCTGAACAGCCAAGACGGGCAAGATGCAGCGAAGGACAGCCCTGCGGAGTGGAGGCGCAACTTTGTGCGAGCCATAAACTGTGTTGCAAACCAAGCAGCCGCGAAACAGAGGGATGCGAGGTGGCACAGCCCGCCGACTGGGGCCACATGCAGCGAGGCGCCCAGCGCCGCCGTGTCCTTGACAGCATCTGCGGCTGCCAAGGCTGCGGTAGCCTCTGAGCAGTGCAAGGCATTGCAGCAGAGGCAGGCAGAGGCACACGCTCAGGGGCAGCCTGCATGGGACGCCTGCACATGTGTTGGGGAGCATGGGGATGCGGGGGGGCTGCAAAATAGCAGGAGTGATGGCTGTGCGCCAGAGCCGGAACCCGGGCGTCGCCTGGCTGCAACCATGGTTGATATGTTCCGGGAAAATCCCGAATTCAAGCACCTCCACTCGGCCAGGTCCTTGAAGGTACTTTTGGAACAATCTGCCTGCTGCGAGAATCCTGGTGACTTGGCTGTGGCCGTGGAGAGTGAGCCTGTGCTCCTGGTGTTGTGAGCCGGTTCCGGACAAGAGCAATCGTAGTATGTCGTACAAGTGACTGAATGCATTGCCATGAAGCCCGCACCCTGAGACTATCGATCCAGTTGTGAAATGGAGGTCTGCATTGTAAGTGGCGAAGAGATAATGTGACGGAAGAGGAGTTGGATTGAAGTGAAAAAGTCTGTCAAGCCGAAACTTGGGCTATAGCGTTGGTGTCAAGTGATATGTTTACTCGATGGGAAATCACGAGACCTGTGGCACACATATAAAACGAGACGATGCGATGAGCATGCACAAAATAGATAGTCTTCCCGGCCGGGAATTGAACCCGGGTCTCCCGCGTGACAGGCGGGGATACTAACCACTATACTACCGAGAACTGATGAACCACATCAATTCATATTCCGATGTTTGGAAAAATTATATATATTCTAATTTTATTTTCGGGAAAGAATACATTTCCAGGCGTTTACCGGTCACACACTGCTGTTGATTCACAGAGAGCCTTTTACACAGACCGCGGGTCATGTGAATCTCCGGCAGTGGCAAGTGATCATGACACGAAGCAGCGAGCTCCCCAAGAAAGGGGGGCAAGCATGGGTCACTGCAAAATTGCAGTGCTATGTCCGCACCATGTACCACAACGAATCCGTGTAGATCTGCGATCAAGAGTGCACAAATTACCAGCGACGGCTATGAACATCGTAGACACGTGGCAGACCGTGTGCGCAGGTCGTGCTGGGGCGAGCAGATTTACACCGTCTCTGGGGGCGTGCTGCGCGGCGCCTGCAAGCGTGACCCACCTGTCGCCGGCAATGTGCTCTCAACCAAGCGTCCGAAATGCGCACTTCCGCGTCATGCCAGCCGCTCGAACGTAAGGTCCCAGCGCCACAAATCACGGCAGCACGGACAGCACGGGCAGTGCTACGCAAGGCACGCAGCACGCGCACGGCGTTGTGGCCAGCGCTCAAAGTTAAACCGGTCGAGGTTGAGCTTTGTAAACAGAGGACCGTGCATCACTGCCGACCAGCTGGCGTTCAGTGTAGTGATGGTGCACATCCAGCCAGGGCGCATCAGCCGGGTGTGTTGCCCCGCCACAGCGCCGGCTCCACCCGGCAAACTCTCATCCAAAGCACACCCCTACAGTGCACGTACTCTAGGCTACAGGCCATCAGGTTCTAGGCATGACTCGTGCCGACGCAAGGTGCCGGCATGCACCGCGTGCGACCATGGAGACGGGCGGGTGTGCGCAACTTGCAGGCGCGCCCAGCGTCCCACTGCACGATCACAGCGACACATGCATGACCCGCAGGCCGTGGTCTGCTCCGGACGATGCCAGCTTCACGGAGCCGTCTGCCATCTCCTGGAACTCTAGGGACTTGACAGCTGCCCCGTGCCGGTGCCCCACATCAGGCCGCCACACCTGCACCCACAAGGCGCCGTCGCCGCAGCCATGCACAGGCCGTCCGCACCGCCTGTGGCGGCGCACTTGCGACTCTGCATTCCTTCCATGGCGTGTGAAGAGCGTACACACCCTCAGCACTCCAATGCAGCACCCGCCGGCCTGAGGGGTTGTTACGGGTGGCCGCCGCGCGCGGCACGAGTGGCGCCCACACTGCCGTGCGGGACACGGCTCTCAAGCACAGCTGTGCGGTGTCGCAGGGCGCTGACGTCGGCAGCCGCGCTGCCAACGTCCCAGGAGCCGACAGACATGCAAGCTAGCAGCCAGGTTTCTTTGTGGATCATGCAGACGTGTTTGGCGTGGTACGCCGCAGGGCGCAAAGTCCCAGATGGCCATCGCGTGTTCCGGAGAGGCGCACCCGCTCGAGCCGGGCCGCGCCTGCAGCCACTTGCCCAATGGCAAACAACTCCAGCTCCCCATTCTCAAAGCCTACGGCAAGCACGTCCAGGCCCTGTGCGGACGGCCTGGGTGCAAACGCTACCGCAGTCACTGCGGCCTGCAGCCCCGACGCTGTGGCTACAGGTGCGGTGGGCACCTGCGGCGCTGCCGGGTCAAACGGCCACACCTTGAAGACTTTGTCGCGCGAGCCGGTCGCAAACGCGCGGCCGTGTGGCGCCCATGCCGCCGCCCAGACGATCCGGTCGTGCGCCTTGCGCCTGCAGCCGATCTCCGCAAACGGCGGCGCCGCGCCCGGCTGCCGGTCTGGCGGTGGGGGTGCTGCGCCAGCAGTAGCGGTGGCCGCGCGGGCGTAGAGGCAGAACGACCGGTCCCGTGACACTGAGAGGAGGAACCGGCCATCCGCGGAGAAGCGCAGCTGTGTGATGGTGAGGGAGTGCCCTGGCAGCTGCTGCAGGCAGGGCTCCGCAGCATGCACGTCCCAGACGCGAATTTCAGCGGCCGCGGCGGACTGCGCTTTGCACGCCGACACGAGGCAGGACCCATGCGGGCACGCGGCCAGTGCAAACACGTCGTTGCCGTGACCATACAGCTTCTGCACCTCTGGCCACAACGTGGCCGCGCAAAGGTCTTCCTCGAGCGGCTGGCCCTGCAGCGGCCATGCGTGCTCAAGTGGCTCGGTGCGAGGTAGGGGAGCACCCAGCACGGCAGACGCGCCCTGTGCGAGGCCTGCGGACCGCTGAAAACATACGCCGGGAAGCGGAGTACAGCAGGCAGGCAGGTGCCAGGGTCCAGGCCTGGTGAGCCAGGCCGACGGGGCGCACCTGCACCACCATGCCTCTCGCCGTCGGGGCCATGTCCGGGCCCTCAGCGTACGTCCCCGCCGCGCCGTTCGGCACCGCATTCTCCTCCTCCCCGTCCCGGACTGCCTTGTTTGACAGCCCGAGGGCAGGCGCCGCAGCGCTCACGCCGGCATCCCAAAAGCCACCCTCAACCGCCGGCGCGACCTCGTCCCACTCGACCTGCCGCAGCGCCGCGAGCGACTGCACGAACACCCTCGGGGCCGCAAACACGCGCACCACCTTCTCCTCGGACGCGCTCGCAAACACGTAGCGCCACGCGGCGCCCGCTGTGGAGCGCGGCTGCGGCACCTCAGCCACAGAGTGGAAGTCGTGGCCGTGCACCTGCGGCCGTGCAAACTCAAACCAGCGGCCGCCGCGATCCCGCGCGTGCAGACGCAGGGTTTGGTCGGCGGCCGCCGTCAGCAGGCACTCCCCATCAATCGCCCACGTGTGCGACAAGATGCCCCTCCAGTGGCCGGTGATGCACGGCTGTGGCAGCAGCGGCGGCCGCGCACGTGGGTGCGCCACCGCGCCGCCACACCGCCGCCGCCGCCACACGTGGATTGCGCCGGTGTAGCTATTCGTCATGAGCCATTCCGCATCCACGCTTGCGCATGCTGTGTAGTACCCTAGCGAGTCTGCCCCTGCACGAAGCACACCACACCTACCTGACCGACGCCGCGCAGCAGCCGCAGCCCCACCCGCGATTGCATGCATGGACATAGCACACCTCGGTCCGGCGGCGTGCGCTCGGAGCACGTGCTCGCACAGCATGCATGTGTCGCATGCTCGTACCCGCGTCACCGACGGACTCCTCGCACATCCACAGGCCGCTGCCCGGGTCCGCCGCCCACAGCATCATCGTGCGGTCCATGGATGCCGTGACCAGCATGAGGCCGCTCACGGCCTCCGGGTCGTCCGCCGCGGCCACGCCTGCGTCGGCGCTCGCACCTCGCGCCGCGCTTCCGCTGTGCTGCGTGCTCCGATGCACCCAGCACACGCTGTGCACCCAGTCCTCGTGCCCCAGCAGCACGCCGCAGACGCCGGCTTGCAGCTGCAGCGAGGCGGCCTGGAAGGTGTGCTTCTGAGCGAAGGAGATGAGGAAGGAGACTGCAGCCTCGGTGGCATCCTCCTGCACAAGCTACGGCGTGGATACGTGCATGGTGCATGCGTTCCATGGGGACGGCTGCACCGCACGCCGGGCAGTCTCGTCATGGGGCCTCGCGCGTTGGAACGATGCCACCAGCCAACACCGGGCGCGAACGGGAAGGCCACGAGGTGGCACCTCGCATGCATGTGGAGCACAGCACTGTGGCGCTGCGGCCCCCACCACGCTGCCACTGCGGAGGCACCAGCCGGGCGCGGCCGCAGGGCGTGGAGGTGCACTCGGTGCGGTCTCGCACGCGGTGCCTGGATGCGCGCAACCGCAGGTCCGAGTGGGGCAAGCAGAGTGATTGGCAACGCTGTGTGCTGCATCTCGGCGTGTGGTTCTGCCGTCATGAAGCACGGCGCGAGGGGCACTGGTGCCGCGGGACACGGGGGGCAGTCAGGAGTGGCACGAGGGGTCCGGGTGGAATGGAACGAGGGCGGCGGCATGTGGCTGCAGCGAGGAAGGGGCGGGGGGTCGCACGGGCGCTGCAGGCTGCTTGGCTGGGTCCGTGCATGTCAGGCGCCAGAGGCGCGCTGTGCGGTCATGCGAAGCGGAGGCCACGAAGATGTGGCGGGCGCCCGAGGGTGCGGTGGCGGTGGTGGCGGCAAGGCTGCCGATCCAGTTGTCGTGGCCCCGGAGGGTGCACTGCTGGTGGAACGTGCCACCAGGCGGGCGCGTGAAGACGCGGATGGCTGCGTCCACGCCCCCCAGGAACAGCAGCTGCCTGCATGCGGCCGGCCTGTGCGGCAGAGGAGCGGCCCGTGCGCATCGACACTGGAGCATGCAGGCGCACCATGGCGCCGCGGCTGGTTGGCACCCAGCCACACATTGTGATGGCAGCCGATGCGTGCCACTCTACCGGAGTGCAGATGCTGACGTTGCAGAATCATCAGAGGGGAGCTCTGTTCAGTGTGAGCAAACACAGGGGCTGGATGGCGTCGGTGTGTGCTGCCACAGGAAGGTCCTGTCAGGAACCAAGACCAGGTGGGTCCGCTGTGTACTGGCAGCGACACACCAGCTTGCTAGCCCTGGAATAGGGCAGAGTGCGGCGCTCTTTTGCATGACGCTCGTAGTGAATGCCTCATGGAGTTCCATGGCTCCACCAGAGTCGACACGCCAGCAACAACAGGTCGAGTCGCCGGCAACGCTGACGAAATCCACCGATTGAGAAGACTGTTCCATCACGCTAGCGATACCATTTATTGTACTGGAGTGGGCGCTGCCTGGCGCCCTCATCTGAAGTAGCTCTTGGCTGCCGTTTGCATGTATCGCCCACACGGCAATACTGCCATCAGAAGACCCCGAGACTAACAACCTGCCTTCATGCCCGGGATGTATAGGAAGCCAGTGGACATAGGTGACTCGCTCCTTGTGGCCCAGCAGCGACTGGCTTGTGCGCTGTACCTGTGCCTGCACCAAAGCTGTCCCCTGCTTCTGCAACACGCCTGAACTTGCGGTGCGCGTTGAAGACGGCAGCGAGCATCCATGAGCAGCACAGCAGGAATCTTGTAGAATGAAAAGCGACTCTACCTCTGGTTCGAAAATGAGGACGAGCCGATGAGACGCGTACGCTACCAGCCGTTTCCCAGCGGAATCGACAGTCCAATCAACGGCCCCTGATGCAGGATTGCAGCCATTGCTAAGATAATCCAGTCTGGTATCCATCATCTTGTTCCTACGTGTGCATGGTGTGATCGACAAGGCTGAATGCTGCGCATGTGGATACGTGTCGCACAGCATGTACACCAGTGTGTTACTATTCCGAAAGAGCAGCGCGAGATGAGGCCAAGGCTCTGGCATCTTCCTGAAACATTTCTCTCTGGCTAGCACCTTACGGGAATGTCTATCTTGTGCCGATGTGCAGGAGTGTGTAGATGTGGTGCAATGCATGTCAGTGACAGCAGCCACACCAGTTGAAACGAAAACACGAGTTTCCGGTCCCTGCTGGTCCAATCCCATCAGCTTTGGGGAAGACAGGTTTGACCTTTCCTATGCAACTTTCGCCACATCAGTGGTCCTTCCACTGGACAAGCCTGCACACCTGACCATGGCGCATGTCAAGCAGCCCAGGGGAGACCCAAGCTCCGTGCGTACTTGTGATGGAGCCTGTTCAGCAACACTTATTACGCAATACCAGGTAATACGCTCACCGGCGTACTCCATCTTATGTATCCAAATCCAACCCCAGCAAGCGCTCAGCCAAGCCAGTGCACCTCTACTGCGCTGCAGAAGTAATACGCAAGTACTGCAATAGACCACCAAAACCCCCAATGCATGGGGATCTCGTGCCCATGTTTTCTGTGCGCATGGATCACTCCCGCAGCACCGCCCATCAAACTGCAGTCACACCAGCACCGCCAAAGGCCGCATCCCTAGTGGCCACATCGGCAGCACTGCCAGCCTGCCTCAGCGGCCAGGTATCCCACATATCCGCTCGAGTCCAGCACTTGACCTGGCGCCACGCCACATATCCATCGACGAACTTTGAGAGGGACGTGTCGGCCAGCGGCGGGGTGCTGCACAGCGTGAACCCGCCGCCTGACGCCGTGTCGAGCTGCTCGCCGAGGAAGCGCTGCTTGTGGCGTGCCTGCAGAGGCCGGAACCGCCGCAGGAAGGCCGGCTGCGTCGGAGGAACGGCTACGCTGCTCCTCAGTGCCTCCAGCGCTGAACGCACAGCGAAACGTCAGCAATGCGGCTCAAGCGCAGGCACCCGCACACACTGCAGGACCGGCTCCAGCATGTGGCGACGTCCGGATGGCTGCGGCACGGAACGCTATGTTGGGCAACAATGCACGCACCTGACATTCGGACTGGCTGAACTGGCAGTGCGGCACTCCCAAAGTGCACAGCCACAGGCGGCACCGGCCTGGCGCGAGCCTTAGCGGCTTGCTCGGGAGGAGAGGCAAGCGGCGCATGGTCCACAGAGGGGTCGCCAAAAGTGCGAGCTCCTCGAGCGGAGGCGGCGCGCCCGGTGACAGTGCCGCGTGGCTGACCCTGCTCCAGAGCACCATGGGAACGCGGAGCTAGCACGGTGGCCTCACGGGTGAGCTGGATGCCGTGTGGGCATGGCGGAATGGCTGGAGATGCAGGGCGAAGCATGTCCCGCGGGCGGGAGCAGGCGACGCGGCGGCGGGCGTCGCCAGACAGAGGTGGAGGCTGCCGCATCTGCGGCGCCGTCCTGGGCCGCTGCGATCTGAGAGACACAGCCTTGCGGAATTCCCGCATGTCACCAAAGGTGACGACCCCGGGAGCATCTGGCCCCTGCAGCTCCGCCGGTCACGTCACTCGGGCAAGCGCTGCTGCAGCCGTGAGGCAGCAGGCACAGCAAGGGCTAGCACACACAGATGGCCGTGGCCTCCTACGGCATGGGGATCCCCTTATGCAGTGCATTAGGCCAGGCCTGAGCATGCGGGGCCATCGCTACCCCTCCAGCTCTCTCATGGTTGTCCTCGTGCCGGTCAGCAGTCGAGAATGTCAGGTTTTCCGCACTGCGCTATGACAGACATGCTCTCAGAGGCAATGGTCGGCGGATCAAGCTGTGCCATGGCTTTGACCACGGCTTCAGGCGGAGACGAGGGCGCGCCGGTAGCTTGGCCATGTACACGCACCGCACCTGAGTCAGGCCCTGCAGCAGCCCTCCGGATTTAAACAGTGCTGCATCTCCAATGACCTTCTTGCCACCCACCAGTGTCACAGAAGCTGGCCGCATTGACCCTTTTAACTTTTGAGAACTGAGTGCACGTGTGGAGGGAGCGCTCCACTGTGCGTTTGTGGCTTTCCTGCGCATGGCGGCTCGACTTGGGCTTTCCAAGTCCACGTCAGCATTGAATGTGCCTCGTTCAGTTGCGGCAGTGACAGGGCGTTTCGTGGAAACACTGGACTGCATGAGACAGTCGAGCTGTGATCTAGGGACATGGATAAGCAGTGACAACAGCTCTCTCCAGGAATCTGTGTACTTCCGCTTGGGATACCGCCCTACACTGTGCTTGTGGTCTACCAGATTGTCAAGCCTGCCAGCTGGAATGGGGCAGCAATGGCAGTATATTGGCCTGTTGGCAGGACTCGCACCTGACAGTGCGGCAACTAGGTCTGGGCACGACAGACTTGCGGACTGCCGGAAGTCTGCCTCTGCAAACATGTCATCAAGTAGATCAGAAGAGAAATGAATCTTCTTGGCTTGTACTGCCAACTTCAGATCATTCAGCGAGACACATGTAGCAGTTCTTCCAACAACAGCCTGCAGAAAGCTCGGCACAAGCAGTGCCTCAACTCGTTGTTCAGATAGCATGTTCAGCTATCAGTTCAGCGCTTGGGAGCTAGGCTTAGACGAGAATGGACAACATGTGGACCCTGTTTTAAAGGACATGGTCAGGATGATCCGGTAGTGGTAGCAGTAAGTCGTGTCAAGCAACAAAGTTCGGGAAGGCTGCTACACGGAAGAGTCCCGGCGAGCGCCAGAAGAGCGCGCAAAGTGCGCAGGGCGGCACAAGACATTGAGGATACAGGCATAGATTAGGCACAAGTAGCTGAGGGCAGTGACGTGCAGCTCTAAACACCCGCCCATTGTGCGACAAGTCAGCCTGGCTACCAGTGCGACCACCGGGCATGTGTTGATGGTGTACTTGGTGGGTCTCTGCACGATGTTTGTGTGCTTGCAGTTGCGGCTTCTGTGTGCTGGTGAAAGTGGCTAGCAATGAATGAAACCCCCTGACACATCGAAGGGATCACAAACATTGTAATCAATAACACATAAAGCAGCCATAAGGCGAGTGTATACACATCCAGTATATTAAGAATTCATATCCAGTTACAAACGATCAGGTGCTTGCATCACGAACAAGCAACCTGAACCTGAGAAAGTGGTTCTGGACCAAAATCTAATCAAGCCGTGAGCAGTGCTCACTTATTGTCTGACTACCCAGAACAAGTGCAGCAAGCACTGTATGACTCTTCTGAAATAAGTGTCGATGGTCGCATTCCAAAGCGGCGAGAGGGGAGTCTGTTGTCTACCAGATATCCTCAACCCGTGGCATATTCACATCCCTCCATGGCATGATCGGATGCTGTCCCTCTCAAAAACCGCTCCAACTCTGCAAAATTAGAAACCGCAAAATAGATACATGCGCCAGCAGCACACCCACTGGATGCCACGACTACTTCAGCAATGCCATTACCAAGCAAAACACAGCCTGGCAGATTTGTCTGCGCGCTGCGCTGGGGCTCTACAGACAACGATTCCCTTACTTGCAGGTCAGGACGGTTCCGTCCCAGGTTGCGCTCCTGAAGTTCTTGCCAACGCAGCGGCCGTTGGACTTAGTCCTCTTCACACACTGGTAGCCGGGGTCGCAGCAGGACTTGAGCTTTGTCTCATCGCCGGTGAAGCAAGCAGCGAACTTCCTGGCGCAAGAGGAGCAGCTGACGGTGCCGGTAGTGACGCCAGCAACGATTTCGGGGACATCCACAGAGCAGCCACCGGTCTTGATCTGAACACAAATACCCCACCTCTCCACCATGTTTGGCACAAGCGTCAGTGCATGAGTTGGGACTACCGCCACGGTACCGGGCCATAGTATAGCATTTCCACGGTATGAAGTTTCATGATGTGCGGCATGGTGCATGACATGACATCTCTGGAAGCAGACAGGTGCCATCACAGGCAAGGAGACAGGTGCCATCACAAGCAAGCAGCCATCACAGGCAAGCAGACAGGTGCCATCACAGGCAAGCAGACAGTGTGCCATCACAGGCAAGCAGACAGTGTGCCATCACAGGCAAGCAGACAGTGTGCTGGGGGTTTGTACACATGGGTAGGGATTGTAGGAAATTCGCACATTGGCGACGACGCGTGCAAAGGCAACAGCGATCTTGGCCTGGATTTGGATGGTGAGGTCTTGCACGAAGAAGGACTGGTCTGCACAAACAAGTCAACTCAGCCTTCTGATAAGAAGCAGGCACAAGAAGAGCCAACACCGGGCGGGTGTTTACGGGACAAGAAAAAAGCACGGCTATGATGTTGGTGAGAGCTCAGGGCAGGTAGTTGGCAGATGTCAAGAGCAGAGAAAAGATCTGCTTTGCCTTGGACCTGCTCGCACAACCACAACTACAACTACAACAGAAGATCATGGTGGATAGAGGAGCATGCCTGAGCACAGGCTTGCATATGCGCTGGCGGCGGCCCTGGCGACGATGGTCTCAGTCGCCTCGAGGATGGCGTCGAGGGTAATCTCGCACTTGCACTTGGTATCTGCCAGCAGAAGCTCGATGGTAACTGTGGCAATTGCCTTCGCCGTAGCCTGCATAGCACACACCGGCGTCAGATGGAGCTCATAGAGCTGGGTCTTACGACATGGATTATTGACGACACGTTGAAGAAGAGGTTGTAGAGAGAAAGACAGCAGTGCAGGAAGCGGCAGTACAGCAGACACCGACAATAGCATGGGATGTGGGAGGGTATACCCTGGCAACAGAGATGACATCAGCCTCACCCAGAGCACAGGCGTAGGCATTTCCAACAACCTCGCAGTCCAAGGTCACCTCGGCGACGGCCTTTGCAACTGCTGTTGCAACAGCCTGCACACAGAGCGAGGTTAGGAGTAATCGATGTAACTGGCACATACTGCTTTACCACACTCGCCGCAGGTCCCTCGCAGTGTTGCACGGCAGGGCGTACAATGGAAACATCGTCGATCTTCTTGCCACCACCGCAGATGTAGGTCTTGAACTCTGCAGCAGCCTGAGCGACAGCGTTCTTGGCAAAGCCGGCATCGGTACCGGACACAGTGACGACGCACAGGGCTCCATCAGGGTCATCGACGTCGCCGGTAGTCACCACTCC
Organism: Ulva armoricana; assembly: GCA_032360965.1. Classification (NCBI taxonomy): domain Eukaryota; kingdom Viridiplantae; phylum Chlorophyta; class Ulvophyceae; order Ulvales; family Ulvaceae; genus Ulva; species Ulva armoricana. The sequence continues at coordinate 291,159 of JAUMHO010000006.1, forward strand.
GATGATGGAACCATCACAGCCCTGGTCGACAACGGCCCTGGCATCGACCAAAACCTGGACAAACAGCGATCGGTCACAACAATGCCACTCTTTTGTTCCAGTCTGCCACGACAATTCACTGTAAAGCGTTGAAAACAGGGATGTGTGGATCTGGGGATACTGGAAATGTACACAACGACTGGGGGGGTTAGGGGGGGGGGGGGGGGTACCTCAGCGAAGGCAGTGACGACAGCCCTCTCGATAGCCTCGACGAAAACATCAGCGCTGAGCGCTGCATTCCCACTGCCAATGAGTTCAATTTCGGCATCGGCGACGGCCTTGAGGAAGATCTTAGACCAAGATTCTGCGACGAACGTCGCAGACACCTTGCACTTGCCACAGACGCTGGCCTCGACCATGCCTGCTGCGAATGCCTGCACCGGTCGCCCGAGTCAAACGCCCGAGTGTCCATACGGTTCATGCGAAAAGCAGTATCTGTGTACTGCACGCCTCTACACGGACATGCGCTTCTAGGCACGGTATGCATTGGACGCCGTAGCATTGATGCAAGGCTGCTGTAGAGACACACCTCAGCGTAGGCATAGGCATGAGCCTCGGCCAAGCTCCGCCCATTGACCCTGAAGGACGACTGGCCCTCTGCACAACTCATGAGTGCAATCAGAACGGAGTTTGATGGACGAGACGGGCCGACCGGCCAAAGAGCAGAGGCGCCGGACAAGAGCACACGGGGGTGAGGTGAAGTGGACATACAATCAGAGAGAGGTTATGACGAGTGTGGGAGGGGGACGCACGGGAGTAGCAGTTCGCGGTCGCGCGCGCCACGGCCTTTGCTGCAGCTACGGCTGTGACCTCTGCGGTGGCCTCGGCGGCAGCGAAAGCCGCATTGCCCTTGCCGCCGCAGACATAAGCGGAAGCATCAGCAACTGCAGACCACAGGCGTTGTGTTCAGGCCACCGGTTGCTGTTTGTTGGGACTGCAGAAGGTGCATGGATCCGCAGGGGGGCAGCTGCCTGGTGCCTCACCAAAGCAGGCCCTGGAACTAAAGCGCTGGTCAAGAAACAAACAAGAGAGGTGTCAAGAGCTTACCTGCCACTGCGGCTAACCGCACGGACTGGGATGTTGAGCTGGCGGAGAGGGACACGCTACACCTGGCAATGCTGTCCAGAGCCTCTCCTGCACATGCAGCTCTTCAGCTCAGACATCAGCTGATGCACACCAACAGTCACCAAGATCACAATTCAGCTGTGAGCACAGGCCTGTTCCCCCCACTCGGGGGACCAGGACAGCAGGCTGGCCGAGGACAAATATGCCATGCTAAGACTACGGGCCGCACGGCACGCGGTGATACCGCTGCGTATGCGCGGGAGGCAGCGATGGCGACAGGCTTATGTACGAATCAACGCCCCCGCTCGACTCGCACGATGCCGGCGCGGGTTTTATTGCTACAGATTGTCTGGCTGCAACTCATCTTCACGGCCGACTGCCAAGCACGCCTGATGGCGACGGGGCGACGGTCTGCTGCAGCAAACTTTCGGAGCACGTGGGGGCTCACCAGGTTGCACGGCGGCGAGCAGGCCCGAGATCCAGAGGGCTGCTGAGACTCCCGAGGTGACCTTCATTGTTCTCGAATGATCTGCAGCCAGCGCGGCGAAGTCAGGTCGTTGGAGTCGACATGGTTCCCGGGGTCGCAGGGCAGTCTGCGTGCGCGCTGTGCACCGCCTATCTGACACGGCCCGTGCACACTGCTGACGACCTTCCCGGGCATGCATGCATACGGTTCGGGAGCATGCATGCGGTGAGTCAACGTCGGGGAACGCGATCGAAGCAGCGCAGGAACTCCGCGCTGTGGAACACCAAGATTGCGGTGGGGTTTTAAGTCACCGCCACGTGTAGAGCATGATGCCCGATCGTCCTGGCGTTAGAGCCCGATCTTCGCGGTACTGCCCGCGATAAGTGGCTGTTGATAAGCCCTTACAGCTAAGGCATAGCCAGCCAGACTACCCTTAGCAAAGCACACGCGAGCTCTCGCCAACGGCTCCCCTCGCCGCTTGGCGCGCACGCGGCCCTGTCGCTCATTGATCAAGTGCACGGTCAAACGGGCATGCACTGCTCAGCTCCGAGACGATCAAAACCTGCTGTCACGGATGCATGCATGCAAGATGTTCGAACATGTCTAGATATCGCGGCATCTACAGGAACTACTCCCGACGTGAAATGCGTTGCGGGCAATAACACCGGCATGAAGTCACGCGCGACGGTGCCTGGCTCTCGGGCGTCTCGCACAAACGTTCTGCTGGCCTATCACACGAGCTTGCCGGGGAGGGCAGCTGGGCAAGTGCACACTGAAGCTACAACACGTCTGACTGGCTTGACATCCGGCGTGTTCGACAGGTCCCGGGCTTACGAAGGAGCATGCGTCTCGGGAGGCAGACAGTCGCGACCAAAGTAGCAGAGCGCGATCGAGGCTGGAAGGGCCGAAATATGCATATCTAGGAGGGCAGAGCATCTTTAGGTGTGCCTGGGTAGCGTTGTCGGTCTCACCTGAGGATGTAGAGTCTTCAACGGCTGAGCGGCGACAATGCTGTATGACAGTTAAATTATCAAGTTCGGATGCGCAGAGCTAATCAATATCAAGCTGAAGTAGACAAGGCAGTGCACGTTGAAAGTGTTGATGACAATTGGGTCAACGTGCTGGCTTATATATGGTGTGGCTTTCAGGCCAGGCAACGCCCTCATGTGGCCGTACCACTAGGAAGTGACGGTGAAAACTGGGAGGCTGTCCTTTTCCTGATTCTTATCCATTTTGGGCACAAATACGTATTCGGGCTGCGAACATGGCTAGGGTGTGCACGAACTGTCACCCTGTCATCTTGCACTTTTGCGCTATATGAGAATAAATCACGATGAGCGCGACAAATTCGTCCAAGCTTGACTCAGCAGCGGCGAGGGCGGGGTGGGTCACCAGGGTGATTATCTGCCCGTAGCGAATTCGGACCGTTGTGCACAACTCGTACGTACGTCTTTTGTAGCTACGTCTGACTACCAGACGAAGCGAGCATGCCGCAAGCGCTTCAGCGGCGTGCACCCCTAGTGCCCCGGGCATCGCCTGCGCCCATGGCGGGACAACTGCCAGGCGAGGGCCCCCCCTGGAGAGCTCCAGCAGCTGCAGCAATGTCTGCATGCGCGATGGGCCACACGGCTCCCGGTTGCCGGAGGTGTCAATGTCCTTATGGATACGGCGATGTAATCATACACACGGCTTCGCGTACGTGGAGCCGTGCACGTGGGCGCTGGAGGTATGCGGTGCTCTGGAGCACGCAGGTCACACGTGCCGGGTTGGCTTTCACATCGGAAAAACCATAATCATGACATTGCCCCATGCCCATGCGTGCGAGCCCGCGGGTGGGACGTCGTCAACGCAAACACCTTGCTGCTGCTCCCCGCAGGCGTGCGACTGCCTAGGTTACCAACGAGCTCGAGCCTCGGTGCTCCGACGTGGGTCGTCCCCAGCCGGTGCATCGGCAGAGTTTAGCGAGTCAAACGACGGCGTTAGGCGAGCGTATGCGCAAGCCTACGCCACATGCCGATGCGCAGGGTTCCGTGACGCAGGTGAGTCTTGCAAAAGGCGCGTGCTGACGCAGCTTCGCATCTAGGTGCTGCATCCTGCCGCGTCTGGGTGACGCAACGTGACTTTCGTAGAGCTACAAAGCGAGCCGCAAGCTTGGCTCGCACAGGCCCAAGTTTGCGGCAGTCATGCGCCTGAATATATCACGCTTGCCCGCCGGATATTTACATGCGCAACAAGATCAATTCGCACAGTGGCACTACCACCGGAAACTCCTGCAGCGTCATCGACGTGCGACAATCCTGCTGCAGCCCAGGCCATGCATCCGCATCCTGGACCTCTCGCCCATCCCGCCAATGCATTGCACCAGGCCTCGCGCTCCAAGCATGTGAAGCGCCACTGCTCATGCCACGTGGCTGTGTCGGCAGGCAGGAGGTGCCACCCATGGCGGAAGGCAGCCACACCCAGAGGGCCTCGGCCGCAGCACCGCCACAGAATCGGGTGCACCCGTGCACAGAGGCACCGGCAGGTGCGGCGCTGCTCGGCGCCGCACGTGCCACACCTGCGGGCAGCGCCCTGCACTCGCACATGACGGCTCCACAGGTAGCCTTATAATTAGCGGCTCGTATGATGCATGGCGCTTACAATGACACCGCGGCACCTTTGTCCCAACGCGGCTTCGGGGGTTGCTCAGGGCGTCTTGAAGCCGTGTGCGGAACCCTGCCGGCCGAGCTGCTTTCGACTCCTCTCCTGTGGCACCCCGGCAAGCCCGGAATTCGGGCGGGCGGAATCTCGGCGCACTCCGCAGGGATCACCGCCAGCGCGGGGCCCGGGCTCGGCATGCCTTGTGTGCCCGCGCATCGATCAATCTACGCATCCTGATGGTGCCACGACGCGGCGGTGCACTCCGGGATTTGGGAAGCCACAGCTCCGGTCCTCGACTGCATCACTTACACTAAAGTTACCAAAACATAGACGCCACGCGATGGAGTGCCTCTAGATCTGCTGCAGCATCTCGGCCGCGCACTCCTGCTACTAGTAGCCAGGTGCAGGGCTCCACAGGGCGGGCTGGATGCACCACATGGGGGATACCTGCGCTCTGGGCCGCCACAGCCGGGGACAGAGCTGCACCAACATGAAGGCAGCGCCGCCACTGTTGCAGCGGTCGGCAGGGCCACATCTGCCCCCCTGCGGTTGCCAGAGGTGCAAGGCAGGCCACCACCTGAGGCCCCGACCACCCCCTGACAGCGCCACCACCCAGCCGCCTGCTCACCACCTGCCTGCCCCCTGACAGCGCCGATCAAGGGCTGCAAGACGCAGAAGCACCGGCGGTAGCGAGTCTGCGCATCTACAGCTGTCATGCCTGGTTGGGGTCTCGCTCCGGGGCTTCGACGATCACCATGCGCACCCAGCATGGGTGTCGAAGTCAGGGCGGCCACCAGCGTTCTGTTGCCAAACGAGCCCGGATGACTCATGCGCGCCTCGGATGTGACTCAGTCGTCACCCAGTCGGAGGGCGGCTGCCGGTGGCCTTCTGCAGTGGCAGCTCATCGTGACTGATCATGAGCACTGTCAGAGCTGACAGATGGGCATGTCCCTCATGCGGCGCCAATTCAAACAGCGCGCATGCGGCAGCAACGGTGCTGCTGACCAGTGCAAGTATCGGGTGATTGGAGCTATTCAATCTAGATACTTTTAGTTTGCCGGGTCTGCGTGTGGGGGCATGACCGTAGAATGTCAGCTCTGACGCCCAACGCTGCAGTGGACATCGGTGCCGGCATCCACATCTGCAGGCGCCGTGTGTTGATTGTTTCTAATAAAAAGTGTGACGGCGCCCTGCAGTGGTGGTACCAGGCAAGCGCGCCAGTGGAGTACGGTAGTCCATCAACTGTCGGAGCCAGCTGGTCTGCAGCTGTTCCACCGAGCCCGCCAGTCCGGCCGCCCGTGCACACACACACCACCTCGCGCCCCCCCCCCCTCGCGCACCGGCTGCTGCCCCTGGCTTGCTGCAACACGCGCCGCATCTGCCGCACTGTGCACCACCACACTACCACGACCCACGAACAAGCTGCCACCCCTGGCTCGCCGGGGAGCATAGGCCGCCCCGGACATTCAGGGAGGGCGGCCTGACGTTGCAGTGCCCCCCCGCCCCCTTGCCATGCGTGAGGCAGTCACAATCACTTGTACCATCAGCTTGCCGATAACACGCACGCAGGGTAACGTTTGGCTATGCGTTTGTCTGTGCTGGAAGCTGTGCTTGTGCTTGCTGCCCTCGGAGGTGTCAGAGCAGGCTTGCCACTAGGCGACGCGCTTGTACATGACACCACCCACCACATGAGCGCCTGTGGACACCGTGTGCCTAGCCACCTGCCGATGCCGTAGTCGCGGCTGTCAGCCGTCGCCGCCCCGCGGCAGTCCGTTGCAGCGGGGGCTGGGATACGATCACACCCAACGCGCAGGGTGCCTGCAAAGCAAAGGCGAGAGGTGGCCAGTCAGGATGGGGCGGAACGTGGCTGCCCCGGGTGGTGCACTTTCTGCGCTCGGCAGGCGGTGTGGCCCAACCGCCGCTTCTAGGCCTGATCTGAGGGCCGCCGGGTGTTTGGCTGCGGTGTTCCGGGGGCGTGCGGGCCCGGGTGTACATGATCATTCTCGAGCGCTGGCGCATGCATGTGGGCCGGCCTGCAGGGCGCCGTCCATGCGGGCCACGGCCGCGCGGGCGCAAGGCCTACTGGCAGGCACTGTGGCACATGCATGCGCTCTTTGCAGTTAACTGCAATTGCCGCCTCTGTGTGTCGGTGAAAGTGGCTGGCGCTAAGCATACGTTGCTGTTTTTTTATTCCGTGAACTGGTCCACCTGGTGGTTTTGCCCGTGTAACCGTTTGTAACTACTGTGACACATGCGCTGCCCGTCGACAGGAGAAGGGGGTGTGCGGCTGTGTAGCACGGGCGATCGAGGGCGTCGCCTTCACGCTGTCAGGCCCCAGGCCGCGGCGCCGCTACACCACCGGCCCAGATAGGCAGCCAGGTCAGGTCCCAGGCACCAGCCTCAAGTGGCCATGGGTCGCGGCATGCATATGGGTTGTGCAGTGCCCAAGTCCATACCCAGCCCCATGAACACAAAGCGGCAGCAGGGCAGCAGGAGATCGCTTCGAATGGCAGCTGCTGCCGTTCTCTGTTCCAGGCTGTTGGTTGTGTCCACAGGCACAACAGGCTTGCTGTGCCGTTGCAAGGCCGCAGTTTCGCGTGCCCAACGTTGCAGTTAACTGGCAAGGTTGCTCGCGCCTTCTATAGCTACGGGTCACCTGCCGTGCCTGCGCGGCGCAGTGTGCCACTACGGGTCAGCTGCAGCTGCAGTGCCCTTACCCTGAGGTATCTTCTAGCAGGCGAGGCACCCATCGCAAGGTGTGCATGATCGCATCGCTTATTGATCATCATGTTCTCGCCTACCCAGGCACGTGTCATGCGCGCGTTTGCTGCCGTCCGATTGTCGCATGCAGCTGCGACTTCGGAACATGTTCGTACGGAGCCCGGCGTGCGTGAATTCATTATCACCAGCGATTACTCGTGAACAACGCTGTTATTTCTCCGTGGATTTTGCCTTGCGGGGTCAGCATGCACATTCTGAAGTATCTTTCAATTGGTCAACGTAATTACGTTATAAGGCCAGAACCGGCTGGCTGGGGGGGTCTGGCGGAAGTTGCCATTGGTCAACAACCAAGCTTAGAACGGAAGCAAAACTTCAAATTCGTGGCTGCCGTCGCATTTTGCATGGTCCCGGTCGATATGACCTAAGCCGCTACGGCACATATGCATGAATACAGCCAGACCTCGCTTGCTACCCGCAAATATAGTTCGCATCATGGCTACCAGGGCTTCCAACGTCAACCATGCGCCGCGAATGCCGGGTCATGGAGCCCTGCATCAAGGACAACCCTATGCTCAATATGCATGCAAATAAGCTTCGGGCGAAATACGAGGTCCACTGCGGTTGTGCACAACGAGCTCGCCCGCTCATCTTCGCACCATCATATCTGCGTAGATTTAAGAGGTTCGGGGGCAGCATGTGCGACATGGTCCCACTGTGAGCCTGATGGGGGTGGCCTGCACCACTAAACTTGCTAAATTTTCTTCTGTGATTACAGTGTAGACCTACATGGTCATGCGTGGCCGAGCGGGTGACAGCCAACCTAGGTAGATGCTGCTGCTTTCTTTCTCGCACGCGCATACACACGCAGGCCTGCACTTCCAGTCATCCACACCGTATGTATGGGGTTCTTAAAAACTTCTGGATGGCCACTGTCGTCACGAGAGGGAGCTGGGCATAATTGCAGGAGTATGTGCATTGGATGCACATGTTAACGTTCGCACCAGCAGCATGCTGACGCACGCAGGTTTTGACTCTTTCAACGTGGCACGTCCTGATGTATTGTTCGTCCACGTCCGGTAGCAGCAAGAGCCCTTGCCCGAGGCATGGCGAACTACGCCCTGGCAACTGGGCCCCTGACCTAGTGAATTCAGAAAGAGTTGCCCATCAAACTCTGCACAGCTGGTGCCACCAGCAGTGCCACAGCTTCCTCTGCCTGCTAGGCATGCACTCCAGCCTCCACAAAACGTGCCCACCACTGCTCAATAAGGTGTTAATTGTGCATGATCATCTGGGACGTTGGCAACTGCTTGCTTGAACTGCCAAAGCACAGGCTGAGTCATCCCTGCCTTTGCACAACTGACACCTGGGAATATGCATGGCAACGCCCAGTTTTGGTTACAAGCATATTCCTGGCATTGCTGGGCAGCAGGTGCAGAAATCCACTTGTGGTCCCATCAACTGCAGCTCATACCCCTTCTGACTGATTTTCTGTATGCACCTGCAGCCATGATGTAAATATGTGTGCATACTTGTAGCTGTCACATGCAGTACTACTGTATGAAAAAGCCAATATAGTATTAGTCAATCCCGGGATTCTGGCCACTGCCTGGCACTTCTCTGGTGGCTGATGCATATGCTGGCACCCAAGCTGTGGTTGGAGTAACAATGAGTATGCAACAAAAGCCTTTTTCCAGAAGCCAACATATGCATGACCAATTAGTGGTTGGTGCCATTGCCTGGTGGCTGATGCATATGCTGGCACCCAAGCTGTGGTTGGAGTAACAATGAGTATGCAACAAAAGCCTTTTTCCAG
>JAUMHO010000006.1:300195-314206 GCA_032360965.1 Ulva armoricana
CTTGGCCCGTGGTCCCGGTTGTCCGGAGATGTCAAAGTCCTTGTAGGATATGGCGAGTAAGTGTCACATTTACATTTTACATTTACACAGCGGTGGGATTGATTGATGTATGTATTTGTGTAAACCATTCAGGGCAGCGGTGCTGTTGGGTGTGATGCCTGGTTTGGACTATGTGACTGTTTTATTGTTGGCTTGTGTTGGCTTGTGCGTTTACACCTTGGCGATGCCAGGCTGTTGCGTGGATCTCCGTGTAACAGAACGCTGAAGAGGTTTGAGGCAGCTTAGACGCGATTGAATTGTGCATTTGGTCCGTATCGCCATTACACGTGTGATGCATTTAGATCTAAATGACAGGATCTGACCTCCAGTGTGCAATGGTATGGACCTCACTCCAGACTCCAGAGACGCATCGGACCCCTCCTTCTGGCGTCCTGCATGCGTGCACGGATGAGCTGGCTGCATGGATTGTCCGCCCCTTCCGGTAGGGGTGCTGTGGCCGATGCCCGTTTGGGTTTGGCGTGATGCCCGATTCCGTTTTTCCCGTTTTTTTCATTGACGATGGGTTGCGCTTTGGAGGGCGCGTCGCTGAGCAGAATCGTGGGAGGTTCTGAGAAGCTGGCGTGCGACTGCCACGCACGCCACTACCTTCCCGCCCAGTGCCCACTGCACGCTCTAGATCTGCGAGCAGTTGGGGGTGTCAGCTTTGTGCGCAACCCAGCGAGGTTCAGATGCAGATTTGTCGACATCGGACGGACGGATCCGGAGTGCGTTCGTCGGTATTTAGGCAGGCGGTGCCAGCCCTGCCAGCCATTTAGATCTAGACCTGCGACACAATCGCAAACGCTGTGACGTCATTCCCTTGCGACGGATCCGGAATTAGAAGGGTACTCGAATTGGAATCACGCAACCAAATTTACAAGGCAGCGTCTACCCAACACTGACATCGCACAAGCTTAAGGAGAAATGGCTTGCTGCTTCACATGCGTCCCGCAAGGAAACGTTTACGTTGTTGAAAGGTACGGCCGGCGCCGCGGGTGCCGCGATATCGATGCATGATGTTGTGGCCGATACATATGGCCGCGACCGAGGTGACAGGTCTGTACACAAGTGGTCAACACTTCCTACAGCACCAGCTTCAGTGGGCGCCAGCGGAGGCCTCGGAAAATGCCAGCATATGCCTATGCTATATTCTGCGTTGCTGTTGTGTGCGCCAGCTTTGATCGTAGCTAGTCAGTGACCGGACTGTCCTAGGCCGCGGATCCGCGTATGTCGATCGTGATTTCTTATCTTGCAACTGTCAATACATCAAACCTCTCATACTGGTGTGCAGATGCGGCCAATTCAATCGGGTTGCTCAGCCAGGATGCAATTGCATCTGCGGGGTAACGGGTATGCTTTCGTAACCATGTACCAGGTGGTTTACCCCCTTGGCCCGTGGTCCCGGTTATCCGGAGATGTCAAGGTCCTTGTAGGATATGGCGAGTAAGTGTCACATTTACATTTACGTTTACATGTACCGCCGACATGGCCAGGCGGGTCATCCGGACCTGTAGCTCCATTCTCCTACAAAACACATTCAGCAGCGGCTCAGAAACAGCTGGAAGCTTTCTACTGCCGTTCAGCTGTGATCACGTCCACGGTGCACATGCAGGAGACTGTGTCAAAGGAACTGTCTCCATGAGGATCCAACAACTTGACGTGATGTGCGAGACCAAGACCAAAGACAACGTCTTTGTACACGTGGTCGTGTCTGTACAGTACCAGGTGTCCCGCCCCACTCTCCAGACCTTGTAATGTCGTGCCTGTCCACAACGAGGTCATCGCAGCCATGCAGCGCTGCAGCTGGTGTGCTCCGAATGCGTGGCCATGGCGAGGCCTGACTGGCGAGGCCACCAACGGCCATAGCACACTTGCAACCTGGTCAAAGCCCGAGTGCTCTCTGCAACTGTGGCAGGGGACAACGCCACACCATGGCGCCCCCCCCCGGCGCCCTCAGCACTGCAGAGGGCTGTGCCCACCGCGCAGCCCCGCACCCTGTCGACAGCAACACCCAACCCTTTCCCACCGCCCACCGCGCAGCCCCGCACCCCCCCCACATCAGTGACCTGGCTGGCAGTTGAATGCATGGAAAGAGGTGCAGCCATGCGCAGACGTGAATGTTGCACCAACCTGCAACGAAGGCTGCTTCTGGCGCGATCCATGCGTTGCAATCGGGGATTGTTGTTGGAGCACAGCGAATGTTTAGCTCTTATTTCAAGGGGCCGTCCCCGGAAACTCAGCCCAACATTGCATGAGAGCTGTGGCCGCTGCCTTTGCGGGGCTGCCGTGGGGCCCTCTCTGGCTCTTGAGCTTGTCCACGTTGCAAGCGAGCACCGCAATGCCATGCAGAGCACCACACGGACCACACTACCGCTGCAGGTGCTCCGGGACAACGTGGAAGACAGCTTTTACAAGCTGACGAGCCAGACAGACCAGATCAAGGCTTACGTGTTTGACGTCGTTCGGTCGGCTGTGCCCAAGATGGACCTCGATGATGTGTTCATCTCCAAGGAGGAAATTGCCCGCGAAGTCAAGGGACAGCTCACCGTGTCCATGGAGGCCTTTGGTCTCGCAATCATCCAGGTGCCGCCCTGCTCGGCTGACTGCCCCACACTTCATGCATACATACACCTCATGCCCAGCCACCACCCGCTTGAGGCACTCGGGCCTCTCTCCGAGCTCCGAGCCATCCTCCGAGCGGCACGACACCCACCACCGCTGCCCCCGAACACAAGCCCCCCCTGGTCACTTTGTGGCTCCCCTGTCAACAAAGCGGCAGACCCCTCGGGCCGACCCCACCAGCAGGCATCATGGCGGCCCTCGTAAGCTGCAGCCCAGCGCGGCCGAGGCGCCGCTCGTGTGCGTTGTGCAGAGGCACGCATGCAAGGCATGCATGACCGTGAGGGCATGGTTGTGCACCTTCCTGGGCCATCAGATACGGTGTAGGCATCGTCCTCTGCGTTTTCAGCATGTACCCATGTAGAAGGGGCGCTGTGGCCGATGTTGGTTATATGCACAGAGAAAGAGTTACCCCACGTCACACCAAACTACCTCCCCAGCAGTGCATCTGGCAAGCCAGCCACTCAAATCCCACTCAGGCTGCAGACGCTGCTGACGGACATCGTGCCCGCGGCCAAGGTGAAGCAGGCGATGAATGAGATCAACGCCGCCGTGCGCTTGCGCGAGGCCGCCTTTCAGAAGGCCGAGGCGAACAAGGTCCAGGTGGTGAAGGCTGCGGAGGCTGACGCCGAGGCCAAGTTCCTCGCCGGTGAAGGCACGCCCCTCCCAACATCCTCGGGGTCACCCGCTGCGTGGGATCGTGCGGCCGGCATAAGCATACAGTGCCGACAGCGGCTTGCTGCGCCGCCCGGCTGTGACGTGCCGCTGCGCTCCAGCATCGGGTTATCCCCACACTGCATCACCGCAATGCGTGCAAGGTGCACCGCCAACGGCAACCCAGGCATGGCGGCATGCATGCACGGTCAACTAGGAGTCGAGTAGACTGCATACGGTAGATCAACCGTTGACACGAACACCGCGGGTGGGCTGGGGCCCCAACGCCACAGCCAGGGAACTCCTTCTGTAGGTGCGTATGCACTCGTGATGGTGGCGGCAGAGATGTGGGGATGCGTGCAGGTATCGCGAGGCAGCGGCAGGCGATCGTGCACGGCCTACGCGAGAGTGTCAGAGACTTCAACGACGGAGTCAGCGACATCGGCTCCAGCGAGTGCGCCTTCAGCCCATCCCCCCTCCCTCGCCCATGCGCGAGCCCAGTGCACCGTGTGTCTGCAAGGCCCCGCAAGGCCCCGCCAGCTCGCCTGCTCGCCGCAGCAGGCCTTCTCGGTGATCTGTTGCTGCCGCCGCGCGTGCAGTGCACTCTGCAACTTGAGTTTCGCTGTCGAGTTGGCACTTCAGCAGGTCATACCTTGCTCAAGCCGAAGAGCTGCACTGGCCGCTGTCGTTCACGTACGGCCGTCTGGTGGCAGGCCGCACAAGTACAGCATCTGGCGAGGCAGCTGTCTTGGCGCCTGTGTCTTGTGTGCAGCCGCAGCAGCACTCTGTGTCTGTCAGCAGAACACGATCACCATTCCATGCCATCAGAGCCTTCTCCCAGTAGCCCTGCCTGTTGCTCTGTGGCGCCTGTGCTGCCGTGCCGTGGCTGCTCACCTTGCCACGCGCAGCACAGTAGAGCCAGCCTAGGCGGCAGGGCCACAGTAGTCCTGGCTCACGGCCTCTGTGCCTTCCTTCCCGGGCGTTGGGTACTCCCCGGCAACGATCTGTTGGATGTGGCTGCCATAACCCCCATCTCCCCCCCTACCAGTAGAGGCGGGGTGGGTGTGGCGTGATGCCCCTCTTATCCGCCCCCTTTTTTCTTAATAATCCCTGTTGTGCACTCTACCGCGACGTGCCTGACAGTCGAAGACATGCAGGGTGATCTCGCTGATGATGGTGACTCAGTACTTTGACACGCTGCGTGATCTTGGTGCACATGGCAATTCCAACACTCTCTTTATCCCTCACCAGCCGGGCGCAATTGGAGAGATCACAGACCAGGTCCGCAACGGCTTTTTGCAGGGCGCCACCACCCAGAAAATGACACGCTAGTACCGCTCCAGGCATTTGCAGGCGCCTATACGAGTGTGTGTACACTGACCAATGCCGAGATCTAGCTGGTTTCAATTATGCTAGGATGTCAAGGACGGCAAGCCCCCCTGTCTATGATCAGAATGTGTGCTTGGGAAGGCGTTTTGAATAGACCTGATGTAGATATGATGTAGTTATGATTCAGAGGAGCAGAGTTCGTGTTGTAATTGATGGATTGGAAAGTGCACATAAACATTGGATGTCCTCTGCAGCTATGGTTGATTGGGGATACATGAAATGCACCACTCGCCCTTGTTCTGAGGGAACGCAACTCAGCACATGAACAAGCAACATGCGGTTCACATGTACATCGCAAGTCCAGCATGCTACAAATTAGCCACCTACGCATACATGAGACGCAGGTTGACCGGATCAATACACATGTATACACGAGTTTGATGGTGGTGGTGGACATCCTTGGACACACAGCAGCCGAGTCACATGCAAAGGCATAGGCCACGTGAACAGCAAGGGTCACCTGACCTTTGCGCACATGCCTTACAAGTCGCATGCACCAGCGATCATGTGTCAGGAGAACTATAGCGGTATGATTCAGCGCATCACCAGAAAACAGGGCGCCGACTTCCATGTTATTCCACCATGTCGTACCACAACTCACCGGCACCGTGTGATCGCGGTACTTTGATTGCAAGCAGTGTGCACGGCATGCCAACTATTACACATTCATTACCGACCCTCGAGTTACATGCAAAGACTCAGCATTCGCGATGCATCCAGCTCCCGTAATCGGACGCATACACACTACATGTTTCGAGCCACATACCATACAACAACCCTGACCCGTGTGAACGAGATGTAGTTGCCAAAAAGGCCTTACAGGCCACAGACCACGGAAAGTCGCCCCTGGACCTGCCATGTGGTCCCCCTCCACTCACAAAATCGAAACCGCAGCACGTCACGCATGCCTTCCCACCTCGCATCTGGGCGCGGCCACAACCATGCTGGCCTGCAGCGTGCCATGCTATTCCAGCACAGCATCAGAGCCCCATGCTCAATGCGAGGCATGCATGTCCCGCCTCCGCACCCACCGGGGAGCACGCGGAGAGCACCATGCTGCACAGAGGCTGGCCAGGCACGGGCGGTTTTCAGTGGCAGCTCGGCCTGCAAGTCCAACGGCGGGCCAGTGCCGTTGCGTTGTCGTCTGTGGCCTAGTGCGTCGGCGCGACGACCTCGACGGGCTTCTCCAGCGGCGTGATGCCCTCAAAATCGGGGTGCATGATCTGGAAGACGCGGTCGCACACCTTCTCAACGTCACTGTCCGGCGTGGACGCCCCAGACGTGACGCCCATCCGCAGCGGCTTGCCAGGTGTGAGCCACTCCTGTGTGTCCTTAAGCTCTCCCCAGGACGTCTTGTGCTGGATCTGCATGCACGCACCGACACCGTCACGCCCATGCAACACTATCGCTGCATTGCTGTGCCAGCCGACCGGTGTGACCCCCACACACTACTTGGCAGCACAGCCTTGCATCTGCCAATCTGCCAGTGCACGTGTGCACCACCTCCGCCCATTGCCGCCATCCTGTCCCCGCACAGTCCCTGCCAGGTGCTGCTGAGCCCCACCAGGAACAGCTGCACACCCAATCTGCATGGACAACACATTGACCCCATGCCCGGCCGCCCAGCAAACAGCTGCAGTAGGCA
The DNA here is from genome assembly GCA_032360965.1 of Ulva armoricana. Lineage (NCBI taxonomy): Eukaryota > Viridiplantae > Chlorophyta > Ulvophyceae > Ulvales > Ulvaceae > Ulva > Ulva armoricana. The sequence goes on from JAUMHO010000006.1 coordinate 306,542, forward strand.
AGACGAGGGAGCTCGTGCCAGATGTGCGTGTATGATACGTGCTTTCTACAGGCATGAACAGCGGTCCATGCACCAGGCCTGGCACATGGATTGGCGCGCATGGCGGCGCACCTTGTTGGCGGCGACGTCAATGCAGTCTGCCGCACACACCCAGAAGCTAGGGATGCCCTTGTGCTCCGCGATCTCCTGAAGGTGGCTTGTGTTGCTGCTGTTGAAACCGCCGACGACGAGCATGACGTCGACGGGGGTGTCACCGCTGGTGAGCTCATACATCGCATCCTGCCGCTCCTGCGTCGCGTCACAGATCGTGTCCATTACCATGAAGTGCTGTGCCAGGTTCTCCGGGCCATACTTCTGCATCATTGTCTTCTCAAACAGCTTACCGATGGCCTCTGTCTCGCCCTTGAGCATCGTGGTCTGGTTTGCGATGCCGACGCGGTCCAGCATCGTCTCGGGATCAAAGCCCTCTGACACTGCATGCATGAGGAGCTGTGGCTGCCTGGTCATGCATCCGGTGACCGAAAGTTGGGATGCAGTTCTGCCACAATGGAAGCCCCACGCTTGTGCTGTGTCGAAGTGCCAGGGATTCCTGTCACAGTGTCGGTGGTGGGTGGCTACAGCTGCATCAGGTCTGGATTAGCCAGACACCGGGTTGCAGCCACCACTGCCAGGCTTTTGAGAATGAGGCTGTGGGGCTTGCTTGATGCAGATCTACTTATATCTCAGCTGGAGCCCATCGATGATGCGCCTGTGATCTCATGGCGTCCAGTCGAGGCTGACGCACTACAGGTGGTCTGCTTTGATGGTGCGAAACAGAACATGCGGGAACTCACCTGCGTTTGAGAACTTGGAGATGAATTCGACTGTATCGCCGCCGTTGAGGATGTATTCAGCGACATAGTTGGCCTCAGCAAGATTCTTGATTATCAAGTAGTCACCCGCAAAGCTAGCAGTGGCCACAGTTTCCTCATGGGAGTACTGGCCGTGGATGATACTGGTGTGTGCTTTCGCTGCCTGCCTGTCCACTGCTGTCCAGACCTTGGAAACCCACGGACATGTTGTATCGACTATCTGGACTCCCCGGTCATTCAGCATGCGCATCTCCTCAACAGATGCCCCGAAAGCAGGGAGGATGACCACATCCCCGCTCACAACTCCGGAGAAGTCTTTTACATCGTCTTGGACCTCAATAAACTTGACATTCATTGCATGCAGCTTCTGCGAGGCAGGAAAACAGCATGATTAGCGGCTGAGCAACAGGATGCACAAGCTGCGTCAGGTCAAAACTGCGGAGCTAGGCTGCAGGTGATAGGGACAGGCCAAACTGGAGGAAACCGAACCTCATTGACCCCAGGATTATGAATGATTTCATTCGTGATGTGAATCTGACTCTCAGGGAACCGCTGCCTTGCTTCATACGCCATTTGCACGGCGCGCTCGACGCCCCAACAGAAACCATAGGCTTCAGCCAGCGTAATTGTCACGTCCCCATAAGTGAACGTGTTGTTATCTTGTCGCATCTGCGCACGTGTACGCCAAAGTTTTGATGCGTGTCCACCATCGTCTCAATCAATGGGGCGACAGCTGGCGAGGATTGGATACACAACCAGATTCTCACAACGACCGACATATGCAGCACAGGGCTGTCATAGAGTTGTTGATGCCCAGGCAAATCAATTCCCGCATGGAACACAGCTGTTTGTGGCACAAGCACCCGCACAAGACACACACCTGCGCCACCAGCCCCTTTCGAGAATATCCGACACCGTCTGACTCCATTTTCTGCAACGATTCAGTGTCATTGTCGACGTTGCGCGTGTACCTGCCGGTTCTATTCAAAGAGCGGCGGAAATTCCTTGCTTCACGAGCACCAAGTCGATTCGAACTGCTTGCATCCTCCAGCGCTTGTCGCACATCACCGGCGCTTGGAGCTTCTGCAAAAACGAATTGTTCAGCATTATTTGAAACCCCTTACGGCAGGCTAGAGTGCTTCCTGTCAATGAGGGTCACAACAGGAAAGGCTACAACATCCGGCAATGCAGGATGCGCGACGATGATGCACAAGGTCAGTGAGATATAGCATACGTGCTGAACAAATGCCTTTGCGCCTGCAGGATCGATGCGGCGGACGCCTGGCGCAGGGAACCGTCAACGTCAACATATCTCAAACGTTCTGCAATATCGATACACGAGTCACCGCAAACCGAGCTATACAACGATTGTGACCACATCGGTGTTTGTCTTGATGATTGTGAGGCAGGTGATATCCCGTGCTTTCAGAGTCCGCTTTCGCTGATGCATCGCGATGGTCCCCAGATTTGGAGTCAATGCATGATTCGGCTCCACCCAAGCGTGGCGCTCTCTCATATAGGTTACAAGCTCAATGCTTTGTGGATGTAAACAACATGCCACTCACGTTAGATTTAACACACTGTCGTTTCCTGCGTTGGTGGTATACCCGGACGTCGTGTGCGCACGTCGACACCGTCTGTAGTGCTCCGCGTGTTCGTCGGGGCCACTGCTGTGGCCGCTTGTGGCGCTTCTCATGAGACTCGATGATAACACAGCTGTACATTCCATGAGCAGCTGGAGCGACTTGGGCGGGAACGGGTCGTGTGATCAGCCTGACAACTGAGTTGCCAGGTGAAAGCAGCACCAACGCCTTGCCATGCCTTGGTCGGCAACGGACTTGGCACATGGTATCCATGGCGAAGACAATGCTCTTCACAAGTCAGGTCATTGCTCAGCACAAAACTATCCGAACAGTCCGAACAGTCATTGGGAGCTGACCGAGAGGCAGGATTGCAGCGTAGCTGTAGTCATCCATACACAATGAGAAAAGGCCACTGTGATGGCTCCGTCACATCCTGAAGACCCCATAGTTTGATTTCTGGCGCTCTTGTTGCAAAGCAGCGCCCAGGGCAAGCCCCAGCACCCGCCGGGTGTCCGCAGGATCGATAATGCCATCATCCCACAGCCGTGCACTAGAGTATAACGGCTTCCCCTCAGCCTCAAACTTGCCAGAGATGCCATCCTTGAAGACCCGCTCCTCACCCACAGGCCATGGCTCGCCGGACGCCTCTCGCTTGTCGCGCTCAACCTGCACCATCACACACATTTCGAGTCATCCCCACAGAAAGCACCTTTCGCACCACAATTGCACAACACATGCATGGCACCCCGAACACCGGCCACATCTGCAGTATACAGCAGCTTTGGACAACTGGACTGCATTTATCTGGTGCTGCCTGCACCACATGCACCGTTCCGTGCAACCGACGCCCGAGACCTGGCCTCCCGATCCTGCTTGACTGCGCTCGCTGAACATCAACTGGGCCAGCCACTGTAGTCATACCCAGATCGACTGCACCACCAGAATGTTGCAGTGGCTGGCAGGGCTTGCAGCGGGGGCGCACCGTGGCGAGAACGCTGGCAGCCTGGTCTCCGCCCATCACGCTGATCCGCGCACTCGGCCACATGAACAGGAAGTCTGGGGAGTAAGCGCGGCCGCACATGCCATAGTTGCCCGCCCCATAGCTGCCCCCAAATATTAGCGTCAGCTTCGGCACCTGCACGCGCCCCACGCCTCACGCACACCTCCTGGGTACCTTGACACACCAACCGCAGCTGCCCTTACCTCGCCGCATGCAGGTCGGCCTCCCACACCACCTGCAGCGGTCTCTCCGCAGCAAGCCTGTCACCGTGCCGTGGGTATCCGGATGCAGTAGCGTCCTACCGCGCACGTGGCCATGCCGAGTGGATGCAGCCAGGGTTCCGCAGGCGGTGAGTGCAAGGGATAGGGTTCCGCACGCGAGCATTGGCGACTGCCATGACCATCTTGGCGCCGTCCTTCGCAATGCCGTGGGACTCGTACCAGCTGCCCACCATGAAGCCTGTAATATTTTGCAGGAAGAGCAGCGGCACGCCACGTTGCGCGCACAGCTGCACGAAGTGCGCGCCCTTCTCGGCCGACTCGGAGCGCAGCACGCCATCGTTGGCCACGATGCCCACTGGCTGCCCGTACAGCGTCGCAAACCCTGCAGCGCCAGCACAGTGTGGGCTCGTATGCACTGCTGGCCCGTACCCATGCAGCAGCTCGGGGCGATCCACAAGCCAATGCGGGGCGTACTGATCATGGTGGTAACTTTCCCTCAAACGAGGTTGACATGCTGTGTTAGGTGTATAGGTTGACAACCAGGGGGCTCAGCACATGGCACAGCAGCTGTGTGAAGCGTACCGGTGACAAGGCTAGTGCCGTAGAGCTCTTTAAACGGGTAGAATGAGCCGCGGTCAAACACGAGGTCGATGACGCGGCGGGGGGCCAGCGGACCGTCCTGGAAGTGCATGCCGCGCAGCGCTGCCGGGTCGCCCAGCGGCTCCTGCCACGCCTGCCTGGGCGGCGGCGCTGGCGCCGGCGGAAGCTTCGCGACGATTCCACGGGTAATGCTCAGGGCATGGTGCTCATTCTCAGCGATGTGGTCTACACTCACGCACCTCATGCGTCGGCTTCCTTGCGAGCCTGACTGGCGAGCACGCATGGAGGAACGCCACCAGCAGTCACATGTAGCGCACGGCCCGACCGCAGCACGCTGTCTTCCCGGCAACGGAGCCAACAGGGCACACTCGTGAACCTACCCTCGGCGCCACATCCGTGCAGCAGGGTATGCGCATGGCCTCCTTTGATCAGCAACAAGCGCGCGCGAGTCTCCCGTGTGCCCGGCCATGCATAAGCACGAAGCCAGCGAGCGTTTGATCAAAGAGTCACCAAGCTGCAGCCCGGTTGCAGCAGGCACGCAAGTAATGAGGATGGCAGGGGAGTGGTAGCGGGGGGAGGGGAGAGGAGACCTGTGACACCGGAGCGGCTGCAGTGGAGGTCTGCGCCGCCGAGCTCCTCAGCGCTGACGACCTCGCCCGTCGCGGCCTTGACGAGCGGCGGGCCGCCAAGGAAGATGGTGCCGTTGCCGCGCACGATGACAGTCTCATCCGCCATCGCCGGCACGTACGCGCCGCCCGCGGTGCATGAGCCCATCACGACCGCGATCTGTGGAATACCCGCCGCAGACATGCGCGCCTGCACCGCACCGCTCCCCGTCTGACCCCCGTCTGGCACCACGGGGTGAGCACGCGGCCGCCGAAACATGCTGCCGGGGCCACTCCGTCTTGACTCCGGTCGAGGCGGGACAGCTACGTCCCGGCCAGCAGCCACAGAGGGGGCAGCGGCCACGGAGCTCCTGTTATCGGCTGTGGCGGTGTTTTGGTGACGCACACGGGCATGGGTGAGTGGGTCACTGTCGCCATCCGCTGCGTGTCAGGCACACCGCTCCACCTGTCCTAGCTGCCGCTTCGGCAACACTGCAGGGCGGTTCAACGGCACAGTGTCTCGACACGCGGCGCTGCGCCATCCCCTCACCAAGCAGATGTTGCAGATGCACAGCTGCCACGCGTGAAGCACAGGGAACATGTCGGCACGAAGCACGTGGGTACCTGGACCCAATGGTGAGGCATCTCATCCAGACATGTCGGGCCACACAGGCCCCGAGCAATAGCGGATGTCATCCACATGCCCGCATCTAGGTGGGGGCACAAAGGTCGGATTGGGCTGTTTTGGCGGTTCGATGCGGACATGGCTGAAGATGAAGGTGCACCTGGTTGTAGAAGATGCGGCCAAAGTGGTCCCGATCTGGGAAGACGTCGGCCTGGCGGGGCAGGTTGGCGCCGCCCGAGTCGACGAGGTAGACGCAGGGCAGGAGGCAGCGGCGCGCGACCTTCTGCAGCCGGAGATGCTTCTTTACGGTGACAGGGAAGTAGGTGCCGCCCTTGACGGTGGCATCGTTGGCGAGCACCGCGGTCAGCCGCCCCGCCACGCTGCCGATGCCCGTCACGATGCCGCCGCTCGGCAGGGCCTCATCTGCATGCGGTACCAGCGTCGCCGCTGCCGCGGGATGCAAGCACATGGCTCGTGCACATGCGTCACAGCTCACAGCGCACCACAGGCCGTGCATAGGATTGCAAAACCAACAGGTTGGGGCAAGCTAGGTGGCCGTGAGTTGCGGTACAGCTTTCAGGAGTTGGCGGCTGTGCAGGCGCTAATCGTGGAGCAGGTCCTTGGCGTTGCACTGGGGATGACTCCCGCCTTCAGACTAGTCTACTCGAGCAACTTCTCTCTCGTCACCACTGCCGTGGCCCCCGTCACAGGTTTTGCAAGGTGCATGTTTGACAGAGAGAGAGCGGCGTGTGCAAGATGGTGTTGCCGGGCTCCTGGTACCGGTCGCTGCCCGTTGTGGTGTGCACAGCGCCGACGCCACCTGGCTGCAGCAGGAGATATGGGTGTGTGTTGTTCGGTACCAGCGTCATGCAGAGGCTTCAAGACAAGAAGCCTGGACACGATGGTATGGTTCACGAGTGTCATTGTGCTGTGTCGGGATGGCTGAGCAGTCCTGGGCTGCAGAGTGCAAAGAGCGTGTACATGAATCTGGTGGGCATGCATTGTGGCGCACCGTAAAGTTTGTGCCCTGCGAACGGGGACAGCTCCAGGAATGGCGATCTGCACAATACACAGCACTGTCGTTGCAGGGAGGAGTGCCTTGCAGCACTGCAAACCGGGTTTCCTCTTCGCCGACATACACAACAGAAGAGGGAATCATGAGATTGGAAGAACAGCATTGGCGTGGTGTGGGCACGTTTCTTGGCACTTACTCCGTCTTGCAGGATGCGCCATGTTGATAGTCATTGCAGCGGGTGCATGAGCAGAGGCTGTCTGAGTCGATGACCAGCCAACAGCTGAACTGAGTCGATGACCAGCCAACAGCTGAACTGAGTCGATGACCAGCCAATGTGCAGTGCAGCAGCTTTCCAGTCTCTGACCATACCCGGGATCAAGAAGCATCGAGATTCGTTCACGCGGAAGCATCTTGTTTCGAAACCTGTGACGCGATATGGCTTTGTCCCGATCGCCTCGGCTGACTGTCTGCATGAGTGCACTAAGCTCGTTGCACAAGGCGTCACCCTTGGCAGCATCCGTGGATGTAGCCACCGTGTGCTTCATCCATTGCTTCAGGAGATGGAAGCCTCCCGAATGCTTCAGCATCGCCCGTGCCATGCCTCGTGTCTTCGACTGCCCAGTAACGTCTACAGGCCCCCCACAGCTCAAGCAACAATTGATTTAGCCCACATGTATACTACACGTGCATTTTAGGGCTTAGATAGATGTATTGCCTGCTATCTACCCCACGCTGGAAAGGAAGTGTTTCGACTGGTGCTGACTAGATGTCTGCGTCACCAAACAACATCCCATGGCACAGCTGTGGCTGTACATGTTTCGCATGGTAAACCCATGATATGAATGGTTATACGCGGATTGCTGGCCCCAGGTTTCTGCCCTTCAGACTGGCTTTGCATCGTCCCCATGACGATCAAAGTGGCGTAGGGAGAACACATGTTCACAAAATTTCCAGTGTCACATCGGCAGGGTTAAACGAAGACCACTCGCACGGCGAATGTTGCAGAACCACGAGGTGACTGCGACTCAGCATGCGCTTGCTACCTGGCATCGGGCAAGTCGAATCACAGCGAGGCTCACATGGTATTAGTTAGTAGTTACAAAAGAGTACAAGGGCAAACCCACAAAGTGGACCAAGTCATGGAATCAGACAACAGCAGCACAGG